>CM052362.1:9141216-9488173 GCA_028551475.1 Casuarina equisetifolia | reverse complement strand
TGTAAATGCAACAAAGCATCCACCATTGTTTCTTCCTTCCCAAAGTATATGGAATCTTGAAATCAAAGCTCTTTTAGCTTAGACAAACACATATTTCATGCTAATGAAATTAGCCATTGATCCTAAAGGTAACAAACTCCTTTGATCCTTTTCCAAAATAAATCAGTTTCCTAATAAATAATGGCACCATTGTTGCAGTGCAAGGACCAAAGCGATCATCTTTTTTTTGTATACTGATAGTCCAAAGTTTCTTCCATGAATTGCTCATTTAAGTATGCAATCGGTCTTTACAACTACATCAACACTGCCCTAAAGCCATTCTCAGATGCATTGCACATAACTACAAAAGGAAAAGCAAAATTTGGCAATGCCAAAACTATGATTTTTGACGGAGCATTCTTCAATGCAATAAATGACTACATTGATTCTTCCCCCCATATGAACTTCCCTTTTTACAGCAACTTTATTGGTGGCACCACCAACCCTATGAATCCTTAGACAAAATGCCCATAATATCTAGCTAGGTCTAAATTACTTAATTGCTTAATTGCTTTTGGTTGCTCCCACTTCCTAATTGCCCTGACTTTCTCTTAATCAATTGATACTCCCTATTTGTTTGTCACATGTTGCAAGGATTGGACTTATGAAGAATGCAATGAATGACTACATTGATTCGTCCCCTTATGTGAACTTCCCTTTTTATAGCAACTTTATTGGTGGCACCACCAACCCTATGAATCCTTGGACAAAATGCCTATAATATCTAGTCAGGTCTAAATTGCTTAATTGCTTTTGGTTGCTACCACTTCCTAATTGCCCTGACTTTCTCCTAATCAATTAATACTCCTTATTTGCTTGCCACATGTTGCAAGGATTGGACTTCTAAAGAATGTAATAAATGACTACATTGATTCTTCTCCCCATGTGAACTTCCCTTTTTATAGCCACTTTATTGGTGGCACCACCAACCCTATGAATCCTTGGACAAAATGCCTATAAAATCTAGCTTGGTCTAAATTGCTTAGTTGCTTTTGGTTGCTCCCACTTCCTAATTGCCCTAACTTTCTCTTAATCAATTTATACTCCCTATTTGCTTGTCACATGTTGCAAGGATTGGACTTCTTTCTTGGCAAATTTGCATTTAGTCTCTTTACTAATAACTAACTATCCCTTAATATTAACAATACTATTCTTAAATTCTCACAATATTATTGCCAACTTTTACTGTAAATCATAATGTCATCAAAAACACTTGGATGAACTCCTTCAAATAAGCCAAAAAGTAGACATTAAGGCTTGAAATGTTGCAAGGGCATTAGTTAGCCCAAAGGGCATAAATGATAATTCATATTGTCCATAATGAGTTTTGAACACAATCTTGTGCACATCTTCTAGCCTATCTTAATTCAACGACAACCTACCCGAAGATCTAATTTAGAATGTTAGCCCTTTGCAGCTCGTCTAGCACCTTGTCTACAATTGGGATGGAGAAATTATCCCTTACCATCTTCTTATTCAATTCACGGTAGTAATTTCGGCTTTTTGATTAAATGGATAGTGGTACAAACTGACGCCAATTAGTCTAGTTCCTTCAAAAAGATCCTATGTTCTTTCACCTGAGTCAGGGAAAGCCCACTGGATTGGTTAAAAATATCTCGAAATTGGTCCAAAATTGCCCGACTTCATTTTGAAATTCCGGTTAATCTTTACGTGATTTGCTAATCACACAATCAATAATTTAAATTTCGGTGACTTTAACTAAAATGTACGACATATGTGTTTCCAAGCTTCAATATTTTCGATGGTTTACAGAAAATGCCTGTGAATGGGAAATGACAGGAAAAGACAGAGAAAGACATTATTTCGAACCATGCAATTTTATTGCGGATGGTTTTTACATCTTCAGCTCCCGCCAAACAGCAGCTCGGCTTAGAGATAACGACAACTTATCTACAAAAACTTTTAAAAAGCAGCTTTAAGAAGCCCATAAGATTACCAAACAAACCCTTCTCTCTTCTTTCTTTCCATCACAAGCATAGCTTTAATTTCACATATTCGTTCTTTTGGTATAACCATCCACAAAAGGAAACAGAGCTACAGGTTCTGTCCATGTCCATGTGAGGGTGTAGAAGAAGGATTCACCGTGATCTGCGCAGCAAGTTTGGAAGACCTTGTCATGAGAGCGTTAATCAATGGCTTCGCCTTCTCTGTAGTCTTGATGATGACCAGAAACAGAAGTCGATAGAAAGCAATCATTCCTAGCAGGATGGCTAGGTCTCCCCATTTTGAGTAACCCATTTCGGCATGCCATGTATTTCTCAGAATGTCATCTCCGGCGACGAGTTTGAAATGTCCAGCTTCGTGACTAGGAAATGATTTGCCTGCAAACTCGTTCTTGAACATGCCTTGGTAGGCGTACTTATGAAAAGCGATCTCATAAAGTGGGTACTTCCACATCGGCTTCGGAAGATCATTTGGCAATCTGAAGAATCCACCCACTAATATCATCAGCCCTTGAATTCCAGCACCAGTTATTATTCCCATTAGGTAATTGGGCACAACAGCTGCCACAATCATCATCAGGCTCTCAACCAGCATCATGCAGGCAAACAGCACCAGAGCAAAGTATGCAAAGTACTGTAATCCGTCGCGTAGTCCGGGCAAGAAATAAGCTATGGCTCCGGGAATGACGGAAACCAGTAACAGGTACGGCACGGCGGAGACTGTGTTGCTTATGACAAAAGCTCCAGCACCATAATGGCCATTTAATCTTTCTCGTTCAAATATCTGGCATGAGGTGGAAGAAATCTTTAGGAGAACTTGCAACTGACAATGTCGTAATTGTATTCTATTGATGAGTTTAGCTCACAAGCGAAAAAGATGTTGAAAATACCTTCATATCCTCCACAAAAGAGGGAAATCCACCGATGGCCATGAATGTCAGAAACGAAGCTATAAACGTGATCAGTGAACCTCTAGCCTGAAACAAGCAGAACCACAATGTTTAATTTCCGTCGTCAAGTACAATGGCTTTGTACAGTTTTAGTTAGATCCTCAGACAACTGTTTCTGTTACCTGAATCGAACCAGGACCATAGCCAATATCGTAAAACACTGTACCAAGGCCAACGGCCAGTGCGATATAGATCGCCAGACGGAACCAATAGTAGCCCAGATCACGATACATGTTCACAAAAGACCTTCTTGTTAGAACAAGACTTTGACTGAGGAAGCTTGCACGACTTCTGTTTGTCTCCAATTCTCCATAGGCCTGAAACACGAGAAACATATAATTGACCAACTTGTATAGCATGTTGTGTTAAGCACAAATTAAAACACCAAACGGATTACTTGCTTACCTGTTTCTGCATTTCGGCTAGTTGCTTTCCTATTTGTCGGTGCCTGTCTGATAATCTATACGAGTTTATGAGTATTTCAATTGCTTCCTCTGTTGATATTCCTTTACCTTCACCTTCTTCGATATCCTAATAAAACAGAATGTATGATCATCCAAAAGATGAGCTCAGTTTAGATGATCATTTCGATGAAAACATCAATGACAAGGGGAAATCTTACCCTTACGAAATCCTTGTTTATGGTTTTCAGGAAGTGATCGGATGGATTTTGAAGTGTAGGGCAAGGGAAGCCACATAAAGCAAAAAACTGCGTAATTTGAATTGGGAGAATGGTTATAATGTCTTCCAACTCTAATATCCTCCAAAAATACTAAAGAAGCTTGATAGATTTACCTCAGTTGCTGCAGAAGCAGGGCCAAAATAAACAGTTTTACCCGCAGACAGGAGACAAAGATTGTTGAAGAGCTGAAAAACTTCACTGCTGGGCTGATGAATGGAGGCAATGATGGTTCTCCCGACCCCGTCTCTTTGACCCAAGCGTGCGATTCTGCTCATGACATAGTACGAGGCTGCACTATCAAGCCCACTTGTGGGCTCGTCCAGAAACAGAAGCTTGGGGCGTGTTAGGATCTCAATGCAAATGCTGACTCTCCTCTTCTGCCCACCGCTAATGCCTTTAACGCTCCACCCTCCAATTCTAGTGTCCACGGCATCTTGCAGACCCATCTCTCTTATCGTCATTTCCGCTCTCTCCTTCTTCTCAGATGTCGGCATGGAGTCCGGTAGTTGGAGCTGAGCTGAGTAGTACACGGCCTCTCTCACCGTCAAAGTAGTCATCAAAGCATCATCTTGAGTTACGTAAGCCTGAATTAATCAGAAAAGAAATAAGAAATTTGCTGGAATTAGAGTATCATCTTGGGTCACAAACAAATTCGACGCAACAGCGCAGCGTACGAAAATCAAATCCTGTCATAATATTTATGGATTATGTAGCTTATTTTCATATTCCTAAGAAAGTTAACAATGCTTTCTTTTATTACTATGTTTATCTTTACAGCTTTTAATTGAAATAGGGCAAAAAATGGAACGGTGCTTTGTTTTTTGTTTTTTTTTTTTAATTCTTGCTTATAGTTTGGTGGGGTTCTGGATAGATGCTTATCTAACCCACTAACTGTGTGGGACTATCATTTCCCGGCGTATATTTTCTGCTTTCTAACTTCTTGTCCAGCATAAAGTCAAAAAGCACCATGAGTTGATGCAAATTGAAATGAGAGTGTCGACATTAGACAAGAATTAAAAACAAATATTGCATAGACCATTGCACAACTTGATTGACTTTATGAAGCAAGAATGCGTTTTTAGCTGTTTTTCTTATCCACATACCGAAGTTCCATAGGCGAGGGCTTGCTTACGACCATTGACCAGGATATCTCCCGTTTGCCGAACGTTTGAACTCAACCTCCCTGCAATATGAACAATCAAGTTATACGGCAACGACTGTCATGAAATTAGTTCCTCTTAGTAAAAGGGAGGTAACTTTCTTTCTTTTCTTTTTTTTTTTTTCTTTTCTTTTCTTTTGGTGACGTAAAGGTGGGTTTGGAGAGTTATAAGATGTTGTGTATTAGACGGTTAGTAGCCAACAATTGGACTACTAGCCCATTGGCATAGAAATAACTTTTCTTGAGATTGGAAGGAAAAAGAATAAGTTTGTAGAACACAAATGTCTTTGTACTCAACCATTTATATTTAACTTAATACAATACACAGTAACGTTATCAACAAGAAGAAATGGTTAGAAATCATTAAAAAAATTATTATATTTAAATTAAAATCTTAAAATATTAAGTGAATGAATACATTTTTTTTATAAACTACTCTTCCAAATTAATATATTTTAATGAGACTTATTTATCTCCTTACCATGTACGTGAAACAACAATTTCCATAAAAATCTTCTTACGAACAAAACGATATTAACTTGAACCTAGTTTGGATATTACAAAGAAAAGCCTATATTTTATGTAAAATTTAAGATATTAAATAAAGTAATAAATTTCGTTATTATTCATTCTTTCAAGTGAGGTGCCTCCCCCTACTTTAGTCAGTCATGTTGGCAATCGAAAAGAATAGAATGTATTATTACCTGCTAATGTGTCAAGGAGTGTGGACTTGCCACAGCCGGAAGGACCCATTATGGCCAGAAGCTCCCCGGGCTGTGCATAACCAGTTAGACCCCTTAGGATCGATTTTGTGCCCTTTTTTCGGTTGGTAACAGTCACATGTACATCCTCCCATGTCAAGAAGACACCGTTCTCCAGATGAGTCCGAGGCATCGTCACGTTAAAGGCATCTGCTGGTCTTTGGTTTGGAACCTGGCTGATGGTTTCCATTTCTAACGTGGTATAGATTTCTCGGTGTGGGTTGGGTTGAGGAGTTGAGGTAGAAAAAGAAGCCATGAACAGAGAAGGAGGGAAAGGCTTAGCTTCTTAGCAGAGTTGGCGAGGAGAAGGCTTCTCTTTATAGAGGCTTTACCACTGAGTGCGTCCGCGTGAGGCGGTGGAAGAAAAAGTAGTCTGAATTTTATGCATTTGCTTATCTGGGCCTTATGTTTAAGCAAATCAACATTTCTCTCTTGCTCGGAAGCTTCCTCAAGTGATGTCACTTATCTAGCATCATTATTTGTTCACATTTGACGTTCAAATTGAATTTGGGTTTAAAGGAATAGACAAAGACTAAATGGTAAAAATTTAAACAACTCAACCATTATTACAAAAATCAAAAAGGATGTAAGAAACAAAATTTCATCAATTAAAAGAGTAAAACTTATAAATTGTAATAAATTTTTACAAAAACTTTAAAATTTATTAAATACAATACTTTAGCATAAATGATGATGTTGTAATTAAAAAAATTATAATATATAATTCTTGACCTTTTATCAAAAAAAGAAATCAAATTAAATTGAATAAAACAAAAAGGGGAAAGGACCAATGCCTAATCCAAAAAAAAAAAAAAGGAGTAACATCTCTAATACTTGACACACTAGAGATTGATTACAAAACCCATTCGATCTAACTCCCTTTTACGAAACAATGCTTTTGCACTAGTGTATTACGTAGAGATATTTTTTATAGCCTTTGTCCAATATTTTAGTTCTAGTGTGGAATACGGTGCTTTCTCGCTGCTGATAATAAGTTAGAAGACTAGCTTAGGGAACAAGCTTAAATCACCTTTGATTTTAGGCATGATTAAGAACTTTGACTACCTCCAATGTGAAAGTGCATTGCAACTGCAGATATATATATATATATATTGTAAGAAAACAATGTACTATACGCAGTCAAATACGTCACTGTTTAAGGACATTAAGAGACAATGGAGCATTTGCTCATGCATAATGAGTTGGCACAACCCATATGGACCAAATACACTGAAATTCTAGAGGTACAACTTGACTTTACTTCTCTTGCATTATTGCTTATCTCTTGGTTTTCTAAAGCAGCATAGTACAGTAAACAAAGAGCTACAATTACAATTCTAGTAAGTCTAATCACTCGAGGAATGACTCTAAACATAAGGGAATCCAAATGGCATTACTTCACATACACAAAAACATTCATCACTGATTTCGACCTCCATTTTCATTACTATCCAAGGAAGTTTTATAGATTATATTACATTACAAAGTTTACAAATTCCTATAAACAAAATGTCATTAATAAGGGGTATGGATTAAATGGAGATCCTCTCCACCTAGTGACCTCAAGTTGAATGCGGATAATTCTAATGTTGTTAAAAATAGTATAGAAGGAGGGGTATTAAAGGATAATAACGGTAGTATTATTTGAGCATTTGCTGCTTAGTTTGGCTAGAGAAGCAGCACTCATACCAAGGCCAATGCATTGCTCACAAGTCTCCCATTATGCTAGGCTAGAAATCAATTCCCCAAAATAATTGAATCAAATTTCTTTTATTTGGTGCAACACACACTCCATAGATGGAAACCCCCATGGCACCTAGAGTATATATTATGGCAATGTATTAGTTTGCTGCCCTCACATACCATGGTTCATCACATTTTTAAATGAGGGAATTCTAATGCAGAAAAATTAGAAACTCATGGTTTTCATGTTTTGTATATGCAATTTTGTTATCAATTGAGCTCCCTACCAAGCTCATGCAAGAAAGCTTTTAAGAACAATCAATTTGGTCTAGGTATTATAGGCCTCCATGTGATTACACCTACATGTGGCTACACTGAGAACTTGATTTGTAGGTTAATTAATTTAATTTTCTAAGGGTTAATTTTATACACTACCATTTGTATTCTCATAAGGTATGATTATTATGCACAACCTTATTTTTCTATATAAAATGTGTGAAAGTAATATCCTTATTTAAAAGAAAAAATAAACATGTTACTGCTTGTAAATAATAGAATATTTTTCTCTTTCTTGTTTCCAATTTTATACATATTATTCTTAATTATATAATTAAGATATGGTAGTCTTTAAATAGATATGATCTCTTACATATCATATTAGATAATTTTTAATAATAATTATAAAAATCATACTAGAATAGTACTACAACAGCTTCCACTTTCAATAGAATATTATATGAAGAATTAACATAATTAAAATTATCTCTTTTTGGTTATCTATCATAAAGATACCTTCTTGATGTTATGATATGAAAGAATAAGATCCCATTTTTTATATTTCTTTTTTATTATATATTGAGAGTCCTTCTCTTTCAAAATTCCTAATGAGCAAGACCATAAATTATCATACCTTAGTATTTCATGTAATTGAAATTTAACATTTTAGAAGTGATCTAATGGCATTGATAATCTAAATTGAACTTTTAACTTTAGCATGATAAGAAAAACTAAAATATATGGTCATATGGCTATTAGAAACTCAAGAAATTAAGATTTCCTTATATTATATCAACAATAACTTAAAAGAACTCTTTCAATCCATGGATACTTCGTAAGGAACTTTCATTAATTTCTTCTCTCTCTTTTTTTTTTTTTTTTTGGTGTGGAAGCTTTAGCATAATAAGAGGACTATTTTGTAACTACTCAAATTTTAGGTGAAACCTTGATTATATAAAGTCATGAAATAAACAGAGATTACAAGGTTATTGGAGTTCGGGTTTGAATTTCCCATTCCAAATTAGTTCTTCAAAAGCTTTATCTTCTTACGTGACAGAGGGAGAGAGTAAGAAAGAAAATCAAAAGATAAGTGGTGTTTTTCTGTCAAAAGGAAAGATCAACCTTTTTTTTTCCTTTCTTTTTATCAATACACAAATACTATTGCCATTCCACGGAAAAGGACTTTGAATCCCTCTTTGTATATAATTATACCGAGTGCTCCATACTTTTTCCCGTTAGTGGAGGTTTGGTAGAGGCTGCACTAGTCTTGGTCTCCCATCGCATTCTTTAAAGCATTGTCTTAGTCTTCGTCTTCGTCGTTCTACGATTCCTCTCCTTGTTTTCATTGGAAAATTCTGTGAAGCGGGGGTAAGAAATGAAGAACAGTGGGGAAGACTTGGAAAAGCCGGACAGAATGTGATACACGAGGTCCGTGCATCGAGAAGAAAACATCCTACGGTCCCAGAACGATTTTCTTTCCCACCAACCAGGGAAAACTTTGTGGATCGCACTTCTTCGAACGTCACCTCAACGTGTCCGTTGCCATCATTTCTACCCAATGGGACTACGCCACCAATATTGACCAGAAAATTAAGGGGAAAAAAATAGAAAAAGAGAGAGAGATTTGAAAGTCGAATCTAGCCCTTTCAGAGGTAGATAAACCTCACAACTTGGAGATTAAATTCTTAAATAACTAAATTCAGAAAGTCTTCTAGTGCATTGATGGGCTTACATAGGATAGATATCTGGTCGCTCAGTAAAGAACTTAGAATACAAGCATGTGTCCCATTCAACTTTTCTCATGTCTTGGATTGAGAATGATGATTATGTCCCTTTTTCACTACTTTTAAGAGCTAATTGCGTTTTTTACGGCACGTAATAAGTTATCTAATCCTGCGGGAACTTACTGAGTCATGTACAGAAGGTTAATTTCTTGGTAAAGTTACAGAGAATTTCAGCTTTTGCAGAATTTTTCAAAAACATTGAGACAAAATCTTTATGCCATTTACGTCTAAATTGATTCAACTATTTTTACATTTCTTGTATTTTTGAAAATCTTACAAATATTGAGATATCATACATTCCATCTATGTCAAGATTAAATTTGATTTACACTAACAAATTTTCAAAAAACAAAAAATAATAGTCCAAAAATTTCATAAATAGTTGTTGAATTATGTTGTTTGGCAGCACCTAATTCAGGTGAGAGTTAGTATTGTCTAAGATCTCTTAGTTTTAAAATTGATATAAGTATATACATGAGTGTATGCATTAAAAGAAAAAGAAATACATCTTTAGGTCCTTCAATCTCTAAAGTTTCTATAGAAATGATTGCCTAATACAGGGTTTTAAGATTTTGAACAATAGGGGAGGCTTACGAAGTTAAAAATTGATATTCCAATTAATAATTTAAACGCTGTAAAAATAAGGTAATATGGCCAAAGTTCATCTTTATCTGTTTGTCATCTGGTGTTATGTAGGATTTGCGGATACGTGTGGGACTCGGGCTCTTGTTCCATCACGTGATTCAGCAAACTTGGAAGCAAAACTCTGGGAATGTATGGAAAATATCTGGGCAATTCGTGGCTGACGATGAGTAGCAGCTCACATCGGGACTCATTAATGGACTCTTGTTCCATCACAGGATTCAGCAAACTTTAAAGCAAACTCTGATTTGTGGAAGGATCCGGGCAATTTGGGACCCTCCCATTGCAATTCGAGGCACAGGATGAGTAGGAGCTAGCATCCTCCTCACGTTTCTTCTCTAACATCGTACATCATCAGTCCCAGAGTATCGAGAAGCAGATGCATATTGCCATCAGTAAAGCCGAATAATGCCGACACTCATCAATCAACCAAATGTCCTGTTCCTCGCATTCCTACCAGGTGTATTTGCACAGGAAACAAGATTGCGATCTCGAAAAGATTCCTCTTTTCTATCGTCTGAGAAGGGCATGATTAAATGATAATGTTGTTATGTTGGAATTTTGAATTGAAAACTTCACAGAAACATAGTTCCATTCTTCTTTTCTTATTCTTTTTTTTTTGTAATTACAAGGATTCTCGGTTCCAAAAGTCATCGGAACTGATTTTGAAAAGTCTCAGAGCTAGCCCTAGAGTTATTGCACGGTTTTCTCCCAAGGTTGTGGCAATCATTGAACGGCTCCAAATTTGCCGGTGAAATTAGCTGCGTTCATTAAATAAGCTATTAGTTTGCTGGTTACATTCATTGAATAAGATATAAATTTACTGGTACAGATTCGTTGCAGTCATATCTAAACATCGCTATCAATTTTCAGGTTCATCCATCCTTGAATGTTTGTCAAGTGATAGGAATTATGTTACTTATATCCTAATTGATATATACAAGTTGTACTTATGAGAAAGATATAATGATCATATGCCTGCCTCCATGATAGATACCATACTGAGGTTGTTTCCCTCGGATGTTAGAAAATGTCTTAAGTGATATGTATTCGCAATTACTTATATACGGACATCATAAACTAGATGTATAAAAAAGAGTGTCATCTATCTTGATAAGCAACTCATCTTCGAGTAAGCAAAAACACAACATTGAAGCAATACATTGTCAAAATTATTTGCAATACTTTCTACCCATACCATAAACGTAATCTGTTGGAGTGAGGTTTAAATAAAAAAATGTTTATCTAACTCTTGAATTAGCTTTCAGGATAAACTTTTATACTTTTTAGTATAATATTAAAGTTCAAGTTAAATCTATTCAATATTATGCAACCTTAAGTACAATGATGTTTGGCATAGGAAAATATATATGAAAGATAAAAGTTTTATACCAAAAACATGATACTCTTATAATGAAACTTAAATAAAGAAAGTATCTATTTAACTTTTAAGTTAACATTTAAGTTAAGCATTTGAACCTTCTAACAAAAAAACCCAATTTGATTTCAATTTGTAGTAGAACACTTACAAAGCATCCAACTTGAATTCCAATCTGCACACAATAAATCTTTCCATAAATTAATATATGAACCATAGTGTAAGTCAATAACAAGAAAGAACATAAAATTCAAGCTTTCCTCTTTTCAGGTTGCATTTATGTCTTTTCTTAATAACCAATTTTAGAAGAGAAAATTAAGTCATTCTTATAAGTTGCTCTTAATTTCGTCATTGCATGACTGTCTACAAATTGCTTTTAATTTCTTCATTGCATCAAACCGTCTACAAGTTGCTCTTAATTTCTTCATTGCATCATTGTTTACATCGTTACTCTATGGTTAGTCTAAAGTTACAGTCAACAATAAAAACTAGTTCCACACACCATTCTCCCACCGCTTTTTACCAAGAAACTTTCGTCCTGCCTCTCGTGAAAACATTCGACCTTGAGCACTTCGAGTCTCTGGTCAAATCTTTGACTTGATGTTCTTCAACTTTCCCCCGTTGCTCCTTCCATGAAGCCATTCTCCCATTACTCTTCGAACTCCACCATGAGATTAAGGAGTCTACGTAAATCCTACACCAACTCTTGGAAGCAAAAGCCATCAAGGATTTGAAGAATCTACCAAATTTTCCCGAGCCTTTGATTCTTCAAAGTATTGCAAAAAAATACTAATTTTCACTCCAAATTCAACACAAATTATATCCACAGATGTTTGAAATGAGCAGTAATTTAGATGACGTATCAGCTAGCTATTGAAGATGGAACTGTTATGTTTGGAGTGAAAATCCGATTTTTCTTCTGATTTTTGCACTTTCATTTGAGTAACTGCTGGTTTTACAGAGAAAATAATATACTAATTCTCCCCTAGTCTCGACAAAGTACTTCTAGTTCGGGGTTGAGCGTCTTTATTCGTGTTAGAAGTGGCGTGGGGTAAACCTTTAGCGACCATCTAGAAGTTTGTTGACAATGCAAAACGAAACTGGCTTGACATCAATGCCTATTAATTTCGGTGATTGAGACTTTATGGCTACTTTATGGCGCACATAGGACAAGGCATCAATTAGGATTACCTAGCAGAACATCGACACCTGCACTCAACTGAGAAGACCGAGCATGCATTCGATTTACTTTCAAGTGACTGGTGTCAGGACCCCAAACCCACGACGAAACAAACTTCTAACTATAGTAAGTGGAGGAAATTAGAGCAAAATTAATATTCTACTCTAGATAATCGCTAATATGGCATTGCATTAGTGTCACATTATTCAACTAATATTTTATGAAATACACTCTTTGTTTATGCCAAATAAACCATCACACTTTGGATCACCATCAAGTGGATTGCTACTTTTATATTTTCTCAGTTTTCTTTTTTAACAAAAAGTTGATAAAAATTTCATTATATCTTTTTTTATAATTTACACACTTACTTACGTACTTTAAAAGTATTAAATATGAGATCAAGAGATCTTAGGTAGACTTTTTATTATATTTTAAAAAAAATGTTGGCTTTTTTTCTTAAGCGATTCTCTTTTTGGAAAACATAAATCATTCCTGGAACAAATATAATCTTAAACAAATGTGCTATATGATTAAGTCAAAGCAAATGTATCAAAACCAAAATGGCATGCTTCTTAAGACTGAAACATATTATATATGAATGATTTCTAGAATCTTCATTATAATCAAGCAATTTTGAATGAAGATGCTAAGTGAAAGGGTAAGGGACATCACCCATCTCAATCTTTAGCTCGGGATGCGACAAAATGAAGAGTAGTTATTCTCACTATGTTAGAATTGTCTCATTCCTTTGTGATGGAATGGAGAATTCACCTTACGAGTAAGATATTGATTAAGGGTTCAGAATCATCGTGTCGCGACCACATGATTTTTCCTGGCTCGCAAGGCAAGACAAGAACATATAGTCCAAAGAATTATTTGTCAGAGTCTATAATCTCTCCTGTTGACGTAGAAATGCATTGTTTTATGCAGAGAAAAGGAGAGGATTCGTGAAGACCAGCTTGCTTTGTCTTTGAGAGAGAAGATAAATGGAGCAGCCACGTGGTTCACAGGTGAGTATCGGACATTGCAAGACTCACAATCGGGCAGCTCGTCAATCACCTCATCTTCCAATCAGCGACCTTGGAAGCACACCGCGATTCATGCGACTCATGTCTGAGAAACCAACGATGGCAGGCCCCAATCAATTAACAAATATATGTTTCACGTCTACCTACACCTCAACTCTGATAGCAACCGAGGGAAGAAATTGAAGTAGATCCTTTCATTGCGCAGAAAATATGTAAAATGCACTAGCAGTTTACACATGTTTTTTGTACATATTTGTTAAGACATTAAGATATTTTAAAATAAAAGACCTATAACTCAACTTAAAAACCAACTCGAGAGTAAAAGAAAACTTATTATAATTTAAGTAAACTCTCATATGAATATCTTGGCAATGTGGGAGCCCCTCACCATGAAAGAGGTGCTAAGGAGAAATTGAGATGTATATATGCTAAGAGAAAAACTTAGACTTTGATACCATATTGAAAAATATTAAAATATTTTTAAAATAGAAGATTTTGACCTAATTCAAAAATTAGCTCAACAGTAAGAAGAACTTTTTTTAATTTAAACAAATCTTAAGTGCTTGTTTTGACAATATGAGACAATACTCACTATTAATAAAATTTAAAAAATTATAATTTCAAAATTCAAATTTTAGTATCTATTATGTTTTCTTTATGTTTTCTTTATGTTTTTATCTTGTATAAAATATAAAAAAAAATTAAAGTTCAACCCAAAAACTATTTTGAAATATAATTTATTATGAAACTTTCATCTTGGAAGGTATAAGAGCACGGTCCTCCACTAAGGACATAAGCAGCGATGTGCGGTATGTAGGGGGTTTAGAAAACATACTCCCAAATTAAGAGAATGCCAAAAATGTTCACATCAAAAAATATTGATTACTCTTGTATCATAGACACAATTCCAAAAGATTTTTAAAGCTTTCTAAAGGGAAAGTTCAGAGTTTTTACATTACTAACACATATTGAACTAGTGCTCTCACTAAGTGTTCAGGCCTTTGGGAAAAGAAAAAAAAAAAAGATAGACCTGTAACATATTTTTGTAAAAATCAAAGCCAAGAACAAAGAATCTTTATTTTATTACATAGAATTTTTTTTCTTAAAAAAATTCTCATATCAAAATTTTCTTAAAAAAAATTAAACTACTTTTCTAAATTTCAGTTCTTTTTATATAGTTAATGGGATTGACACCTTTTTTTTTGTAAAGTGGTGTGACTTAGCTAATGTTTAGATATCATTGAGATGAGATTAAAAAAAAGTAATAAGTTATCTATTGAAAATGATAGGTCTTACTATAAATTCAATTTTTCTTTCTATTTACTTCATTTTGGATGTTTTCTAATTCTCGATTAAATTATATGTTGCCGTGTGAATGTACAATCTCATATTGCTATGTTATAAAATTGTGTCCCTAATTAAATATTATTTTTTTTCCTACTTCAAGAGTTAATTTTGGAGGTAAATTTACATTTTTTTTTTATATGATATTAGGGCAAGATATCCCTTGACACCTTTATGGATTTAGGCAAGCTCAATCTATACAAAAAGTAGAATTGCAATGTGAATGTTTAAACCCACATTGTAATGAGAAAGCATATTGTGGCATAGATGTCCAGTCTCGTAGTGTTAAGTTATAAAGTTATTTGCTAATTAAATGTGATTATTTTCCCTACTTCATGAACTAGTTTCCAAGGTAGATTTTAGCCTTACTTACACTATGCCATCAAAAATCTTTTTCACGTGATGTAGCTTTCGATTTTAAGTATTTTTTCCATGCAGGATAACAATCCTGTGACTCTGCACAATGTTTTTGTACAAGTTCCATGTATATTTTTTGCACAACTACAAATTTGTACACTCAAATTAAAGTGAAGTAATGTAACAATTAGATGTGATACTTTACTACGATAATTATGATTTCAATAGCCATGAAATCCATGCTATAAATTACCATCAAGCAAGACAGAAACTTTTAAAATAACCATCTTATGGCATATACAATATCTTCCTGCTCTAAAAGTCACCACGAGAACGACTTAAAATCCAACATCATCATGGAAAGTCCTTGTCGTGAACAAGGAACCTAACATGAGCAAGAGAAGTAATTATACATTCTTGTGATAATAAAAGACAATAAAATTATACATTAATAATTTTAGTGAAGTAATTGTACTAGAAGATTACAAGATTGGAACCTAACAGTTTGACAAACATATGTGAAAGCCCAAATTTGTGTCATAAACCATATAAAACATGAGCAAGAGAAGAAAGAGAGAGTGGGCGAGAAGGGGGATTCGGTTTAAAGGAAAGGAAATGTAAGAAAATAGATGGTGAACTGGTCTTAAGAAAGAAGTAGAGACATGATGATGAAGAAATTTATTTCTTAAATTAGGAATTTTTCAATAACTAAACTAACTCTAATTGAACTTATAAAAGATTAGTAACCTCCTTAGATTTCTGTATTTTCTACGTAGGTGTTAGAACTTGTAAAAAATTGGGCCATTAGGCC
The DNA here is from genome assembly GCA_028551475.1 of Casuarina equisetifolia. Classification (NCBI taxonomy): domain Eukaryota; kingdom Viridiplantae; phylum Streptophyta; class Magnoliopsida; order Fagales; family Casuarinaceae; genus Casuarina; species Casuarina equisetifolia. Next base: position 9,472,132 of record CM052362.1, on the reverse strand, counting down.
ATTAGGGCCCTTTTCAGGAAATTGGGGCCTAACTACAATTATCAAGATTTCCACTGTTAATCCTAGGTGGCGATATCTTACTGGGCAGCTCGTGGGTAGTGGATAGGAGGTGCAACCTTTCGACTGTCCATTCTTGTGTCCTCCAAGGGACCTGGACAATCGTTGCCCCTTATCTTATCTCATGTCGACGGCAAAATGAGACAGGGAGAAGGAGCCTCATAACAATGACCTTTTTCCTGGTGCCAAGGTAAACCCTGCAAGGTACTCTCTTTCTTGAAGCGTAGGAAGTCTGATATTGATCACTGGGATTAATGTCTTTGGAGTTCCAAGTTTTGAGTTTATAGTTTGGAAGGTCGGAGACGTTTTAAAAACTGAAAGAAAGAACGCAAGAAGAGTTATTCAGTGTTTAACAAAGCTTCCGTCTTAGATTATTGAATTTAAGTTCCTTAAGAGTGGGCGAGAGGCAGAATCCACCATTTGAATACTATACACTGCTTGCTTTTCATTTGTGGGAGAATGTTTTAGGCCAACTTATAGGATGCATTGTATTTTCTAACTAAATAAACCATTCACAAATTGCTCCGACCCCATCCAGTATGATATAGGGTGCATACAGAACAGAAAATCTAAAAGCTTCTAACAATAACAAAAAATTTTAATATTTCATGGTTGACTCTTGTAATGCGTCCTATATCAATTACCAAAGCAGTTGGACTTGTCTGTTGCACATTTGGCTTTACAGCAATGGGTATCTGTTTATCTTGGGGAGTAATGCAACCTAGAGATTAGGCAAGACTCCAAACTATTGCAATCCATGATAGTGTTTATATTCCTTTATTTTAATTGATGTGTGCTTTTGTTTATATTCAAAGTATGAATTGCACCTTGATCATTGACCTACCTTTATGTATCCAGGCCCAATGTCTAACTTTATAGGTTCAAGTGGCTTTCATCATTAAGTGCGGATCCTTGTTGCTGTTATTTCATTTTCTGTATTGTATTTCAACGGTTATTGTCAATGCTTCACCCCAGTAGGAATAAGTGCCTCTCTCCTTGTTTCTAGATTGTAATGGACTGCAAAGATAACTAATGGCAGCTGCATTCTGTAACCTAAGCCCAGGCTCTGATCTGAAGAGACTAAACGATTATCTCCTCCATGAGAATTACACGACAAGGTAAGTTTATTTCTTTGTTTCAATTTCAAATACTGTGTAGTTGCTTTCATGAGACTGTGTTCTGTGGTACTTGAATCGCTTGAAACAGGATTAATGCTAGAATGATTTTTTTTTTTTTAATAGCTATTACGACCAGAACAACAAAACGCCAATCATGAAATGGTTCATTCTTATGCCCTCAGATTCCAAGGACAAAAATGTTAATCTTTTCCTCTCAGAAGCTTTATTTTCATTTTTAAGTGATGGCATGGTTTTCCAAAAGGAAATAGTCACGCACATTCTGGAAGTCCTTGGGCATAACATTATCAATTGGAAAATGTTGCAGAAGTAAAGAAAGAAGTAGAAAGCTACTTACTTTTGTCCTTGTTGTTAGATAGATTAATCATTTAATGTCTGATTGTGATTCTGAAGCATAAAAAAGGCTGTAGCATTGTTAAAAAGAAAACAAGTTTGTCTTATTACATGAGAGAATCAATCTGTATGCTACAAGTTTATCTAAAATATAAAAGTTGTGTGACCATTGATCTTGAAGGTGGCTTGGAGACGATTCTGTTCCGGAAGACCGTCCTAGGAAATTGAGTTGTGATTTGGATATTATCTAAAACATTCTGTTTAAAGTCTCTGCATATTGTTAATTGTGAAACTTATCCAATCTGGCTTATCCTAGTAAGGAAGTATAGCTCTGTTACATGGTATTGTGCTTGGAATTCAACTTCTTTGAACATATAACTATTTGGGGAGACATGCCTTACTCTTGCTGATTATCATCAGAGATACATTTTCCCTAGATTGCAGGATTGATGGTTGGCTTAGAGTCATGAATTGAAATCACATTGCTCATTTCTAGGTATTATCTGGATTCTAAGAGATCAGCATGTTTCTTCTGCAATGGTGGAAAACTTTCCCTTGGTACTTACAGAAGACAAATTAAAGTCAAAAAAAGGCACCAAGCTCGACGAGTACTTTTGGCCGGTAAAGAAGATAATTCTGGCGCTAAAAATGAAAAGCAAAATGAAGATGATGTTTCTGAGTTGACCTGGATTAATGAAGAGCAAAAAGAAGATAATGTTTCTAAGGCAACCTTGATATGGAGGGCAGTTAAATTACCAATATACTCTGTTGCTTTGGTTCCTCTTTCGGTGAGTTTCTCTAGAAATTCAATTTTAGTTCTTATTGCGTAGAATTATAGTCGTTAGCATCATAAATAAGATTTTAGTGAAGTGAATCTTTTTATGTATTTCCTCTTACTCTTAAGTACATATTATTGCAATAGTACATCTGCAACTAAATTCAATTATGAGTGTTATTCGGTATCTGCTTCCCTCATCATGAATCCTGTATCAAGGTTTTGGCTGGCAAAAGGACAGTTCTAAAGCCATTGGGGGAATCAGGAAAAGCCCTGTTGAGAGATCAATCAAAACCAAGGCATTGAAGCACACACATAATCACACTCACACGTCTGTGTGTGTGTATGAAGATTTAATAAAACCCTTATCCGATATTTTGTGCTTATTTGGCGTAAAGTTTTCAGTCTTCATCCACCTGCTCACTTTACTTTTTCCTACTGAAAATTTAGTATGCTGCTGTCAATTGGAACCAGAATCTCAAAAAAGCACTAATCTCATTTTTGCTGCAGTTTAAATCATGTACAGCTTGTTTATAGCTTAATCTCTTCTTATTTATGCCCACAAACAGGTAGGTAGTGCAGCTGCTTTTTTTCAGACGGGCATCTGCTCAGCCCATCGTTATTTTGTTCTCTTGGCTTCCTCGGTTCTTATAATCACATGGCTTAATTTAAGGTTAGTAATATTTACCATTTTACGGAGTGACTTAAGTGTCAGATGTGTCTGAGCAAGCTTGGATGAATAGTTAAGTATTCCAGTTTCCTGCAGTGTGAAGAAAGCACGCACTTGCCTCCCACTTAACCTCCAGCACTTTTCAAGACTCCAGATCTCGTTTCATGCATGTGCTCCAGTGAAAGAACTTTACTCATTAAGACCAAAGATGCCATAATTGAGAAGCTAGATCCTGCTAAGTTCCTTCCTTTCATGGTGCTGCTTTTTCTCCTTCCAAACCACCAAACCGGCTTTTCTATGCATATCCATGCTATCATAGAACAGAGCTCCGGATTTCGGATACCAACTTACTCTGGAGAAACCTAGATCTGAAGTCAGATTTCCAACAACATTCAAACAACCAAATCACACTGGCATAGATGATACTACCTTTGTAATAGGTTTAGAAGCAAAAATGACAATGTATCTCAAATAAGAATCAATCAGATTTCTTTTTCTTTTTCTTTTTTTTTTAATCCCAATTTCTTTCTCTCTCTTTGAAATTAACCATAAGTTGGCTGTTATTGGGTTGGTTATTGCAAGAGAAGGTGATCTGGTTGGATCCCACCATTTGATTGATACCCGTTAAATGCATAGCTCATTGCATGTGTAGAATCATATGAATAGTATAACTCAATACTCCAACACATATCATTGTGTATTGATGTCTATAAGTCGTTGATTCCCTCATCCCAACTATCTTTACGACAGAACTATGCTAACCAGTTTCCCTTGGCCTCTTCAGCAATGATGTTTATGATTATGACACAGGAGTAGATAAGCACAAAAAAGAATCTGTCGTAAATCTAGTTGGCTGGTAAGTCCCATTTAATATTTTTGGATGTTTTGGATTTTTTGTTTTTTACAATTAATTTTCCATGCCTTCTACAATTTAGTGTAAAACGAAGGCTTCCTAATTACAGTATTGGATTTGGGAAGGCGTACAGGAACCTTAATTGCTGCTTATTTGTTTCTTGGTCTTGGTTTTATGGGGCTGACTTGGGCATCTGTGGAGGCTGGAAGTATCCGTTCAATAATATTGTTGGCATGTGCAATTACTTGCGGCTACATATATCAGGTATAAACATGCCTGTTGGAACTTTTGGAAGTGAAAGAATGATTCTAAATCTTAGATGCAAGAACTAATATCAACAGTTTTATATGCTACTTAGATGCACCTTTAGATGCACCTCTTATCCAAAAAAGAAAAAAGAAAAAAAAATCCCACGCTTCTCTAGAACATTGTGTTTGGCTTTTATGCTGTTCATTTTGAACCTTTCATTCCTTTTAAGTGGTAGAAGGTTCATCAAACCCTGGATTCTGAAGTATTTATAACAACTTACTTCTCTGTTGGTAACTACTTTTTGCATTGCTTTCGTACTGGCTAAGTTCTAGTGTTAAAGGCTGGAGTTGAGCTTATGGTTGGAATCTTATGAGAAATAACGAGCTTTAACACACCCGTTTGATATGTCTCTACTGCAGTGCCCGCCATTTCGGTTAGGCTACCAAGGATTGGGAGAGCCGCTGTGCTTTGCTGCATTTGGCCCATTTGCAACTACTGCTTTTTACCTGTTGCAGGGCACCACAAGGTTGTTTGAGCTAAATGATTTCAGAGCCATAGATAGCTTTGATTTCTGTTTGGCATGCGTATGATTATGACTTCTAGTTTTGACAGTGTGATGAACTATCTTCCCTTAAGTGTCACAATTCTTTCTGCATCAGTCCTTGTTGGCCTCACTACAGCACTAATCCTTTTCTGTAGCCACTTTCATCAGGTAGTTTACTTCTTTTTAACCATGAATTCCCATAAATCTTTGTGATTGACTATATCAGCTTACATGGATTATGTACATTCAGGTGGAAGGAGATATGGCTGTTGGAAAAATGTCCCCTCTGGTGAATAATCTTAACTGAACTTCAACTGTTTAAGAAATTGAAAGAGAAACAATCAATGTTTTCTATGTTACCTGTATTTTCATATTTGTTGGCAGGTAAGGCTTGGCACCAGAGGAGGCTCAAAGGTAGTGAAGGTGGCTGTTATAGCACTTTACTTCTTTTTGTTTGCCTTTGGACTGATCAAGGCTCTCCCTTTTCCTTCTGTTGTAAGTCTTTCGATTTGTGAATTCTTGAGAAAATATCACTTTATTCTTTATGTCTCCTTTTCCTTGAACTTTCTACCTGTTTGGTTACTCATTCTATAAACTAATGGTCCATGCCAGCTTTTCTGTGCTTCAACTTTGCCCATTGGAAAAATGGTCATAAGATTTGTTGAAGATAACCACAAGGTCAGTGGTAAACTTGTAAGATGCCTCATGTCTTGGGTTTTAGAACCTCTCTCTTTCTTATATAGCCGTTAGAACACACCAATTTTCTAGGAAAGATGCGAATTTGCTGAAGAAAAAAGAAAAAAAAAAAAAACCATAGTGGGAAGATATAAAGATTAAAATCCGAAAGCAGAGCGGATGTGGACCCTATTCTTTCTTCCTTCTTTACTGCAAACATTGATTTAGTTTTGTGGAAGTTACTTTACAGGACAAAGAGAAGATCTTCATGGCTAAGTACTACTGTGTGAGATTGCACGCGCTATTCGGAACTGCATTAGCTTCTGGACTGGTGGTGGCTAGAATGATCAACAAAGGTCATGTTCAAAAGCTTATATTCTCTTGAGGCTTCCAGCATCTGATAATCTAGTGACATTGTCTACGATGGATATCAAAGATTGGTTACCGGAAAACAAGTCTGATGCGTGCTGCACTGCTTGCTGGAGTTAGTAACGAAGACTCGATCATGGAGAAAAAGCATGAGTTGTCAGACTGCCCTTTGATGTTAGGGAAAGAATAACTTTGAGATTTCAGGACTTGTTTGCAGCGAGCAACGCACTCGAGCACGGTGTGCAGAAGGCCAAATAAAGGCTATGTAAGAAAATCATTTTTTTGGCCAACATAAATTGTTGGCTTTGTCATAGGAATAATACATTCATTTGTAAACTTACGAACAAAAATTGTATTCTTAAACTAACTCTGATATCTTATCATGTTAAAAATTATTGTACATTTAAAAATTATTATACCAACACATTTATTGATAAAATCATAATGTTAATAACCTTTATGTTAAATAGCATAAATCAAAAGGAAACATAAGTGAGTGTGGCTCGAGTTTATACGCTCATATAGGAGCAGATGAGAATGGAATAAGTAAACCCACAATATTTCGAAAGATAAGTACAATTAAAAACTTTTGAAGTGTTATAATCTGCATACTTCCATTAAGAAACTTGTAACAATCTATACGAAGGTTGTTACAATGGTGGGTAACGTTTCATGATTGATCATGTAGCAAGTGTTAAAAGTAGTTTTAACCCAAAAAAATTTCAGGTACAAGAGCAGACACGAGAACTCTTTCTGGATCTCAAATATGACGCCCTTAGTGTGGGGTACAGCGTAATTGTGATCGAGAGTATGACGAAAATAAGTATTTTTACATCCCATTGTATTACGGAAGCCAAAACTTCAAAGGTATAAGAAAATCTCGATTTTACTATTTATTAAAAATTGTTCCTTTTTTTTTTTTCTTTTGGCTCTCGATCTGAAAGGCAAAGCCATAAACAAATCCACTAATCATTTAAACCCATCACAAAAAAGGCAAGAGCTAAGCTCAGCGAAAAATGGAGCAAGGTCCTGCATATCATAATGAACAACAGCATCGAAAGATGCGCAAAACGAGAAAATAGCTCCCTTGGTATAGAAAGACATAAGCTTCCTTCGTTTAACATCTTGATGATTAGTAATTTCAACATCAGCAGCAAAGATGGGGTTGGTAAGCATGGTATGCTCTGGAGTAAATGCAGCCGGAAGCTTATTTCACTAACCCGACATAATCATGATGTGGTGACTGTGATGGCAACAATAGGCACAGTGACTAATAACGGCTGCGAAGAGTTGGAACGCAAAAAAGGTCTTGTAGCTGCAGTAGCTATTGAGGACGTAAGCAATGACCATACCAAGAGATTGAAGTTTCCTAGAGGACCAATGGTATTGTTTAGGATTGAGTTTGAAAAAATCACAATTCAAAGAAGGGATAGGGTAAGAGATGCGAAGGGAATCTATGAGAAAGCTCAACTATTGCAGTTGGTGCACACTCCAACATCCCCAGCAACACAAACAGTAGAACACGTTCCAACGGAGAAAAAGATGTAAATATAGCACAAACAACTTAACAGAGGTCGAATTCATCTATGGATTGAAAATTTTTATCACTATCGGTCAGCATTGGAAGTTTTAAGGTTACTTGACTTTGTTATCCGAAAAATGTGCTTTGCTCCGTCAAATTCCACGACTTTCTGATTTTCTTCCAGAACTCTTAAGCATGGCAAGGATTTAATTACTAATTTTTTAAGTTAAGCTGCTTTGTTAACTCAAATTAGCGGTGACTTTTATCCTTCACTTCATTGAACAAAACGTTGATCAAGTCAAAAGGCCTCATTTTTGGCGCAGCACTAAAATCGCAATAACAAAATTCCACCCATTTTCACAGTCAACAGAAATTTCGTTTACTGAACAATGGGCAGCATTAACAAAGTCAAAAACCTTATGATTACTGTTCATATCAACAAGAACAAGATCCCAAATATCAGCCAGTTAAAAATTGAAAAACTACAAAAATTTAAGGGGCAATTTGTGAATTTTCAAGCTACAGTTGTCCTTGGCGAAATTTACTCAATCGATTCACATCCAAGAGAAGCCACTGAATCATAAAATTTATAGATTTATCCCCTAGAAATAACGCCACAGGTATCAGTGACCCTTTGATTTTGTCACTACCGTGTATTGCCCCTTTGCATTATTGAATCCCACACAACGTGACCAGCCCCTTGTGAGAAGTTGAACAAAAATAGCCACTTTCACAGTCAGATGCCAACGAGATTACAACAGTTCTTGGCATCAATAAGGTCATCCTAGCATATGCATCAAGGATTCAAACGACTGCCAGATTGTTTATGCCCTTCAGATGTAATAGCAACCTAATGCTTGTAAACTACATACATGCAGATTGCAAGGAACAACTCTATCAATGCAATCTTCACATGATCAATCAAGCATTCACAACTGACTATTAGACTCCAGGACGTCAACTCTTTATGGTTTGTTTCTTTAAATTTTTTTGTTTTTTTTTTTTCCCCTTTTCAAGTTCTAATGGCATAAACATACTCCTGGATCTCAATATATAAGAAGTATAACATGATGTGCGAAGATTACTAAAAGCAATACTGATACCACTGAAATCAGCCAAAACAAGATCAGCAGAACCATAAAAATTTCTATATACTGTTTTCAGATCCATAATCCTGGATAAATCATGCCTTTTTTCCCCAGGAATTACTGCTTTCTGGACAATCACAATTATGCAGATAGCTATCCGATGTTTATTCCTTGGAATCATCAAGAGACCAATTTCTTTAAAAGTCATAAGCTACCAAAGTACTAAACAACTTATATCAAAATGAATGAGTTCATTGTAGTGATCAGCTGAAAATAATGGTCTCACAAAAATCACATCCCAAAGCCAAGAAGCTGTGGCTTCCACCATTGTAAATTCAAGCAAACTTCTCGGCAAATTTAATCACTAACCATTTGAACTCAGTACAATCATTCACAAACTTTACTCATCAAGCAACCTTGCTGCTATAAAAAACCCTGTGCATTGCAAGTCCTCCTAACACATATAGTAGATAAACTTCTTTGAGTTTCCATCATTAATCCAGATGCGCGTCAATGGAAGTACAAGAAGAAGGTAGATACCAGGAGAAATTAAATGTACAAAAAGCCTTTTAAGGGGCTAGCTCCCACAACGTCATTTTTAGATATTCATCATCCCACTTCAATTTTTTTAACTAACTTAAGAACATTATTTGTTATCCATCACATAAGCCATCCCATGAAGTTTATAATTAGAGTTCCACAAATACCCAAGATCATAAACAACATACAACCACAAGTGCTGTTTTAAAACCTTCTTAACTTACCCACCTACTAGGTAATGCCATACAGAGAATCAGCAGCATGAGCTTCAGTTTTGTGTACAACAAGTCCATGATCTATCATTCCCTCCCTTGTTAGCCAAAGAGTGAAAGACAGCATAATTCTCAAATATCCTTGTAATCTCTTAACACTGCAGACGTCATTCCTCTAAGCTTCCTACGCTAAAACCAAGTACATATCATACGTTGGACAAGGCAAGCATTTCCTCTTAAGGTCTTCAAATAATAGCAAGCATTGTGCTCAATACCAAGCTCATTCTGGTAATATACATGAGTCTCCAGGATAACCACTAAATCAACCTCCAGAAGGAGCACTCCAACTTCAGAGGCTGGTTTTTATATGCAAAATGTGCTAATTCATACACATCCATACAAAGTCCTTTCCCTTTTCTTTTGGCTGAATAACACTCACACAAGGTCTTAAAATAACCAAAAGCAAACTCACCTAATAATAGGAGCTGGAACCTCTGCCACTTATGTATTCATCATCCAATTGCCGCGTGGAGTACTCAAGTGGGTATTCACCTGCAGCTCTCTGCAAATGTAATTAAGTTACTCAAGTAAGAAAATTTATAAACCTACAAATCAAGGCAAAAAACCAAATTTCAGAATAGCATAACCATACATCTGATTGAGAAGGCACATAATCCCCAGAAACATAGTCCCTTCGATATCTGGAAGACATCCTTTCTGCATCTCTTCTACTAATCTTGTCTGTCATAACTGAACCTAGAAACAATATCAAATATATAACTAGCAAATAGAACAAGGATGATTTATTTATATATATATGGTGTGTCTCGTTTCAAGTACCTCTTCTGTACCCAACGGTTGGTCTTGTATCATACAGTTCATGAGAATGCCCTGCAGACCTCCGACTATCTTCATCATACACATAACGAGACCTGTGTCCCAGCCTTACATATTCGCTACAAAATCAGCCAAATAAGTCACAAATTAACAATGAGAAGGATAAGAAAAACAACAAACTTGCTCAGTCCCAGAAAAACAATCAGTTTTGGGAAAATTAGTACAATGATACATAAATTGATGTTTTGTACGCTAAGATTAATTTTGTTTGCCTCTAAACAGAGTTTTAAAATAGAAAATATTGGAAGTGATTACACCATAGACATTTCAAAATTAACAATTACTGAGTCTAGTCAATCCAGGATGAAGGCAATCAGAAGAAGAAAGAACCAAAAACTTATTTGTTTTAAAAAAAAAAAAAAGGCAACTACAGAGACAAAAATAATCGATACTACACAAGACAAGAAGAAAATCAAAGCACCAAAGCAACAGGCAACCTTGTAGAGTTACTTGTGTAAGACTTGTCACTGTAAGGCAAGTCAGAACTGCTTCCCCCATAATCAAAACAAGCTCGTGATTGCCTAACTGGAGCTTCAGCATAACGAGGATGAACCTCCTCCTAAAGAACCAGGGTTAGGATTAATAAAGAAAGATGACAAACATAACAGATTGAGCATAGAGATATTCAAAGTTCACTGACAATATCAGAATAAGGACGCTTTGTGCTGGGATTTGAAGTATAATCACTGAGGTGAACATCATGAAAATTTAAGGGCCGTTCCATGTATACATCATAGCCATAATTATCGCAAGGAGGTGGTCTACGAGCAGCAGCATGAGAAACTTTCCTTGGAGGACTCCTTAAGTAGCCAGATCCACGTGAAGGGTAAACATCTCTGTAAGGGTGTCCATCAATGGGAACTCTCTCAAACTCAGATGGCCTGGAAAAAATTTCTTCATCCAGGATATAGTCCCTCTTTGAGCTGGTCCTTCCATTTCCTAGAATTATTCCAAAAGAGACAAGAATGAACCAGGGAAAAAAAGGAGGAAGAGGGAGAAAGAGTAGGGGCGGTGCCAGCATGGCAGGGAGGGGAAATTACAGAATGGCTATGATTACAGATGGTCATCATACCACTGGACCTTCTAACATATGATCTCTCTTGTGGAGAAAATTGCCGTCCACTCCGAACTCCATATGGTACTTCATGTCTGCCCCTTGAACCATATGATCGGCGAGGAACCCCATCAATATAACCATGACTTCGAATGCTTCTCCCACCACGATCCATAGACCTGTATGGATCACCACGTGAACTACTGGAGCCCCAAGGATCCCTGCCACCCCGGCCACTGCCATGTGTGACAATATAGCCTCCTCGAGCCTGTCTAGCTGATTTGCCTCTTTGGCGTGGTCGAGACAATCTTGCCCGCACCTTTAACTGAAAAAATTGCACTTATCTTGGTGAATCTAAAGTATGTGGAGTCTAGCTTGCCAATGCATTTTGCTAGACTGCTACAAAGGCATCAAATATGGATAAATTCCAATTCAGTATTATCAGTAACCATAATGAACTACCATAAGAGACTGTTACAAAATTCAAGGGCAAACTAAAATCATAAAATAAGAATGAATAAGACTCACATCCATAGCTACATAACCCCATGATTTTTTTATCTTATTATTTCCTTTTCCAAAAAGAAAAACATCAAGAAATTTGACAGCTTAAAAAGTGCTTAACTGCTTAGTATTTCTAGGCAGTCATTCATCTTGTTCTTTATCTTGACACTTTCCAGATAGTGTACATCACCCCACCACTGACATTAAGGGAGATTGAAGCTCATCAAAAATTTCAAAGTTTACTCTCCCCCCACCCCCACATTTTTCTAAATCGACAACTCTTCTAGAATTTTATTTTAGAGCTGTTCTAATTAAGGATCATATGCTTGATTTGAAGAGACGCATAGAAGCAAAATCATGCTTACATCTTCTACGTTATATTTTCCCCCACTTTAGATACCTTCTAACTTTTATCACTTGAAACCTAATTATGTTCATTTTAACAATGGATTTAGGAAATGCAACCTCCACCACAATTAGAAAAAAAATAAAAAATAAATAATAATAATAATAATTGCAACAAGGATGAAGTCAAGCAATAAACATAAGATCAGAAAACATGTGACATACCTTCCTATCTCCTTCACTAAATTCAGTATTAACACCATTAACACAAGCCACTGCCGCATCATGAGAGTCAAATGTTACAAAACCAAAATCAGTTCTTTTGGCAGCTGGCATATTCCGAGCAAGTTCAACCTTCTCAATATTTCCAAACTTTTTAAGATGGTTCTTGACACGATCCTCATCCCAAACAGGAGGCAAACCATCAAGGAATACTGTCCTTACCTGAAAAAGGCCAAGACAAATACATTATAGCCACTGCTAAGAGCCCCAGAGTGCAATTAGCAAGATTTCTAGCTTTAGTTCCTAATAATGAAAAGCTGTCATGCTATTGTTTCTAATCCATATAAAAAAGAGTCATTGAAAATAGCACAATCTATGTACACATAAAGATAAAGATAAAGATAAAGGCTACCAAAATATGGGACAAACTGCAATATCTTGGAAACATACCACATTCAGTAATGAGATACAAGGAAGCTCAAATTTGATACTGAGAACCAAACAACAATGAGTATGCAGCAGATAAGATAAAATGATAGCCATGAATAAGGAAAAATGTCCAAATTTCAATAACCAATTACACATGACAGGTCCAGTATTACGCATGCATGTCTCAGGGGTGGAGGCAAAACACCAAGAACAGTCAAAGACTAACATATTACAGACAGAAAATATTTTTCTTTTACAAGTGATAAGATCATACACCAAGAAGCAAGCAACACATCACACAGATGCTCTCTTTCTATCCATTCATGACATATTTAAGCTCTAAATTGTGTAATTCCATAAGAACCAAAAAGATTAAGACAAGAAAGAAATATATACATGTGACATAATTTCATCATCTGGTTCAATGAAGGTGTCTGCAAATGCAACCCTTGCTGTTCGATCAGTACCAAACACAACATCCCTTTTTTGCAATCGCTTGCATGCTTCCAAGGCATCTGCCCTGCATGAGAAATCTAAAAAGGCAAAGCCTCGATTCATCCCCTCATTGTTCACATCCTCCACTAGTGTCAAGTCTTCATACTTATAGACACCATAATACTCGAGCTTTTCTTTCAGCTGAAATCAAAAGGCAACAATCCAGCATAAGCAAAATCACACAACCTAATTACTCAGTGAAAAGGAGTGGCTTCAAAGCCACAGCAGCAACAAGAACTCAGAACACGTACAACATCCTTTGCCCATGTCTTGCATATATTACCAACAAAGAGAGTGTCACTATCCTGACTTGGAGCCACACCACATTGCTTCCCATTGACCTGACAGTTAAAATTTCAAACTCATATGAGATCATCTTGCTGACAATTAATAACCCTTTCATTTTTTTAATTATGTCCTTAAACCAGCTTAGCACTTAAAAAAAGAAGGATCATCTTGGCACTTGAAAAAAGAAGGATCATCTTGGCACTTGAAAAAAGAGAGATCATCTTAAGAAACAAATTCTTCATTTGAAGACTAAAAATTAGCAAATAGTTGAGTTCATAAAATAGAAGTGAGAGGAGCATCCTAGACCATTGAAAGATCTCTTTTCTTTCTCAATTCATCACAAATAACATATTTCTAATAGCACCTCAACTAGAATGAATAACAACAGGAATGGGTCAGAAAAATGAGTACCACTGGATGCTTCAATTCATAAATAGCCCGTCTAGCCTGGTCAACAGTCGCAAACCGCAAAAAGGCAAAGCCCTTGTTCTTCTGAGTTAGTGGGTTCTTCAAAAGTCTCACTTCAGTAATTGTACCCACCTGACTAAAAACCTTTGTAAGATCCTCCTCAGTGGCATCCCGATCCAATCCTCCCACAAAGACCTCAAACTCCTTACGCTTCCTCCTCTCTTTAACTACGTCATGATGCTCCTCCTCATATTCATGTGCTTCGTCTCCATGCTCATCTCCAACATATTCTACCTCCTCTTCCTCTTCCTCCACTTCCTCGTCCTCTACCTCAACTTCAATAATTTCTTCAATCACACTCTCGCCATCAATTCTTCCCGCCCCATCTTCCTCATTCCCACCACTTATATTCGCAATCTCTTCCATCACTAAACTTTCACCAGCATCCTCTTCTATTTCAAACCGTTGATCATCGTCTTCAAGATCCAATCTTTCCGAGCCTGATTTGTCTGATACAGGAAGTAATAATCCTCCTATTGTCAGAAAGAAATTCCTCTTTTCCATTTTTTTGACAAAATTTCATGCCATCACAAGAATCCACACATAACTGCAACTATGCATGAGGTTCAAGGCAAGCCTAGAAAACAAGGTAGGAGGCATAATTGTCCAAGAATAAAAAATAAGTATACATCAAAGATATCGTTTTTGGCTCCTTCAATATGCTGAATATACCCAAATTAACGGTTGCTAACATTTTCGACGAAACTCTTTTACGTATGTCCACATATTAGAACTTCTATTCAAGGTCAATTAGGTAAACACCAGGCACAATAGGGCAAAAAGTTTATAGAATAAAGATGTAAATTCGAACACGGTAAATCGATTTGCTTCACCTAAATTTAAAAGCAACCAAAGAGAGGATAAAACCCTAATTACTACTCATTTAAAGCAAAATTCTATTCCTTGATCAGACGACGAAAAAATTCCAGAGCCAAATAGTCCATGAGAGTGATACCGTAAGAAAGAGCCGCCGAGGGGTCCCGTGCTGCATCGGGATCGTAGGAGCGGACTGCTGGCCTCTTCTTGAGAGCAGTGGTGGTGGCCGTGGAGGGCCGCTTCACGGCGCGTGGAGGCATGTTTGGCTTTCGTAGTTAAAAAGCAAGTTGTTTCCGCTTAGAAATGCAGTGGAACAGCGGGACGACCAAGTGGGTGTATACTCTGAGATGCGGTTGCTCTACATATAATATCGCTGTCCCGACGACCCTTGGGTTTACTCGCTGTTGGGCGTGGACTTCATTCCGTGACCCGGAAGGCGTCCACTTTGCTTTGCTATTTGCTGGAGAAAAGCAAACATTGACTAGTAAAAAGGAGTTTAGGTAAACAAGTTGGGGCGGGAGCTTATCTTGCGTTTTTTTTTTTTTTTTTTTTGTCATGTTCAGCTTCATTTAAGCTAAGCATTTATGTTTAGCTATCTTAAGTACAAGAAAATAGACTCTTGGTGGCAGTTCTTTGTAGCTGGGTTATGGGTCGTTGGAAGAGGTCCAAGGAGGGCTATTTCTGGACAGAAGATAGAAATTCTCATCAAAAGTTTATCTATAGCAGCGGTTTTGTGGCTGCCACAATATGTCTTGTTATCACGCTTCAAAGTTATCTTAGTCGATGATCACCAATCATCGTTCAACTTAAAGTTTAACTTGATAGAAATTTAACTCAAGTTTTTCTGTTCAAAGTTTCTATCCAAAAACAAAAAAAAAAAAAACAAAAAGAATTAGCACAATGACATCACATAATAGGACTATTTTACCTACTACCAAAAAGAAGGGGGAGAAAAAGACAAGTTGCCACCAATAGATGTTTGGTGGGAAGATTTTTATCCTATACAAGTACTAAACATGATGGAACACCCCACATTCATGTCTGCTAGGATGATTAGTCCTTATTAAGACATAATTAGATAAGATTTAATTCTCAGTCAATTAGAGTAAGAATTCAAATCAAAAGGTCTTAGATTAAGAAACTAGTCCTTAAAAATGAGGTTCAAAGACTTGGTTCTGAATGTCGTGCAATAGGGTTTTGATCATGTTTAACTTGACTCAATTAAGGTTTCGATTTAACCTGGAGTAATCGTTTGAAAGAATTTGATACCAAATAGGGTTACACAGGACCTTGGACTGAAAAACAAAGATATAGAGTTTTGAACACGTTTGACTTGACTCAATTGAGGGTTTGATCAAACTTGGAGCAATTGATTGAAAGAACTTAACATTTAAAGTGAAGATAACTTTAGGGAGAAAAAAGAAGAACTCTTTTGAAAATCTTTTGGCAATTAGTGATTTCCCAGTCAAAACATAAGTACTAAAAATTAGGGAAAGGTCAATATTTCAACTGTGCTTTTTCCTCGAATCCGTGATTGACCACTTTTTATGCATACAAAAGCTTTCTAACTTATTAGTTGGGCAGACGTACCGTCAAAAGGCCATCTCCTAGTCAAATTTAGCGCCGTGGATGACAATCCTTTATGGACCTGAAAATTATAAGAAATGTTAATAAAGCTTTTGCGATTAAATAGTGCGCTACAATAATTCAGTTCACAAGACAAAAATATATATAATACTCCTTTTTGTCTCGTTGTTAACAGCATCTTTGTGACTAAACACAAAGCATGTTGGCTTTGTTGTTATTCCTATGTTGTTTTCTCAACCTTCTTGTTGAGAGAAGTCCCACATTAGGTAGACAAGAATGTAAAGATAAGTTTATAAGTGTGGATTAAACTATCAATTAGATTGGGTGAGAAATTGGGTCAAGGCCTAGTGTGTGGAGGTTGGGTCAGATTAAACCTAACAAAACGGTACTAGATGTGTAACGGAAGAAAGTATTGAGAAATGGCCCTCATCGAATAAAAAAGATAGTAAAAACGAGTTTATAAGTGTGATGGAAAAACTTTTTTTTTTTTTTGAATTAGCTTTTAAGGAATGTGGATTTCCAATAACACCAGTTGTTACAATCATAATCATGCTACTTAGCAATTTAACATGCTCTTATAAAAAGATTAAAAACCTAACTCTTGCATAATAAATACATATCATTATGCAATAATCAACATAACATCATTTTATCTTAAGACTTATACAAGTATTTTTGTAATTTTAATATAAAACGATTTCATTTGGTGCGTTATTTGTTCTCTTAGTGAGATGATGTCATTTTGGTTTAGATGTCATTGATATGTTTGGGAAAACAAATATATTTTTTTTTTAAGATGAAAAATAGTAATTACTTTAACGATTGTTCCTTAAAGCACCTTAAGAGTAAAAAATCAATCAATGATGTTTTATTCAAATCATTATATTTGATCACAATTCTTAGTTGATGTCTTGTGAACCCACTCTCTAAGGTGGCTTGCGATCAAGGTAAAACCCTCGCGAGTACAAACTAAATTAATCTTTTCTTTTTTTTTTCCCAAAAAGAACTCTAACCGACAATTTGTCCCAAAAAGAGTTGAATATAAGAAACTCTTTGTTCAGACGCTCGCTTCCGTGAGCCCTACGCAACAGCGCGCCGCACAGAACTGGATTTTTTTTATAGGCTTCGAAGGGAACAAAGGAGTAGTTTTTGCAAGGTCGAGGTAACCTATCTTTCTATCAGATTATCTTTCAAAATCTTTATACATTTGTGGATTAACCGTAATGGAGATAAGAAGGAAAATGTAGAAAATTCAATGACAATTGCTCATGCTTACAAAGTTCTCAAACCGGATCAATCGAACTGTTTCTGGCTGCTTGGTAACGTATTCTTAATAGTCTTTGGAGAATAGCTTGTTTGATCATCCTATGCAATTCTCTTATATGTGCACCGACAGTTTGTCTTCATCCATTATAAAAGTTGTTGTTGGATATTCATACTCTTGAGCTGAATTGCACTGATCTATCATTTTGACCTTACCGAGCGTACACTGAAAATATTGAGAACGGGTTTTCGAAACCCTAACTGAAGTGAAATTGGGGCTCTTATGTATGTGGTTATTGAAGCCAAATTGCAGTGTTATTCTTTGTTGACAAGCATAAATTAAAGAAATTTATCTTGTTCTCTACAAGGAAACTGCAATGTCGTTGATCTGGTGGCAATCGGATCCTATGCTTTGAAGTTATATTAAAGTACTTGATAGCTGCATATTGAAGTACTTTAATTAGAAACTTTAGCTGCTCGAACGATTTGTATGAGATTATTGAAGCTGTATTTAAAGTGATAATTCTCTGTTGAGAAATTATTGTTATAAGCCGTGTGGCTTGAAGTGCGTTTTGTAAATCCTTGCTGTGAGAATAAGGATTTGTGTGGTGTGGAATTTGAGTGCGTGTATCTGGTCACGAATCACATCAATATCTCTCATATTTTGATAAAGGTTTCTCCTTAACTAGTTGAAAAGGGGGTGAATGTAAGTTCCAAAATCACTGGAACAAATTACTTCAAAAGTTGTTGTGTGAATATTCTGAATTTATTTGTTGCATTCTGTCTAAAACAAATCTGTGAATTGAGAAAGAGAATTTACAAACAGTGAACCTAGTGATCAGCCTGGCCTGCTACCTCTTGGTCCTAGGCACAACATGTGTGTGTTGTAGGGGTTGGGGGGCGCGCGCGGAAATCCATGCCGTCTAGGTTAAGTCCATATCTAACACATTTAACTGCCCCAGCTAGAGCCATGGCAGACATGGGCAGTACCAGTGTTATGCGACCAAATGTGCAGCAATTGAGCATGCCAGAGGATATGCTGGAGGTGGAGACCTCAAAAGAGGTGCAGGCGGTGACAAGCTTTGACCAGATGGGCATGAAGGATGACCTGCTCCGCAGCATCTATAACTATGGATTCGAGAAGCCTTCTGCCATCCAACAGCGTGCCCTGGTGCCAATACTGATTGGACTGATATCTCCTTACCTGTTGGTACCACTTACCGATCTGCTTAATTCTGTTTTCAAAAGCGTTTGTCCTACTTTAGTCTTTCGTTTGTCTCATGTTATGATTTCCATTTTTCTAATTTATCTTTTGGACTGTTCTGCTAGCGAATGTTTGTGTTTCCTTGTTTTTGGTTTATGTCTCCTCAGGTGGTTGATCTAGAACTTGTCACTGAACTGGCTTTCTGATGTCTGCAGGGTTTTGCAATAAACTTTGTCAACAGTGACGAGATTAAAATCCTAAGGGACATAGAGCAATACTACAGTACTCAGATTGACGAACTGCCCATGAATGTTTCTGATCTGATATAAGGCGTGGTTGCAATAGTTGGTTGTGGATTCCTCGGGTTTGCAGTAGCCAATTTTGTTTGTGAATGGTTGGACGCTTGTGGATCAAATGAATGACAGTCCTGGGTTGTGTCAAGATTACAGAGTTAATGATTGTTTCTGTTAAGATGTTTGTGATTTTCTGCACGTTTCCCAGCGTGTATGGGTGAATATCATTGTAAGTAATTTGCTAGGTTTTCTGTGATTACGAGATACTTGGACTGGAATTCTCTTGCTTTTTCTCACTCTTTCGTTTTCTCTATGCAGGTTTGTTTTCTTCCCGCTTTTATTGGTTTGGTAGGCTTGGTGATTGGATTCCCATCTAAACAGAGTTGATAATGGTTTCCGTTAAGATGTTTGTGATTTTCTGCGCGTTGCCCAGCTTGTAGGGTGAATATCATTGTAAGTAATTGCTAGGTTTTCTGTGATTACGAGATATTTGGATTTTCCATCTCCTGCTTTTTTCTCATTCTTTCGCTTTCTATGCAGGTTTGTTTTCTTCTCGCTTTTATTGGTTTGCTTGGCTGGTGATTGGACTTCCATCTATGGAGCTAAGCTTCGGTAAGTTTTTTAATTCATCCTTCTTTGCCAAATTAAATTGTGGCCATCACGACGATGGAGCCCTATCGTGATTGATTTGGCTGCTTGATATGGGTTGGGATATCTAAAATGGGTAACTTCAAATTTTTTTCCTTTTTCTTTTTCAGAAAAAAAAAAAAAAAAAGCTAACATGGCTCAATGATCTATTTTGGTGCACTTGGAACTAGTGGGTTTTAAAGGTGAGAGTTGGAGCATGGGAGAAGTAATTTTATGATTTTGAAAAGTTTTTGATGGAAGGGACAAAGGGTCCTTGGTAGATAAACACAAGGTCAAGTATTTAGGAGATTGTGGTCGATATGGAGGTGTGAGATCTAATCTTTCCTACGTGTGTGGAAGTTGTAGATGTCTCTCGTTACGATCTCAACTTGCTTTTGCTCTGAGTGTTCGGTTCTCAATAAAGGGTATGTAAACTGTTACGTGCTCGGCTAGCTGCCAATGTGATAGGGCTAGAGAACGTGAAGTCACTTTAGTCAATGGAGCTCCTCCTCTTCTTCCCTATAATTAATGAGTAGGGCTAACTTACGTTGGATAGTATTAGAGGAAAAGACTGGTTACAAAGTTCTTTGCTACCCTCAACATTTTGTACACCTCCTTTATTTATCCGCTTCTGCCCTATTGATCTAAGACAACATCGTTGCCATCCCATGCTCGTCGCTGGTAAGAGCTACATGCTGAGGAGCGAAGCAGATCAGGTGCGCCCAAGCATATTTGGTTTCTGTGTGTGCATGTCCCCTCTGCTCCGCATTGCACCACTCTTTGCAAAACGACACCCACCCCCCTGAGTTGGCCACTAATCGTCCCACTATCCATGTTGTACCGTACATGGTTATTGACCGCAACATACATGCCTTCCCTGCCGGGTGAAATCTTTTCTCCATGGTTGAAATTCGAGAATTGGGCATGAAGCTGTCGGAGTTCCTCCCAGGCGGCGTGGGCCTGCAACTACCTGTACTAGTTGACAAGAACTTGTGAGATTCTTGCTCTTAGTCTTGGTATTGAGGATTGCTTGTGGTTTTGGTTTAATGTCGGGTCTGTGCATGGGAATATCAGGAAGTGTTAATTTTGTTTTGTCAGTAGCCCCCACAAAGCGCTTTAGGATTGGAACATGATAAATAGGGTGTAAGGGGGAACCCTCGGGGAGGTTTAGCTTGTACTTGATTTTGGACCCACTTGCTGAAGGATTTCGAAGGGGCCGTAAAACTTGGCAGCTAACTTGAGAGACTTCCTCATGGCCAATGAGGAATGTCAGTAGTATTGAAGCTTGAGGAAAACCTTCTCTCCACCTGAAACTCCATTTCCCTTCTTCTGAGGTCGTATTGCTTCTTTATTCAGCATTGTGCCTTCCCTTCATGAAAGTACAACTTTGTTTCTCAAAATGTTGTTTGTCACTCTGTCTCGGCCGTTCCCTTCATGAAAGTCAGAATGGTTAGTGGCTTTTGCCCAAAAACTGCCTCATATGGTGACATCTAGGTTGCTAAGTGCACGCTAGTGTCGTAGCTATGCTTGGCTCAGGTCAGCCAATCCATCCACATTCCCGGTTCGTTGTGGGGCAAACACCATATCTCGATCATTTGGTTTACCATCTCTGTCTAGCCGTTGGTTTGTTGATGGTAGGCAGTTGAAAAATTGAATAGCGTGCCTTGTAGTTGGAATAGCTCTATCGAAAATGCTCCTGTGAAAATTGGGTCTCAGTCGCAAACGATGGTTTTTGTAAGGCCATAAATCCTTGGGACATTGTTGAAATAAAGTTGAGCCACAGAGGTGGTGGTATAAGGATGGGTGAGGGGAATAAAATGAGCAAATTTGCTAGCCAGTTGATGAAATCCATCAACACATCTTCCCAAATGCGATCAGGAATGGGGAGTAGTTTAAGTAATCCAGGGGGTTTGGGTGCTTCTTGATTTGTTCCTTTGACAGAGATTGCACTCCCTTACTGTGATAACCGAGTGAAACATTTTTCCCTAATGGAAGACCAGCTGAAGCCGTTGCAGCATTTTAAAATCCCCTTCGTGGAATCCATTGTGGATTCTTGCACTGCGGTTTTGACAAAATCGGGGTTTCTGTCTAAGTGGATACATCCTTTGAAGAGCAATGTACCCTCCTTAAATTCCCAGGGACTAATTGCTCCGCTGGCTTTCACTCGTCTCGGGATTTCCTGCAACATTGGGTTGTTCTGAACCTCATTTCTGATTGCATCCACCCAAAGAGGAATGGGGAATGAAAGGGCAAAGTTTCTTCTCTGAGGTGTCCCACTGATTAAAGTGGTATTGTTCTCTCTTCTGTCTTCCCTCGTAGACTGAACGATGTTATCCTTATCATGCCCTCCTCCATTGGTCAAAACGATGTTTTTCCCGTCACGTACTGCAGGTCCCAAAACGATAGTTCCTTGTTTTAGCTTTAATTGTGACGATATCGTTATCCCTCGCGTTTGACCTAGATTGTGCAAAGACGTTGTTGTTGTCGTCTTCCTTTATTAGTTCAACGCCCATTCCTTTCGTGTCCCTTTCTTGGTTCGTCGTTGATAGAGCACATGCCGCAGAGTTGGCTGGCCCCACGGTAAATTTGACGGTGAAATTGAAGCCCAATAACTTAGTTAACTAGCGGTGTTGAGCATGCGTCATGAGTCACTACTCCCGGAAGAACCCTAGGCTCCCTTGATCCGTAGGCACAATGAACTTGTTCTCCAACAAGTAGTGGCTAGCAACGCCAAAATTGGTGCTTGAGTTATTGTTAGCTTCAATTGTTTGAATGCTTGTTGGGACTGCCCACCCCATGAAAAATCGTCCTCTTTTAAGTTTCCTAATTGTGGAGTGACAAAACTATTGGTTTCTGATATTAAGATCACTTGTTGACAATTGGTGAATCCTCAAGATGATGATACATTGATTTATTGGGCATAATGTTTCTCTCTTCGTCTATAAGTGTCAGGCAGTTCTCTAACCAATCCACTTAACTTAGATGCTATTGTTTATCCTAACAAAATTGTGATCTGCCCCATGGCATCTACTACTTATGATGTAATTTTGACCATCTCAATAAGGGATATTGGGAGAAAAGAATCTTCCTCCTTTAACTCTATCGACTAAGAACTTGGTTGTGCTTTTTATTTCCCATATTAGAAAATCCTGAATCTCCGTATAGACGTGTAGTTTCTATCTGTTTTTTAGTGTGAGATCTACCTTTTTTACACGTCAACCCACAGCTTGATTTAATGTTTAAATTATACCAGGTTAAATTGAATATTGAAAATTCTACTTTTAAGTCAATTTTTATATAACAAAAAAGTGGTTGAACCACTTTTTCATGGCATTCGTTTTAAATTTTGTCTATTCGTTTGTTGGACTACTTATATTTCAAATACTATCCTTAGATTTAAGATAACTTATCCTTATGCTTAAAACTAGCATCTAAAACAACATTGTGAAAAATTAGGAAAACTGATTTAATTGATAACAAACTATAATCCAAACATCTAATTTACAAAATAGAAATACTATTCTTTCCTCTTATTAGACATAACTAAATGGACAATAATGATCTCTCCTTGTCTTATTACAAAGGTCATTCTTTATCTTCTCGTCTTATGGTTATAGATTATAAGGGAGAAGCTTGGAGAGTGGTTTGTATTGTGGAAGTTGTACGGTTGAGAGCGTTATGAGATAATTATGCTAAAGTATGTTAAGAGTTGTTGCCCTCCAAAGGAAGGGTCTCCCTGTTTATATTCACTTTTTTACTATTCATTTTGTGCAACTCATGGGGACACCTAGAGATACAGTAAAAGGTAACTTGGACAGCTCATGAGACACCTATATATTCATTTATTACAAGCATTAATGGACACTGACATGGTGTGAAACTCATTTGGTTTCATCAAGAGGGTCTTTTTACATGATTTGTTTAACCAGGCGGATGTAAGCCTTCTTGGTTTGCTAACTAGCAAAGTAATCGGATATAAGCCTTCTAGATAAGATTTTTCAAAATTTAAAGACTTTTATAATCCTGAAATGTCCAAGGAAATATATGAAGAGCTTAATGAAGCTTGGAAGTCTCAAAATGTTGTAATAGAGCAAGGTTCATGCAACACATCTCTACACTTGCTAGAAGAATTGTTGAGAATAATTAGTGATGATAATTATGTAGAAAATATCAGAGTAGGTAATTTTACTAGCAAAGTAAAAGAGGAAACATATCATTCCACATTTTCTAGAAGAGATGATATTTAGGAACAAAATATAGCCAAGAACGGAACATATTTAAATTTTACTAATGCTCTTTTTAAGGACCAATTAAAAGTTATAAATAATTGGGCACAATCCGTTTCAATGATAGCAATCAATTATAAGAACACATGCACAAGAGAAAATTTTCTAGATTATATTGTCTTTACACTCTAAGGAAGCACCTTGAGGTGGCTATGGTAATGGGAAAAGATTGAAGCAAGAAAGTAGCAAAAAATTGCTTTATTGTCAATTTTCTTCAACTTTGATATTAAACGAATTTGCCAAAATCCTTTAAATTTTTTTTTTTATGGATATTCATGTGAATCACAACATAAGAAAATGCTAATTTTATGCTATCTAAGTTAGAATTGTGTGATATATGTAGGTTTGAACAATATATTCAAGTATTTCAAAAATATTACTATTTGATTGAGCCATTAAAAAATGAATAGTCATTAGAACCATTCTTCAAACAATTATCTAGCCTTTGGGATGAAATATGCGTTATAGTTTATTTACGTTTTCTAATCAAGATGGATAAAGATGATATCTATGCTTTAGAATAAATTATGTTTTGGTGATAGCATATCATTGTTTAATTGCTAAAGCTAAAAAGTAGATAAAAAAATCAGCATTTAAGATCTAATTATGGTAAAAAATGTCGTGAAAGAAAATCACATAGAAATAAAAAATTCAAATGGAGAAAATGAAAAAGTAAAAAAAGACTCTCCAGAAAGAAAATATATTAGAAAAAAGAAATATGATGGTAAAAGGAAAACTTGCAAATGTTTTATTTGTAATGAAAAATGCCATTATGTACCACAATGTCCTAAAAAGACAAAAAAAAAAGTAGTAAGAAAATGATCAAACTTATTAAAGAATAAGAATTTGAAATTCTCTTTGGCGGTAAAATCTCAGAGAAGTGATAAAGAAAGCTCTTTTAATGAAGAATTTTTCTTTATGATGAATGAACAACAATTTAGGGATAATCAAATATAGGTTTCTAAACAAGAAATGAAAAGTCTAAAATTAAAAGATGTAGGAGAAGAAACTGGCTTCCTGAGAAGTTGAGGAAATAAGAAGAAATAATAAGAAGAAATATATAAATTTTCAAAATTTAAATTTTCCTTACAAGAATTTTTGAATAGTTTGTGGAAACATCATTGCAAAACTATCTAATGAAGGTAACATAAATATTACTTTGTTTGATAAAAAGAAAGTTGCAAGATGAAAAAAAAAATCCATAAATTAGATACATTCATATAGGTTTAATTCAAATAGAAATAATTACTCTATTTGTACATATTTTAGCAGTGGTTTTGGATAAAATATTCAATAACCCAATGAAAGCTATTATAGGAGTCATCCAATCTAATCCTGTTAATGGAGTAGTTTAGTTTAACATCAAGCCAAATTATTTTATTTTAATTAATGATTATAATTTAGAAGACAACATTTGAATTATGAAGAAAACAAAAGGTACATATATGAGACCTAGTATTTATGCTCTTTCAATTCATTGGAAAATCATCCATGATTAACAAAATTACCTCAAATTTCTACAAAATTGAGGGTCGTTGATAGTGATGTAGGGCAATTTTTGGCGAAAAATGCAAAACCTTATTCACAATGACAAAAATGCTTGGATTGTTGCGAAAAGCTCTAAGTATTTCTATTTTTGATCAAAACGCTCCATAAAAATTGGATCAATGATGATGATGTAGTTGTTAAAAAATAAAGAATAAAGAATAAAGAATAAATATTAAAAATTAAAAATAAATATATTAATAAATATTTCAATTTTGGGATGAATTAAAAAATAATAAAATTCATCATTTGATTGGGGACCTTTGATAGTAATGTAGGATAATTTGTGGTAAAAATTTAGAACCTTGTTACAAAAATGTTGGTTGTTGTGAAAAAAATACTAGTATCTTAGTTTTGGTTGAAAATCCATCATATGAATTAAGGGTTATTAAGGATCATAAAGGACAACATAGTTTTGTTAAAAAATTGAGGAGAAAAGAAAAAAATGAATATTAAAAAATATATTAATAGAAATTAAAATGAAGAACAAATTAAAAATATGAAAATGAAAAAAAAAATTGTCATTTAAATCGAGGGCCTTTGACAATGATGGAGGTCAATTTGCGGCAAAACTGTAGAACCTTATTCACGATGGTGACATTTTTACCTTATGCCACTATTGAAGGCCCTTGATTTAAATGGATTTTTTAAAAAACTATTCCAAATTTTAATTTTAATTTTAAATATTTATTTTTTTCATTTTTCTTTCTTTTTTAATAAAATTGTGCCATCTTTCATGATCCTTGATGGCCCTTGATTCATTTGGCGCATGTGCAAAAATAAGGATATTCTTATTTTTCATAACAATCTAAGCATTGTCACACTCATGAACAAAGTTTTCCATTTTTGTTACAAATTGTCTCTTATTACTACCAAAGGTCCATGATTGGAATTTTATTTTACCCATTTTTTACTTTATTCTTAATTTTAATTTTTGTTATTATATATTTTTCCCCATTTTTAACCAAACAATGTTGTCTTCTATAATCCTCAATGGCCCAATTCCTATGATGTGTTTTGTGCAAAATTGGAGTACTCATATTTTTGAAAACAACTCAAGCATTTTTGCCATCATGAATAAGGTTTGTTATTTTTGCCGCAAATTACCCTACATCACTTTCGAAGACACCATAGTCAAATGGTGAATTTTACTTTTCTATTTTCTATTTTATTTTTTTTAACAAAATTGCCTTGTCCTATATGATTCTCATTGGCCCTTGATTCATGTGGTGCATTTTTAGTAGAAATAGAATTATTTGTACTTTTTCACAACAACCAAAGTGTTTTCACAATAGAAACAAGGTTTTCCATTCTAATTACAAATTGCTTTGCATCACTATCAAAGCCCTTTGATTCAAATGGTGAATTTTGTTTCTCTCACTTCTTATTTTTAATTTATTCTAAAATTTCATTTTTTATCAATGTAATTTTTTATTTTTCAATATTTATTTGTCCTTTCTTTGCTTAATTTTTTAACAAAACCACGTCATCCTATAATCTTCAATGGCCACTAATTCATATGGTGTGTTTTGAGTAAAAATGAGAGTATTTGTATTTTTTTGCAATAACCCTTTTCACTAACAAACAAGGTTCTTCACTCTTGCCACAAATTGCCCTACAACACTATTAATGGCAATTCAAAGGGCAAATTTACTATATCCATTTTTTTTCTCTTTTAATTTCTTCTTAATTTTAATTTTTTAAATATATTTATTTATAAACTTCTTAATATTTATTTTTTAATCTTTTTTAACAATACTATGTCATGTTGTATGATCCTTGATGACCATTGATTTATATGGTGTGTTTTTAGCATAAACAAAGGTACTTGTATTTTTTCGTAACAAACCAAACATTTTCATCATTATGAACAAGTTTTTATGTTTTTGCCATCAATTGTCCTGCATCATTATTGGGGGCTCTTGATTCAAATAATGAATTTTATTTTTTTTAAATCAATATTAATTTATCTTTTTTTATTAATATTTATTTTTTAGTTTTTAATATTTATTTTTTCTTCCTTTCGTTTTTTAAGTTGTATACAAAACAATGTCATCCTTCATGATCCTTGATAGCCTTCAATTCATATGGTACATTTTGAGCAAAAATGAAAGTACTCATATTTTATTGCTACAATTCAAACGTTTTCTTGACACAAATAAGTTCCTTATTATTGTCACAAATTGCCCCATATCATTATCAAAGGCCTCTGATTTAAATGGCCAATTTTGTCTTTCTCATTTGCATATTTTTTCAATTTATTCTTAATTAATACATTTATTTCTTAATTTTTAGTTATTTTCTTTTTAATTTTTTAAGAAAACTGCATCGTCCTCCAAGATCCTCAATGGCCTCCTATTCACATGATGTTTTTTGAGTAAAAATAAAGGTATTGTATTTTTTTGCAACACTATGAGTGTTTTCACAATCATGAGTAAGGCTCTTTGTATTTGCACAAATTGCTCAGCACCACTCTAAAAGGTCAACGATTCAAATGATGAATTTTATTCTTCCCATTTTCTTATTTTTTGAATTTATTCCAAATTTTAATTTTTATTAATATAGTTACTTTTTTTTTTTTTTCAAATATGTATTTTTTCTTTATTTTTTAACAAAACCATGTCATCCTCCATAATCCTCTATGGCCCTTGATTCAAATGGTGCATTTTGAGTAAGAGTGGAGATGCATATTTTTTTGTAACAATTCAAGCATTTTCACTATCATAAACAAGGTTTTTTGTTTTTGTGACAAATTGTTCTACATCACTATCAAAGGCCTCAATTCAAATGGCAAATTTTACTTTTCTCATTTTTTAAAAATTTAATCTAAATTTCAATTTTTATTAAAATATTTATTCTTTACTTTTTTAACAAAATCACATCTTCCTCCATGATTCCCAATAGCCTTTAATTCATATAATGTGTTTTAAGAAAAAATGAAAGTGCTTGTATTTATGGCCAACAACACTAGCATTTTTGCTATCACAAACAAGGTTGTTAGTTTTTACCACAAATTGTCCTATACCACTATCAAAGGCCCCCAATTTAAATGGCCAATTCTATTTTACTTATTTTCTTATTTTTAATTTATTTCAAATTTTATTTTTTATTTTTCAATATATATATTTTTCCTTGATTTTCTAAAAAAATTACATCATCCTCTATAATCCTTGATAGCCCTTGATTCATATGGTGCATTTTGAGTAAAAGGAGAGATACTCGTATATTTTTGTAATAACTTGAGTTTTCATCATCATAAACAAGGCTCTTGTTTTTGTCAAAAATTGCCTAATATTATTATTGAAGGTTCATGATTAAAATGGCCAATTTTATTTTTCTCATTTTCTTATTGTTTTAGTTTATTCTGAAATTTAATTTTTTATTAATTTTTTTTTATTTTTAGATATCTAGTATTTATTTTTAATTTTATTTTTTTTTAATGAAATTGCATCCTCCTCCATGATCCTCGATGGTCCCCAATTTATATTATGTATTTTGAGCAAAAATAGAGATAAATGTATTTTTTGCAACAATTTGAGTTTTCACCATCACAAACAAAATTTTTCATTTTTATCACAAATTGCCTTACATCACTAGTGAGGGCCCCCAACTCAAATGGTTAATTTTATTTTCTCATTTTTTATTATTCTTAATTTTAATTTTTTTAGTAAATTTTAATTTTAATTTTCCTTTTTTTTTCCCTCAAATTTTTAACAAATATGTGTCGTCCTCCATTACCCTTGATGGCCCCCGATTCATAGTCCTCAAAGTATATCATGCCTTGCTTGCCTTTGCTTTCCACCTCTTTAAGACATTTTCTTGAATTAGTGGCATTACTTCACTCTTATTAGTGGCATTACGGATTGAGTTCTACACACCACACAAGGACAATGACAGCTACTCTCCTCTAACTTGCAAACCCTTACATACCAAATAAAAGATAGCCTTTCTTACATTGGCCTAGGTTAAAACACTCCATTAGGCTAGGTCTTGATATTGGGCAAGGCCTTCACAGACAACTCACTAAATGCTGTTGCGACATACCCATTACTCTAAACTAATCACAATATTTTGTCAAAATGTTGATTTAATAAATTCAAAGGGAAAGGGAACAAGAATCATCTTGAAATAAAATTATGGGAACTATAAATTGGAAAGATAGAGAATTGAATGAGAAAGGGAGAATGAAAATAGGTAGCCAAATTTGTCAAAACTTGTTTTAGACCTACCCTGGGGGTCCATTTGAATCGAATTCTTATAATAGAAATAAAGGTAAAGGAAGTCGATGAAATGGCTTTTCGCAATCATGGAGGTCGTCCCATAATATTGGCATTTACCATAGGACGTTATAATGGCGGCAGTTGAACTCGCTTTTCTACCGTGGTACCCAAGGCACGCGGTCAAGCACGCAAACGGGCAAAGGTAAAATCCCTGACGAGCAGCAACTCGATTTTTTTTTTTTAATTTCCCAAAAAGAACTCCAAGCTCGTCGCTTCGCGAGTCCTAATCAACGGCGCGCCGTACAGAACTGCGTTTCTGATAGATTTCAAAGGGAAGAGGGGGCAGATTTTGCAAGATCGAAGTAAACGGATTATCTCTCAAATCTCGAGGTACCTATCTTTCAAAATCTGCATAAATTTCTGTATTAACTGTAATGGAGATAAGAAGAAAATATACGAAAATTCAAAGACAATTTCTCTTGCTTACAAAGTTCTCAAACCGGATCAATCAAACTGTTTTCTGGCTGTTTGGTTACGTATTCGTGATAGTCTTTGGAGAATAGCTTGATTGATCATTATATGCAATTCTCTTGTATGTGTCCCGACAGTTTATCTTCAACAATTATAAAGATTTTTGCTGGATATTCATACTCTTGAGCTGAATTGTGCACTGATACATCATTTTGATATTACTAAGGATACACTTGAGAATATTGAGAACAGGTTTTCGAAACCCTAACTGAAGTGTAATTTGGGCTTTTTATGTATATGGTCACTGAAGCCAAATTGCTGTGTTATTCTTTGTTGACAAGCTTAAATTAAAGAAATTTATCTTGTTGTCTACAAGGAAACTTTGATCTGGCGGCAATCGGACCCCATGCTTTCTGGTTATATTAAAGTAATTGATAGGTGCATGAACATTTTTCAGCCCCTCTGAACAAATTCTATAAGGTTATTGAAGCTGTATTTATTGTGATGATTCTCTGTTAAGGAATTGTTGTTGTAAGATGTGTGGGTTGAAGTGTGTAGTAAATCCTTGTTAAGATTTGTGGGGTGGAATTTTAGTGTGTATCTCTCATATTTTGATAGAGGGTTCTCCTTTAACCAGTTGGTAAGGGTGGATGTAAGTTCTAAAAGCATTAGACTGAACTACTTGAAAACTTGTTGCATGAATATTCTAAATTTATTTGTTGCATTCTGTCTAAAATAAATCTATGGATGGAGAAAGAAAAATTTGCAAACAGTGAACCAATTCAACACCCCCTTTTTGGGTTAAATCCATATTTAACACATTTAATTGCACCAGCTAGAGGCATGGCAGACATGGGTGGAACCAGTGTCGTGCGATCAAATGTGCGGCGAGTGAGTGCACCAGAGGATATGCTGGAGTTCGAGACATCAAAAGAAGTGCAGGTGGTGACGAGCTTTGACCAGATGGGCATCAAGGATGACTTGCTCCGGGGCATCTTCAACTATGGATTTGAGAAGCCTTCTGCCATCCAACAGCGTGCCGTGGTGCCCATACTAATTGGGCGAGATGTAATTGCCCAAGCCCAGTCTGGCACGGGCAAGACCTCCATGATTGCCCTAGCTGTCTGCCAGAAGGTCGACACTACTACCAGAGAGTGCGTCCTTCAAAATCCTAATCTACTTTAGAAATCCTTCATTCCATCTTTTCTGCTTTCATTTTAGGGCGTTTTGGTTCAATCAAAGTTTTTTTATTTGGATTCTATATGAGTTTGAATTGTCTTACATGCTAATTTAGTGGTAGGGTTTGTTCTGGAATATTATGATATAGGTCATCACTTGTCCTATGAAGCCCCAATAATCGA
This sequence comes from Casuarina equisetifolia, assembly GCA_028551475.1. Classification (NCBI taxonomy): domain Eukaryota; kingdom Viridiplantae; phylum Streptophyta; class Magnoliopsida; order Fagales; family Casuarinaceae; genus Casuarina; species Casuarina equisetifolia. The sequence goes on along the minus strand of CM052362.1, from coordinate 9,440,734 downwards.
GGTGCGAAATTTTAGGAAAAGAAAACCATAAACCTAGTTTAGAAAACAGTTTGCTTCTTTTCTTAAAATGAAATTCCATGTTGTGTTCTTTGAGGGTTTGGTTGGATTGTTTCAAGACTCGTTTCCATGTAAATTATCTTTGTGGAAACCTTCTTTCTTTTTATTCCCAGGATTGAATTAAGTTGTTTTTCTGGTGACTATAGGTAGTATTCTGGAAAATTAGCAGTGTAGAGTATCATCGGGTTGAGTTTTCAAGCCCTAATCCTCGAGTTGTAGGATTTTGGGAAAAGATAATTTTTTATCCATTATTTGGTCGTCTTCTGTTTCTAGCTTATTAAGATCGTAAGTCAAAGGTGAGGCTTGGGTTTTAAGACATATTCATTGCTTAGTTGGTGCTATTCAACGCCTTTTATTCAATTCTTAAATTAAGCAGGGTTCAAGCATTGATCCTGTCACCAACAAGGGAATTGGCAACTCAGACAGAGAAGGTGATTTTGGCAATTGGTAATTACATAAATATTCAAGTACACGCATGTATCGGAGGCAAAAGCATGAGTGAAGATATCAGAAAGTTAGAACATGGAGTTCATGTAGTGTCTGGAACACCGGGCAGAGTTTGTGACATGATCAAGAGGAGAACTCTACGTACCAGACATATTAAATTATTAATTCTTGTGAGTTTATGCTTGTGACCCCACCCTCTCTGGTTCAATTTCTTTTATGTTTTTAGTATATGCTCCATAAATTTACTGGGGATTAGTTTTAATTTTTATTTTCCTACCAACAGGATGAATCTGATGAGATGTTGAGCAGGGGGTTCAAGGATCAGATCTATGACCTATACAGATATCTCCCACCAGAACTTCAGGTTCTCTTTCTCCCTATCTCTATCTCTATCTCTATCTCTACACCTCCCACTCCAAAGAGAAAAAAGAGGTCAGATAATTAAATGACATATGGTTTTGGCCATTGGTAGAAAAGTTCTCGTTTTGTTAATATATGAGTTGATTTCTGCAAGTATTATCTATTTTTGGCAATAGCAATGAATCAGATTATAGGGCTTAAAGGAATGCTTGCCAAAACGAGAATGTCGTTGATGTGAAAACAAATTGATCTTATGTTATAATTGATGCTGAATCCTTTACTTCCAGCACCCACTGGGCATTACTTAGTTTTGGCTTGAAGGGGAATAGGTATAGTGATCATATGTAGGTTTCGTTAGCAATTTTATATTAGTTTGAATAAAGTTGGGACCTTACTGAGAGCTGCACATTTAGCCCTAATAACTATCGGTATTGGAAGTCAGACTTTTGGGCCACAACTGCAATAAATTCCTGCAAATCAGGTAATAAACTCCAGAAAACATGAAGGTTGCTAGTTCGGTGGCATATCAGAATAGAAAAAAAGTGGAAGAAGGATCTAATACAGAGAACGTGGCCCTATGAGCTCATAACTACAAATTTAAAGCAAATTCTGAATCTTACTTTTCTCTCTGGATTTTCTTCCATTGGCCTCATTAGTCTAGGTCTACCTGACTTTAAAGCAAGTAATTGTTTATGGTATGATTGACTCTGATAAGATAATTTTTTTTTTTAAAAAAAAATTTACATCTGAACTAACTTCCTTCTGGTGTCTGCCTCCCCTTTTAAAAATGAAGTAAAAGTATGTTGCTTCCTGCTATAAACAGTATCTTACAAGGTTCAGCTGGTGCATTGTGATGTTGGCTCTGAAATTTGTAATCTGCTTTGTAGGTTGTCTTGATTTCTGCTACTCTTCCTCATGAAATTTTGGAGATTACAAATAAGTTTATGACAGATCCTATTCGGATACTTGTAAAACGTGATGAATTGACTCTGGAGGTAAGTACTCGTTGTGACATGTCAGTTTCTGGAAGCTGACCTGGAACTTGGTTCATACATTTTTGTCTTGCACAAACCCAGAGTTTCATACAGGTTTTCTTTTATCTTTCTATGATGACAGGGCATCAAGCAATTCTTTGTTGCAGTTGAAAGGGAAGAGTGGAAGTTTGATACTTTATGTGATCTTTATGACACCCTTACAATCACCCAAGCTGTTATATTCTGCAACACGAAGAGAAAGGTGATATTATTATTTTTTGAGTTTTCGATTTAAGGTCTAAGCTTAATGTCTAGCGCGATTTAAGAACTAAAGAAACAAAAGCTCTCAAGGACAGCCTTTTTCTAGGAACTGAGTTTTTACATGTCCAACGGGCTAACATGGAAAGTACTTGGCATTTATCTGATTCTAGTCTATCTAGTTATACCTTTAAGCGGTTCTATTGTGTGAGACTGATTGCCACATATTTGATCGTATGAAAAATAGAAAGACATTTAGCCCTGTCTTTCTCTGTTTGCCAGTAAAGGGTAATATGTTCTTCAAATGTTATGGAGATTGAAATAGTCCACTCTTTCCCCTCTTTGCCTTGTGGGTGGATTTTGTTGTGTCTTACCACCGTTGTTTTAGTCACTTGTGGCTTTTATATATCCGTGCACAGATATATTCTAATACTTTTGAAACAGGTGGATTGGCTAACTGAAAAGATGCGAACCAACAACTTTACCGTTTCATCAATGCATGGAGACATGCCTCAAAAGGAGAGGGATGAAATTATGTCTGAGTTTTGGGCTGGTCAAACCCGTGTCCTGATAACAACAGATGTTTGGGCCCGGGGACTTGATGTTCAACAGGCAAGATTTTGGCTCCTTTTTAATACCTATGTTTTAATATTTGGCAAGTTAAAATTTTTTGATGGTAGGTGCTCAGTTCTGAAGTTGCTGCTACAGAAAATAAAGCTAATGTGTCTCCAATGAGGTGCCTAAGGACAATTGCTAATCCAATTGGACTATTGAACGTTGAAAACACTTGCTGACTTGTGTTAGATAGCTGGTAACTTCTAATTGTGCGAGTACATGGAAATATGGCTCTTGTTGGCACAGCAAACAATGAACTCTAGTCCTTTGGGTATTGGGTTAGAACCTGCAGCATGGACTTAGCTGTGTTTCTTGTTGCCATGCCGTGATGTGTGCAGGAACTTGAGTGAAAAATATATTATGGGAGTAATATCTCGAAGTGTTGCTCGTAAATGTTTGTCCTCCATAGACAGAGTGCAACTTGTTGGTAGTCTATTCAGTTGTCTGTTTCACTAACAGATGATCACATGCCCCTGTGCATTTGAACTTCTATAGATGCTGTATATATTCATTTAGAGGCTGAATTGTTGTCTCTAGTGTTTGTGCTTTTCTATTCATGCTATCTTCATCTTTTTGTTGTCAGGTCTCGTTGGTGATTAATTATGACCTTCCAAACAATCGTGAGCTTTATATTCATCGGATTGGTCGGTCTGGTCGTTTTGGACGAAAGGTATTTATTTCTCTGTAGTGCCACTTACTGATCTGCTTGATTCTGTTTTCAAATGTGTTTGTGCTATTTTAGTATTTTGCTTCTCTCATGTTTCTCATGTTCCTCCTGTTATGATTTCCATTTTTCTCATTTGTCTTTCTGACTATTCTGCTAGCTTATGTTGGTGTTTCCCTGTCTTTGGTTTATGCCTCTCTCAGGTAGTTGATCTAGAACTTGTCACTAAACTGTTTTTTTTGATGTCTGCAGGGTGTTGCAATAAACTTTGTCAAGAGTGACGACATTAAAATCCTAAGGGACATAGAGCAATACTACAGTACTCAGATTGACGAAATGCCCATGAATGTTGCTGATCTGATATAAGGCATGGTTGCAGTATTTGAGTGTTGATTCCTCAGGTTTGCAGTAGCCAATTTTGTTTGTGAATGGTTCGGACGCTTGTGGATCGAATGAATGACAGTCCTCGGTTTTATCAATATAACAGAGTTGCTGCATTGTCTCCGTTAAGATGTACGTGAGTTTCTGTGCCTTTCTCAACTTGTATGGTCGACTATCATTGTAAGTAATTTGCTAGGTTTCTTTGTGATTACGAGATATTTTGACTGGGACTTTCCCACTTCTCCCTTTCTCTCTCTTTCTATGTAGGTTTGTTTGTCTTTTCTCTTTTGTTGCTGTTGTTGATGTCGATAAGGAGGTGGAGCGCTGCCTTTCCGGATTTGTGTGAAGGTTGTCCGCTGACTCACCTTATTGGCTTTATGTGTAAGAAAAGAAATCTAAGATAACCTTTTGAGAGAACAGAAAAATGGTTTAATTGGTAACAAAATATAATCAAAACACTTAATTGACAAAATAAAAGTACCATTCTTTCCTTAATATTTGGCGCAACTAGATGGACAATAATGCACAAGTTCATTCTTTATCCCTTTTGTCTTATGGGTATAGATTATGAAAATAGGGTGACAAGCAGGGAGGAAACCATAACTCTTGTTTACAGCAATCAAAATAATAGATTAGATTCAGATTCATCATTTCAAAAAGTTTGGTGGAATCAGAGCTCTTCAATAATAATCATAAATCTGCCCTAAATGCAGCTTGCAAGTTATAATCGTGCAAAACATAAATCCAATGCAAACCAAATTCACTATTCTAACAGGTTAAATAATTAGTTAAACAAACTCGTTTCATCTCCATTTAACGTGTATCAGACACACTTCACAAGTTACTTAGCTAAGTTCCTGTAATACTAACAAAAAATATAATAAATATTAAGATGTTAAATATTAGGCTGATAAACAAATCCTAATGACTAAAAGATCAGATAGGCTGAGCTTCAAACAATTTATTTGGTAGAGAGAAAGAAGGAAAATGCGTGAGTGCCGGAAAAAGAAAATGCGAAATAGATCCTCTTAACATTCCACGTCCATCGACAGAAGACATGCAACTGAATCACTTAAACACGCAATAGGGTAGATCCTATGTTGACATAAAAAGTCGGGTTTGCTAATAAATAGACTTGTCATACCTACGTTGGATTAAAAAAAAAAAAATTACTAGGCCCCACATAGGTGCCACCTAGACGCTGACATGGCTGGCCCACAACAAGAACTCCTTGCTTGAGTTAGACCTAACCCCCAAGGTTGAGCCGAGGATACTGCTTCGCCATGGCTTCCCAAGTTGTATGGGAAGATGACCAGTCCGTGGAAGAGGATCAAAACCGTTTCTCGTTGCTTCCTTGTGCGACAATCTAGTAAAGCAAAGAGTGCCATACAATGAGAACATTTCTACCTTCTAGGAATTTTGATAGCTTTGATTGAACGCCAATGCACTGCTTGAGGCAAGACACATGAACCACAGGATGGATCTTGGAGCCCGGAGGTAGTCCTAAACGGTAAGTTAGACTGCCTATTTTCTCTTTGATCTCAAACAACCCGTAAATTTGAAACAAGAGCTTCAGAGAAAGTTGCATGGCCACAGATGTTTGCGGTACAGTTGAAGATGAAGGTAGACCCAATCGCTGGGTTGATATTGCACTTCCCTTCTCGTCAAATCATAGAACCTCTTCATTCTTTCCTGAGCAGTCCGTAAGTTTTCCTTGATTACCTTCAGAACTTCTTCTCTATCTTGAAGCTCACGATCCATTGCTTCAACATCCCGAGGGCGAAAGATAGTCAGCTCGATGGTTCTTGGCCATACGCTATCTCATACTTTGTCCTTCTTGTACTGTCACTATCTCATACGGTGTCCTTGTTCTGCCATTTACCCTAGTGTTGTGATGAAACATTACCCAAGGTAAATAAGGAGTCCAATTTTGAGGCTAGTCTCGAATTCCATAGAGCAATTAGCAACCTCTATTTGACCATTCGATTGAGAGTGGTAACCGGAGGTGAAATTAAAATTGGTACCCTTCATCTTAAATAACTCTCTATCCAAAAAATGCTAGTGAAAGTTGCTCCACAGTCACAAGTCATAGACTTCAACATTCCATACAGCTTGTATATTACATCAAAAAAAATTTGAGCATCCAAGGCAGCCATATACAGATGGGAGAGAGCAATGAACCTGCATATTTAGAAAGTCAATCAACCGCTAATAAATGCATTTCTTACCCTTGTCAAAGGCTTGGAAAAGGGAAGGCCATCAACAAAATTCGGGAGACTGGTCCAAACATGTTCTAGTATGGGTGGAGCTTGTAACAAGCCAAGAGGTGCCCTGTTGTCGCATTTTTGCACTTGACAATGAAGGAGATATCAAAGTTGATATGTGGGTCACATAAAAGAAAAAGAAGATAAGAAAGAAGTGTAGAAAAGTAGAGACACGGGCAAAATAGCGTAGAGCTTTTTAGAGAACTTAAAATATCTCTAATCACTAATACGTAAAGAGAATAAAAAATGTGTGAAGATCGACTGTCGAAGTTGGTTAGCTTTTCTATAAAATGGGAGCCTTGCTCCTCACAAAGTGTCCAAGAGAAAAGCGTGCAAGTCTAACAAGGTCAGAGTAAAGTGTACAAAAAGATGCGACGTGAGGTGAGGTAAGTGCAAGGAGAGTGAAGGAAAAGTGCTTATTCGATTGTCAAAAGTTTGTAAAATAGTATATAGCCTTGTCTTCCTTGAAAAACACTCTTATAATATATATATAAGTTATACCTTTTTTTCTCCGTTAATTTTTGAACAGGTGCACTTGAGCTTCTATAAACAAGTCGAGCACTATCTATTAAAGTTCTTGATGTCTTCCCACATTTTCTTCCAAAAGAAGATTGCATGAGCCTTCTGTATGATTTTATGAAACCCTTCACGAGTGGCATTGTGAAACTCCTTAACAATCACCAGAATGAGAGTTGAATTGGCTGAGAGCCAGATATTGCCTTTGCAAAACAGTATCCCGTCTTTGATCTCCCAAGCCCAACCGCCCCTCCCTGGCTGATCCTTTCAACTATTCTCCTCTCTCCTCATTTTCCTTTACCTCGTCTTTGATCGGTGAAAGCCACAACAACACCAGTTCAGTGACAGCCATGTATTGAGCTGCTTCAGTTTGGAAGTTCTCCTCCCCCTGTTTCTTCATTCAAGAAACTAAAGTATTTACCAGGGCAATTCACTCCTATTCATTTCTAACTTCAAAGGTATTTTTCGAAGTTTAGTAAGTGATGCTTTAAATAGTTTGGTTTCTTATTTAGTTCAATCTCACCATCTTTTGATCATATAGAAGATGAGTCTTATAACTTCCACAAAACTTTTCGGTCACAAAAATAAAGTGACATGTGTACCTTCTTCAATGAAATCCTTCGACTATGGTTTCCAACGAACAACCATAAGAGCTCAACTTCAACCATTTTGATGCCTATTGGGCCTTTAGATACTGATTTTTGATAGTTTATGACGATTTCTTAATAAGAAGATAGTGTGGTGACAATTTTCTTGTTTTTCAACTTAAGATACTTTGTTTAATTCTTATTATTGATATCATTTGTCATTTCATTATGTTATAAGTTTCTTTTGCTAGAATTATGATGTAACTTAACTACGATGATATGAATTTTATAGTTTTCTATACTTTGCCATAATTTATATTTGAATTATAAGTTATTGTTTTTAATACTTTTATGTGATTGGACACTATTTGAATGATTTAATATGCATATTTGAGAGTAAGATGTAATAATATGCAATCACTTCTTATTATTTATAACTATGAATTAAATATGAATAGACATATATTATATTATTTGTGTGACTTTTGATGATAAAGTGGTTGAAAGATTCATTGTAAATCAAGAATGGTCATCAATTCGAATGCACTTTTGTTTATTTCAATTCATATAGATATATAATAAATTAATAAATTGAATAGGTTTGTTATATCTAAACATATGTTAGTAAATAAATTAGAAAATTCAACATTATATTGGTACTATTATTCTTACATACATAAATCATTGAAATTTATATTTAATGATTATAATGAAATTAAATGTTCTAAAAAATTATTTTATGAACATTTTTAGTTTATAATGAATTTTTCAATTACTTTATTATCGAAAGCCACATAAACAATATAATATATCTATTCATAATTAATTCATGGTTATATATAATAAGAAATAATTCTATATTATTTCTTGTCATAAATATACACATCAAATTATTTAAGTGATGACTAATCACCTAAATATATTAAAAATAATAATATATAAATCACACAAATATAATATCTTGCAAAACATAGAAAATCATGAAATTCACAACATCGTAGTTAAGTTATATCGTAACTTTAATAAAAGATGGGGTTTTTCCTTGGTTTAGTGGTAAAAAGTCAAGAAGTTCCTAACTTGGTAGATTTGCAAGTCACGGGTTTGAAACCTCACCTCCATAAGAGTATGAAAAAAAAAAGAACTTCTAAAAAAAATTTAGAATATAATAAAATGACACACAAGAATAATAGTAAAAATTAAATAAAGTATCTTTACTCTATTCTTTGTTTTTCTTGTATGGGCACACTCTATTCTTTTGTCTTCCTTATTTTTTTTTTCTTTACTTCCTCACACGCGGGCGTTTTCTCCATATTAAAATAAAGTTATCAAATAGATTTTGCTTTTCACATATATCCTTTGGAACGAAAAAATTGAGGTTGTTGTCAGACCATGCTATATATAGACTTCGAAAAATTGGCCTACATCTCCTTTTAAGTTGTGGTTTTTTGATAAAGAAAAGCCAACTTTTTTAATTTCGATAAATGTCTCTTTAATATGTAACAATAAGCTAGTCAGCATCAAATTATCTATGAGGTTTTTTACTATTGAAATACTAAGACTAGTTTTATACAAAAAGTAAAATGAAATTGTGCCGTGTGATTAATTATAATTTAAATAGTGTTATTTTATGTATAGCTAGTTCTTACGAAAGATCAAATTACCTTTTAACGAGGAAATGATTTAATTCTATTTTAGAACTCTATCATCTGACCAACTCCCAAATTAAACTATAGTTTAATCACTTTTAACTTTTTTTGAGTAAATTATCTTAAGTAAAAAGGTAATTAAGTTATTCCAAAAACTTTTTGAAGGATCGTTGGACTTTCCCACTTAAAGTGAAGGATGATTTGTTTATTCTTGATTTTTTTTTTCTGCTACTCTTGATTTCTTTTATTAAGTATCAATTGAGAGGACACGTTTAAGATTTTTTTGGTTTTCTAAAACTTCTAAATTTGGTAGCAAATGTTTAAAAAATATTAATATTTACACGAATGCATAATTTATAAACCTGTAACTTTTTTTTTCTTTTTTCTAAAGCTAAATACCACGTGGCAATTCTGTATTTAATATTTTTGTTCTTTGTTTATATGCGCGGAGAGTCCCGCCCAAATCCTGCTTAAGCTTTCCTCTTGCTCTCACAAGTTGCAGCAATGGCCTCCCATGGAATCGACAACCCACCTCCTCAAGTGAAGGCCCTGGCCGCCTTTCTCATTCGCCGCAACTCCCAGCAACTCCGCTCCATCGCTCTTTCCTCCGACCCCAAGCTTCACTATCCTCTCTACGTCGAGTACAGATGGATATATGAACCCGCTTGTCAACACTATTTCATTTTCCTCTATTTTTTTTTATCTGAACTCACTCTTTCTTTCTGTCTCATAGTTTTGCTGAGCTAATGGACGATGAACCATCTCTCGCGCAATCGGTCTTCTCCCATCCCACCGAGCACTTGCGGATTTTTGACGATGCTGCGTTTTGGGCTCATGTATGCGAGTTCTATGCTAAATTGCTTATTTTCTTATGTAAAAGCGTAGATGTACGATACTTTTTGAAGAAGGTTCTTGAAATGGCGTAGTTGATTGGGGTCTGCTTGGTGGTCTATGTAGAGAGTTGTACTGGGGGACTTGAAAGGTTGCAGAGGTGGGGTTGAGAAGAAATTCATTCATGTTCGCATAAACGTCAGCGGTTCCCCGCTCGAAAGTCCTGGTTTGCTTTGCTTCCCTTGTGCTCTTGGATTTGATTCAATTCCGTGCTTAATGGACTAAGCTGAAATCGTTATTTGATATGTGTGGGTGTGGTTAGAGACTTTTCCCAGAATTGGAAGCATCAGAGTGAAACATCGTGGGATTCTTCTCACTCTTAAAGGGACGGTGATCCGGTCCGGAGCAATCAAGATGTATGAAGGGGAGAGATGGTATATATGCCAGAAATGCAAGCACAAGTGGGTTTAATATTAGTTACTTTTGGTGCATATTCGGATATACATGTTGTACTAGTAGAATTTTGGCGCTCATTTGCTTAGTGTACTGCCGAAAATACTGAAATCTATTCGCTTGCCTTTTAAGGCCGGTCAATTTCTACGTAAATGTTCTTCATAAAACATTTTCACCATTTTCGGTGTCTGCCTGCTCTTGAAAAACTCGGTCAGCCGTAAAGGATTCCCTTTTTCTTTTTATTTATTTATTTATTTATTTTTTAAAACCAAGCGTAAAGCACCTTTTATTTTTATAAATTAATTTACATATTTTTAACATGTAAAGCATTTTTCAGCTGCAATTTCTTTTTTCAAAATCCATTCCAATGAACATCCACACTACAGCATGCTGTAGACAGCATTCTCTCTCTTTCGCCAGCATTAATATTTACCAAAACCACCTCCACCTTTGTATGAACCAGATAGTGGAATATGTTTTATAGCCAAATACCAAACAATTATTAAGGTTCCCCAAATGTATCTCCCAATGGAAAAAAGGTTTATGTAGAAATAAATGGAGCCCAAACTTAGAAAATCACGGACGTTTAGTTTGGAAATGTGAACAACTTCGAACCCCAATTCTTAATGGAATACATAATTTAGAGATCTGTAACCATAAAATTCGTGTTTTTTTTTTCAGTGAGTTTTTCAGAATGATGTAATATAACTGATAATGCTTTCACATTTATCTGGGGTATGTTGAATTGTATGAGATTGACATTCCTATTATCTAAACTCCAGGAAGGCACCTGTTTGTATGCTGATATAGTTTGCATCAAATTTTTAGCTGATTATTTTCAGTGATGTTTTCCTTCAGATTCCTAGTTTATCCTGAGCTGGAAGCTAGAAACTCAGTATCACTTCCGTCATTTTGCCCATCCCAGGTATATTTTTCATGCTTCATCCCACATTACGTTGCACTTTGATTGACCAATATATCAAATCAAAGGCTTCAGAAGAGCATGACCAGTAGCAACAGCAATCAGATGATCTCAAACAGTCTATAAGTAACATGACTAAAGCATCACGTATAGTATGTGGTTGAGATATTTGCAAAATTTGTCTGTAACATAACTAAAACATCACCTACAGTATGTGTTTGAGCTGTCTGTCAAATTTGTTTAATCTGCAGCTATATCTGTAGGATGCTATCTTTGATCTTCGTGTGCATAATGATGGTAGTTTACAGATTGAATGATGAAATTTGGATTGTTTCCCTTCTTATTTCTACTTTTGAGTTTCGTCTTTTTTCATAATTTACTTTCTTATATTTGCATTAAGGCTGTAGTTAGATCTTTGATGTATGTAGGCTTCGCTTCCTTGTCCAGTTATCCTTTCGGAGTTGATGACTGATCCATTGAATTCAATGGCAGAAGTCTAAAGCCTGTGACGGCACAAAGTTCAAGGAATTAGAAGATTCTATAATATGCCATGATTATCAGGAAATCAAAATCCAAGAAAGCACACAGCTGTTGGGTGTTGGAGCCATTCCTCGTTCAATTCCTGTCATATTGAAGGATGATCTTGTTGATGTTGTTAAAGCTGGAGGTACCAAATTCTGGGAAGACTTTTTCACTTTTTCCAAGTTAGTTCCAAGTATTACTAGTTTTTCCAACTAAAATGGAGACATGTCCTAGTTTTAATAAATGGTGAATTGGACAATAAGCATGTCTGCTTCTTTATCGTCATTGGAATAAGCAATAGAAGCTTGAATCATGCACTTGAACGGGCTAACCGATGGAACAGGATGAGGTTTCATCACGACTTTACCGCTTTATGTAGAAGATATATGGAGTGGAAGGAGGAGGCTCTTAACTTACAGAACTACTTCTATTGCGTTCTTTGGCTGCAAATTAGGAAGTTCTCTTTGTTTTATTGGCAGCCAGAGCTCATTTTGAGGACTCAATCAGCTGAGTCCTTCAACCATAAATTTTGACTTGTTCTCCATGAGGCAGAATAGGTTACATGTCTACAGCACATTATAAATCTAAGGAAAAAATAGCTTCTGGCGTTGTTTTTGTTTAGCTGACTGTAATATATTGTGTGGCCTTCTATTGTTTTGAACAATTCAAGCTTTTGCCGTAATTGGTTTTTCAACTTTCTTTAACACCATGTAAATAGCCTTCCCTCCCAGATCATTTGTCCTTCTTTCATATTCCAAACTTGGAACATAGGCTGGTGATTCAGGACTGGAAAAGCACAAAAAAGAAAAGGAGAAGAATTAACATCTGCTAACTTGTAAAGAGCCACAGGGAGATTGGATTTTTCTTTAGTGTGACTTCAGCATAGAGAGTTGTAAATTATGAAAGCAATAAATATCTGCACATTGACTTTTCCAAAATATACACTATCATGAAAAGTCATAAAATTGTACAAGCAATTAGAGTGAAGTCACCAATCACTGCAAAAAGTTTGAACATTCAGGGAACATGCAGAAGGGACTAGTGTTTGTACATTGGATTTGTCCTGGGAGAGATAGGATTTTAAGGTCAATACAGCTATTCTAAGAAGAGAGGTGAGTTGCAGGACATTTGAGGTAGCAACAAATAACGGGATATTTAAAGCTTGTTTTGATCCATTTTCAGTTGGCTGAGGGCTAATGGCCAGGGAAATATGTGGGTTTATAGGGTTTTGATAAGGAAAGCTAATTGATTCCATTTGGGTTTGGAAAAGCAAAGAAGAGAGAGGTCCAAGGGGCTGTTCTCTAGCAGTGAGAGAGGAAGATCACTTACCACGCACTGCAAGATAACTCCGGTATTAAGTATTTCCTTGCCGAAGTCTAATTTCTTTGAGACAGTAAAGTTCAGTACAAGGCTCTTGGAATCACCCTTTTCTACTCTTATTAGAGCTCTTCAAGAAGGAAATCACTAACAAGAAGATAATCTAATCAATGAGGAAAATATTCATAACTCTAGTAAAAACACCGATGCTAGAATTCTGTATCTTAATACAAGTAACTGTTTGATGTTGCATGTGGGTCCTCTGTTTGAGGGGAACACATGAAAAAATATAGGAAGGTGTCTTGCACACCCAGAATAAAATGTATCTTCTTTATGCATCACATATGTGATTTCAGGATTACTCTCACGGGAATGTCTGAAGACTTAGTGGGCCTCAGACATGATTTAGGTTTTCAGGATCTGTATACACATTCTCTTGTGCATGTATTAATAAAGCTTGTTATTTTGATAGTTGAAACCTATTAGAGGAGGTTTCTTAGGCAAATGCAACCAAATTTATGCTTGTAGCTTCACTTAGTGCATTTCTGTATCAAGTTTTACTGCATGATATAGTTCACAACCTTGAATGCACAGACTTGAAGGGAGGAATTTAATTAATTAATTTAACTTTTGATAAATCTTTAGGTGTCTGAATATTTTAAGAGGGTTGTTCTTACTTTTAGCAATGAAATACTATTGTACAGCATACTGAATGTAAGCTTGATTTAACTTATGTTGTTTTGACCCTCTTTTCATTATTCTTCTATCTTGTGGTGCCGTACATACATTGCAGAGCTAAACTTGAGATTGCGAAAGAAGTTTACGGTTGCCTTTTTACTTATTTACTGGCTGTTAATCCATGCTACAGTTTTAACATCATGCATTGGATGTTTAGTTTTTTCCTTTCTCCCTTTTGGTGTAGATGATGTTATCATTACTGGGATCCTAACGGCAAAGTGGTCTCCAGACTTAAAGGACGTGAGATGTGACCTTGAAACCATACTAATTGCTAATCATGTCAGGTAAGGCTAACAATTCTTTTCTGGTTCCAAAAGATATAATGGCCTTAGGTAGAACTGGGAGACTTCTTTTCCCTAACTCTTTCTTTTATGGTAGAGGTCAAAGAGGTGAGAAAGGTAGAAGGTGTATTTCAGCTTGTCAAAAATACACACCTCTTGTGCTTGCGCAATTGAATGGTGATTTATGCTAGCGAATGGAGGCAGTTATTCTGAATATTGTGCCAGAAAAAAACTATAACTAGGTCTTGTTTGTTTTATCTGTGGAAACTTTTTTGTCTTCTTTGTAGGAGAACCAATGAGATGAAGTCGAACATTGATATACCTGATGATGTTATTATGAAATTCAAGCAGTTCTGGTCAGATTTCAAAGACACCCCATTAAAAGGTAAATATCATTGACCATGCAAATTATGAAAATCATTCATAATATTTACTGCTAATTTACTTCTATCTTGTGAGATTCAGTACAGTGTACCAGTTTTTAACTTAGATACGCTCAATATTAACCCAGGGAGAAATGCCATTCTTCAAGCTATTTGCCCACAAATTTTTGGACTCTTTACTGTGAAGCTTGCAGGTTTACTGTCATCCCATATCTCTTCTCTCCTTATTCAGTTATTCTAAATGGAAATTTCGGTTGATGGTTTGGGTTCAAAAACTTGTATTTAAAAGATTTCATGATATAATGCAAAAGATAAGAAAAGGTTTGTCGTATTGTTTCCTTTTATCGCAGTATGATCTGTTGCTTTTTAATTTATTTGTTACATTTACCTTTTTTTCTTCAATTTAGTTGCGTTGACACTAATTGGAGGTGTGCAACATATTGATGCTTCTGGCACAAAGGTTCGAGGAGAGTCTCATTTGCTTCTGGTTGGTGATCCAGGTAACAGTTTTGTCCTTGTTAACTTTTTACTTTTCTTCAAGAAGATGGTCCTCTCTCTCTCTCTCTCTCTCTCTCTCTCTCTCTATATATATATATATATATATATATATATATATATCCTTCTCTTGCTGTGTGTGCAATATCCACCCTTTTATACATTTATACGTGTCTATAATTTTGTTGTGGAGATTCTGAGAGTAGTGCTGATAATTTGATGAATGTAGCTATACAAAGTATCAAGTAAACATTACAAAATATATCTTACAGGTACGGGCAAGTCTCAGTTCTTAAAATTTGCTGCAAAATTGAGCAACCGATCTGTTATCACTACTGGGTTAGGAAGCACTAGTGCCGGACTGACCGTCACAGCAGTCAAAGATGGAGGTAAAATGCAGATAGCCTCTACCTTAATCCTTCTTTCAGAAGTTTGACTATGTCATAGACAATTTTTGTTTATTCTATTCATTCTTGTTGCTGTTCTTCCTCTTAATTTTTCATCCCTCTTCTAGATAATCATTATGAAAATTATTACTACATAAAATTTTTCACAAATTGTTATAATGTATATGTATTCTGTTCAAGATTCCCCTGCATGGTCTGGCTGGTAAGGGGTTTGGTTTATGTCAGACTAATATATTATTTTTGGCCCATTACCCTTCAACTTTTTGGACGGTCTTGTTTACTAGCGCCTAAGTGGATGTACTTTACATGCATCTGCCCCTTTCTTCTACGAACTGGGCCTCTTCCAGGCATTACCTAATAGCTTAATTTATGTGTTGGAGGAGTTGTTTTTGACATCTATAGACTTTGTCCTTCTACCTTTTTATCCTGTATCTAGAACCACTGACACTCCAAAATAGCAATTATAGTTACACGTGATATGTATCCAACGTGGATATGCCAGAATGTCTATACATGTAGAATGACCAAAAAGTAATTAAAACTCTGATATATGCAAATGCAGTGTGGTATGCACAGATTTGGGATGAATATGCCACATATTGTGAGGGGTAGACGTTGAATTTTCTTAAGAGATAAGGGGTTTTTAACATGATTTGGTGTTTTGGCAAAGTTAAACCTCCTATTTCTAAGCTTCCTATGAATATGCTTATAATGACAATTTTTTTAAGTACTTTATGCTTTTTTTTGTTTAGTATTTTTATTCTAAGCTAAAAATGAGCGTTATATCTACTTTGATTTAGCTATGTATTAGTCAATTAAAGTATCCCCACATGTTGCGCCTAAATGCTTGAGATAATTTACATATTTCTGTGCTTGTTTTGTATTTTGTTAGCATTGTTGCATCTTAAATCGTGTGTTCTCTATCATTCATAAACTATGCTCATCAAATTCACAGGCGAGTGGATGTTGGAAGCTGGAGCGCTTGTTCTTGCAGATGGAGGGATTTGTTGTATAGATGAATTTGATAGGTAAGCAAAGGAGTAGCAGCATTATAAAACCCCTTTAAGCCTTTATCCATTTAGTGTTCCGCTTTAGATGCGAAAGATATGTGTTCTCTACCTTCCTATGTACTATTTACTTGTGTTATCATCATTATAATCAATGAGAGGATGATGTCAACGAAGGTGAATGCCTGTTGTTTTGGAACTTTGATAAGACTATTTTATGGAGACTGGCTGGTTGGGGTGATTTACGATGGGAAGATTTAAGGTTCTAGATTGTGGGTTGCATTCTTTGAATAAGAGCTCTCTTCCTATCTTGCACTTCACAATCTTCAAAAGTAACTGTCGTTGGGAAAAAAAAAGAAAAAAGAAAAAGGAAAAAAGATAGGTGTCTAATCACTAATCCCAAAGGAAATGTATTCTTTGGATTTAACTTCTAAAGGCCAAAGCCTACTTACTAGTTAGATTCACAAATAAAACAGACAACATAATAAATTCACTTAAGACTTAACAGTTAAAAAGTACAGTTCAAGCTTGTAAATAAAATGACATATATGCACTTCACTCTTAAAATGAAAAAAAAAAAGAAAAAAAAAATTCTTTTTTCCTGTATCAATCCATAGACTAACAAGATTTTTGGTTTTCTCACTTTAGATCTCATGCAAATCTAACTTAAACTTTGTTTGACAGCATGAGAGAACATGACAGGTCAACAATACATGAAGCCATGGAGCAGCAGACCATAAGTGTTGCCAAGGTAGAATAACTAGTTTCAGTAATATGTGCTAATCTAGTAAAAGCTGACATTGATTTTGGCTAAGCAGACCTTGGTGATACTTGCGGTCATATTTAACATTTATGCTTAGAGCAACCTCTCTGTTTCTTTGGATTATCGAAAACACCCAAATAATTTCATGGCTCATCTTGTTGTTGCTGAAGTTCTTACCTAGATTAATTCGTTTCCTCTCTATGCGTACTGCAGAATGTTTCCTTAGGGTTTAACAATCTTTTTCCAGAAGTGGTTCATCAATATTCTTGCTTTGAATTAAATAAAGGCAGGAAATATTGATTATGTCTTGCTTAGGATTCTTTTTGCACATCTTGTTTTAATCTTCTTTCACATTTTTCTTAAGTAGGTTCAATTGTCTACTGGGCTGGTTATTGAGAGCTGGATTCAGTGCCTCTATGTACACTGGACTGTTTCTTTTTTCTCCCGTTAAAATGTTCTTAGTCTAACTAAAAAGAAAACCGAAATGAATCTCTAGTTTGAAAATAAATTAAGGTTCCTTTTCTTTCTTATAGAGGTGCTGAAGAGAAAAACGCTTTTAGTTATGAATTGATTGAGATCTGTAAAGAGCTTTAAGAGGGACAGAAAAAAAGAAGTGGCTAGTGTAGGTAGGAGGAAGTAGGAAGGAAAGACACAACCAATGCATTGAGTCTCCCACTGGGTTGTCTTGATAACTCTGCAGTATGTGTGGTTTTTGAGTAATCAAAGATATGTAGGATAATTTAAAAATCTCTCACCACATGCTTCTGTGTGGAGTGTGGATATATTTTGCCTTCGATGTCCTTGATTAAGAAGTCTGAATTTCTACAAGGCCTCACTAGATATCTCAATACTTCTGTTCTTGGGATTCAAGGACTGTAGAAATTTGGATCTGTTTGATCTAGAACGTGCTTCTGGAGAGCATATGGCTCTATATGATACATGACTTTCCATAGTTATAAGTTTGTGCCAAACAGTGTCTTTAAACTGAACGTCAAAGTTCATTCTTAAGGTTTATTTTGTTTCTCATCTTTAGATGTGATTTTGTACTCATATTTTGTAGTCTGGAACTGATGAATGGACATTCAAGGTATTGACTCTTTTACCAGGTTCTTTTGCCCGGTTGTACTCAAGACTCCGGCATTCTTGGAAATCTTGGATTTGTTGTTTGCTGTCCCAAACTTCTTAAACTTTAAATATGCTAGATTCTCAAACAACATAGTTCAGGCTAAAATGCAGTTAGGTCCTGATAAATGGTTTCCGTTTCATTGACAAAAATAATTGATAATTAATGAACTCTTGTAATATTGGGGGCAAAAACAACCGGGATGTGATTAAAATAGGTAAAGCGATCTATACACATAGAATACCTACTTATCGTGATGTCCCAGCCTTATTTATGTCTAGCTTTATTGGTAGTTACTTCAATCAGTGTGTAATAATATGATACATGACCTGTCTATTTGTTGTTGAAAGTTAGGGAACTATTTGATTCAGCACTTTAAAACTGACCCAGATGCAATTTCGGTTTTTCTTTTAATTTGGTATTATTGATTAGTTTCTATAGTGCTATACTGGGTGTTCAGTAGAGGTCTGGCTGCTCAATTATCTTCTCACTCTCTCCAGGCTGGTCTTGTAACAACTCTCAGCACCAGAACAGTCGTATTTGGGGCAACAAATCCTAAGGGTCATTATGATCCTGATCAACGTATCTCTTTCATTCAGAATATATGATAGTTTGATTTACTTTTCAGATTACTGTTGATTGTGCGTGCTTTGTACGGGACAGCTATGATTTGCTCATTTTCTAATATCATTTGGTGCATGAGGTAAATGTGAAAGATAGGCATACTTAGTCTTCTTAGATGTTGGTTCCTTGAGAGAAGGCTTTCTCTTTCATTCCCGTTTTCTTCTTCCTTAACCTGATCTAGCTCTGTCTGTCAATACATCACTCTCGGGTCCCTTATTGAGCAGATTTGATATAGTTCTGGTACTCTTGGACACAAAGAATCCTGAATGGGATGCCGTTGTTTCTTCTCATATTCTTGCCGAGGTACTGTGCTCTTGACATCATTTTACTGGCTACTGCAGTGACGTCAATAGTTTAAAATAACTAGAGGTTAAAATTTTGTATGAATCGAACGTGCAGGGTGGATCAGAAAAAGAGCAGCATGATGAAGATTTAACAAATATCTGGCCACTTTCTATGCTTCAGAGGTTCTAAGCTACGTAAAACCCTCTGGATTATATGCTTATGAATGCAGTTTTTGCTAGTTTCAGTACAAGTTTTTAGTGGCCTAATATGACACCATGTTCTTATGTGCATTAATTGGAAACAAGTGTTGTGTGTGTTATATTTGTCCAATTCCACATTTATATGGCTAAAACTTCTAAATAATGCATGTTAAACTAGAGACTATTTGAGTGAGTGTACTGCTCTTTATGTGAGAGTTTGCTAGTTTCACTACGATGAGTTTTATATTGGACTAATATGACAACCCATGTTGACTTCGTGCTTTGGTTTTTCCATGATTTTCCACGTGTGACTGTAATCAACAATGGCCTAAAACTTTTACTTCCAAAGGTCTTATTTTTCTCACCAATAAATCATGTTTCATGAGCCCAACATCTACAACAATCCCATATTAAGCAACTCTGATAGCCATATGATTTAGGTCCAACAGCATCTTCAGCACGAGGCCATAAGGAAAGCTGCTTTGACTTTGTCCTTGCCTTTTGAATCACCAACATTTGCTGAAGGCCCTATTGTTCAAATGAAACCCCATTTGAGTCTTTGGTGTTCGAGTACTCACACTTCAATTTATTCATGCCCCTGAATGAAATCTATTGATCAGCAACTTGTCAGTTCCACAACGTAGATCAAACAGAAAAAATGTTCTTTATCACTTTCTTACTGCAGATCAATTTCAGCCATTACGGCATGCCTTATTTGATTTCATATATAATAGACGTAGGCCTATATGTTACCACATCAATTTCCTTGTTTCTATCTTTCCAACATAGTCTTGCATGTTCTTGTGGTTTATACTGGATTGCTTGAATTGCTTACCAACTCCATATGTAATAAGCCCATGCAAGCGTGCACTTCATGTGCAACAAGTCCTGCACAGCAGGCATATGCCTCACGTGTGACAGATTTGCTTTTGCCTTAAATAGACATGAGCTCCCACCCACAACAAGCATCATTCGTTACAGGCCTTCCATCCATGCATCTGGCCTCGGATCAAATCTGATTTAATTCCTCCCTTGTCCAGCTTAAAGGCATCGCACAAAGCCTGTCTGTCTTGACTTCCCAATTCGACATAACCTGTGTCATCATGACCTGACTTGGAAGTATAATTCTATCCTCCCTGCTGTAAAGGGAGGAAAAAAAAAAAAGAAAAGAAAAGAAAAAGAAAAGACACACAAGGACATGCCTATTTCTCATGCTCACACATCCATAAGATCTTTTTTGGGTATTATATTAGATATTGGCTGCTATGGGTCTAGTGAGTTGCAACTTAGATTGCTAAGTTACTTCTTAATGGTTTGTTATTCAAAGTTAGGATGTTGGGATAATCTTAAATTTTGGGAATGCTAATTGTCTTCTTTTCTGTGTTGAGGAAATTATTATATTGGTTTAAGCTTGGTTAGACATTGTGTTTGGGTGATGGTCTGAATTTACGTCTTTGATAATTTTTTATTGCCTGATACCTTTATGCATGTAAAAATGTGATGAATGGAGATTAAAAACTGTCTCGTGCTTCAAATTCTTAGATTTACTTTTCATTTAAAAGATGTAGTATGGGTTCATTGATAGTAAATAACACTCACTACATGCATGTGAAATTTGGTGAGTGCAAAAGAACCTA
Source organism: Casuarina equisetifolia (assembly GCA_028551475.1). Classification (NCBI taxonomy): domain Eukaryota; kingdom Viridiplantae; phylum Streptophyta; class Magnoliopsida; order Fagales; family Casuarinaceae; genus Casuarina; species Casuarina equisetifolia. Next base: position 9,419,977 of record CM052362.1, on the reverse strand, counting down.
TTGCAACTTTTGAGATTGGAAAAATGTTAATCCATTTGATAGTTATTCAGTAATGTAACATTGACAAAACATAAGATCAGATGTAACTTGTATCCACATCTACATATCTATTAGGAAAAAAAAAAGGGGCACATTCAGATATATTTAGAAGACCAAATATCCCTTGCGGACATTTGGAATTTCTCCCGAGTTGTTTTCTTATGTTCAAAATCTATGTTTTCTATCTGGGACAGAATGACTTCATTATATTTCCAAGTTGCAGGTATATCCACTTTGTAAAAGGGTACTTCAGACCTGTCCTGACCAAAGAGGCTGAAAAAGTTATCTCAAGCTACTATCAACTCCAAAGAAGATCTGCAACTCAAAATGCAGGTTGATTTTAAATAAAATCTTGCTTGCCGAGTCATTCTTTAAGTTGTTACATCTATTTAGGTTGTGCAATTATATGATGCAGCTAGGACAACTGTCCGCATGTTGGAGAGTCTGATACGCCTAGCTCAAGGTACATGACCTTCTTGGTGGAAGAATCATCCTTACTCAGCTCCTCTCCTTTATTTTATTTTATTTTATTTTTTATTTTTTATTGTTTATTGTTTTTAACTAATAATAAAAAAAAAACCTTCTTATTTTATCTGATTCTCTAGTTTGACTCTGGTGCATTCAATCATGTTGCAGCACATGCAAGATTGATGTTCCGGAATGAGGTGACTCGACTTGATGCCATCACAGCCATTTTGTGTATTGAATCATCCATGACTACCTCAGCAATAGTGGATAGTGTTGGAAATGCCCTGCACTCTAATTTTGCTGTAAACCCTGATCTGGAATGTATCCTTTTCAGTTGTCTTTGTCTGCACAATCAATGCATATAGGTATCCATGCACAGATTCTCAATAATTCATGCATGCCTGTGAAAATGATTACATAATACAAGCTTATGCCAACCAAAAAGGGAGCAGTAAGTGTATCATTTGCATTAATCCAGGCTAGAAAGTTTTATATTAAGTTCTGGAACAAACATTTAGTTATGTATGTGGTGACTTTTCCTTTTGATTGTGAATCTTTTACATTGTGTTTGTTCATTGGACATTTAATTTTTTTTCTTAAAATGAAAAAAATTTACCCCTCTACATGAACTGGGACAGATAAACTTGTTCTGGATAGGAAAGTTTCAATTGGAAGTAATTTTTTCAGGTTGCCACACTTCCGAGAATAATTCAATCATAATTTTAGGATGCAAACAAAATTTCTGAGTCAGGCTCATGTCTTTGAGTGTAAAACAAATGCACTTTTTTGTTGTCTCTTCAGAAGAGCTTTGTTCCCTTATGTTTATTTTCTGTACTGATCTAAAAAGAATTATAGTTCATACGACACTGCACAAGCTGTTTAAGGTTCCAGCATGCACGATAAATTTCTGACCATGTCTTCTAAATTTTTTGTTTTATAATGGAAAGATGATCCTTGACTAGAGAACTCGAAAGATACCAAACAAGAAAGGGTGATTCTTGAAAAGCTGAGATCAATAGACGATTTTCCTGACATTAACAGCATGGAAAACTTGTGGAGATGAATCACGAACTATGGCGAAGGCAGTCAGCCCAACCAATGGCTGTAGTCCATGATGCTAGGGCAAAGCTTTATTTATACTTCATAACTTTACCCTTTTTGACAGTAGCCAAAGCAGGGGAAAAAGTGGCGTTAGTTACCCCAAAAATATTTGTTACTTATGCCTGTTAAAGGGTATTGTATAGGTCATTCATCTGGGTATGAATTGTCTCATGTTGGCGATACCACATTTACAGGATTAGTTGCATAATGATGATTGACATTTTGCTGATTGGACCCGTCAAACAAACCATGACTTTGTATATTAATGGAGGACAAGGTCAATTGGATCCAAGAATTGCGACATTATTACGTTCCTTTCCTTTTGTATCAATTTTGTTTTATACAGCGTATCCAATTTTGTTTCAAATATCAAAATGTTAAAACAGGAATAAATATCAGAAGCTTTTATTGGACTATCAAATACTAGAAGGAAAGTAAAACATTTTCCTTTTCAATTCCTTTTAATTAGCTCCTATCTCTCTACAGCTTCGAAAGCAGCCACACAATGAAGCAACTGGCGACTCTTGGTACAAATTGCAGGTCAATTCGAAATAACGAACAAAATGCCATCTTTGGGATTTCACCACGTAGCTGTTTTTATAACACGTTGAAATTAAAGGAAACTAAGATTAACTAAGGAAAGAGGTATTTCTCTGGATGCCTTAGTGGGAAGACGAGTGGAAGTAGTTCCCTCTACATAACCAGCTGTTGAGGAAAACGATAACAGTTGATTCAGACTTCTCGCAACATCTCTTAACATCAAGGACATGGACGTGATGAAATTAATTCATGCTTACTGGCCATAAGAAGTCAACGCTTTTCCATGACTGTCACCTGAATGGCGGAAGTGAAACTTCCAAGAGAAATGAAGTAAATGAGAAACCGAAACCATAGATCAGAAGCATGATTGAAGCACAACTAATTTCATCTAAAAAGGACAAAGAATGAGTGTACAGGTATTTATGCATGATAAACGTAAAACAGTTGCGCCTCCATATTATACAGCGGCCTGCACTGCTGTATTGTGTTAAGGGCAACAAAAAGATTTGTGTTGAAAGCATAAACTGCAGCAGCCGACACACCAGGAAGCCAACACGCATAGCAAGGAATGAAAGAATAAAGCGCCAACATAACTTGTTTGACTTGCAAAGGGAAAGAAGCTTGAAGAATATGAGAGCGGTTGCATTAAAAACATTTATCAACAGAATGAAATATTTGAACCTAATTATCATTACTTACTCCCCGTGACTCGAGCCTTGATGTTTCAAACCTACAATCCTTCCAATTTTTTGAGAGAATGCATTCTTATTCCCATGTACCTCATGAAACCCCTTAGACATTGCATGCCCTGTTAGAAGCTTTTTGGCAAAGTACCCACCACTGACTACCTTCTTATTTTTTAAGTTGCCATTATTATGCCATTACTTTATATCTTAGCGATAAATTTACCTTATAGGTTATAAATCTTTATGAGATATTCTTCTTTCCAAAACGAATACCACCTCTGTTTTCCTATCAGTATACCTTTTCTATTTTTCTTAGAAGAATAGAGACATTGTACTTCAAGAGGATGAGTTCTCATGTACTCAACGTAGTTCCGCGGATTAGACCCTTGATTTGCCACCCCCTCTTCCCGTAGTTATCCTTAATGAGAAGCATTCTCCTTCACCAGCAATATATTCACCTCTTTCCTTACTCTCCTGCTAAGCCGTCCTCCACCACAACCCCCGTCCTCCCCTCCTTTCTCCCTTATGATTGGATGATCACCAAGGTTGCAAAAGGCACGGCTGCAAGGCAATTCTAATGCAATAAGCAAGCCTCTTTTTTAGCTACTTCCGGGGTTCCATAGGGTTGGGAGCTTTGACGGCAAGGCTTCACACAATAAGTTGATACCGCAGGACTTTGAACTCAGGATGTGTTGCCTGCCCTGATACCATTTGTTACCGTTTTGCTACCACTAGGCCAAAAGACCAAGTCTAATGCCCGATACCATTTGCTACCATTTTGCTACCACTAGGCCAAAAGACCAAGTCTAATGAGTGTTTTGTAGGATTTCACTTAACGCTCACAACATTATTTTTGTTTTGACATGATAATATGAGTATGTGATAGTTGACTGAATAAATGCTCCAGATAGTGCGGTCCATTATAGGGCCATAAGTGAACTTTGTGGTATTTAATTATGTGTGTATGAACCATAATTGCTAGTGGCGGTTGCCAAGGGTAGTCTTTGCTCTCAAAGCTGAAGAAAGATTTGGGAGAAAGGTAAGGAAGAATCTGTAAAACCTTGTGCTAAGGAGGATCCATTTCCTTCATATCGAAATGACCTTGTTGGTGAATTCTCTTGTTGTTCTCGTGTGTGGTGTTGCTTTCTCTTGTAATTTGAATTTGTTTAGTGATAACTCTATTTTTATAAAGTTATTTTACCTATTTTAAGTAATAAATAACTTTTATAGTTGTAAGAAAACATTTGAACTCCTTTTTATTTATCTAAATTTATCTTGTTTATGTAGTACAAAGAGGCAAAGAGAAAATGAATGAATATGGAGAATCCGATGCTTATTGTGTGGCAAAATCGTAATATCAAGATCAAGAAAGTCAAGATGGACTTGGGTTTTAGATGATTGTTATTAGATTTTTTGTTATTGTCGGGTTTTCTATTTATTTAGAAAACCCAATCATGTTAGGAATTCAAATCTCAATTAATTTAGGAGTTCAAAACCCAATTGTTTTAGGTCTCTAAAATCCAGTTTTACTAAGATAGGAGATATGTCTAAACCTAAACCTTATTTAAGAGAAGAGAAGAGGCAAAATGAGAAAGAGGAGGAGGAAATTGAGCACAATTCAAGAGAAAGGCCAAGAATTCAAGGTTTTCTTGAAGAGAAGATAAAAAGGATGACAGACTTTTTGTTCTTAGATTCAAGATGTCCTTTTTATTTCTTATTACTATTCTTCTTCATTATTTCTTTATATTTTAGTTTATTTTTGTTAGAGCTACAATGTAACCTAATTATGATGGTATGAATTTTATGATTATTATATTTTGTAAGATATTTTGTTTATGTGAAGTTACATATTACTATGTTTAATCCTTTTAAGTAATTAGCTACCACTTGAATGATCTGATTTGCATGTTTGAGACTGACAGGAGATGATATGTAGTTAATTCTTGTAATATGTAACCATAAATTAAATATAAATAGACATATACCATATTATTTGTGTGGCTTTCAGTGTAAATTGAAAATATTCATAGATCCTAATGCATTTGGTTTATTTCAATTCACGTATAGAGATATAATGAATTAATGAACTAAATAGGTTCACTATACTTAGACATAGGATAGTAAATAAATTAGGAGATTCCGCGATCACAAAGATATTATCCTTCTTGCAAGCATACAGAATCTACATTAATACCTCATAGTTATGGTGAAATCGGACACTCTAACATATTTCTTGTATTTAGTTTTCTTAAATTTATTTAATTAATCTATCATTTATCAATTTGGTTTGCTAGATAAATTTTAGGAGTTGTTCATCATTAGTAATTAGTTAGCTTAATAATTACCAATCTCTATGAGATGACATCTTTTTTATAATTATATTACTTGTTCGACATGTTTACTTGTATTTAGAATTTCACCGAACATCTAGCTGTCAAGATGGATAAGAAAAGCATTGAGAGGACTTTGTAAGAGTGAATTCATGAAAATATATTTTGATGTGACAAAATGTTTTAGGGCTCATGTGCAAATGTTTTTCATGTTTTATATGCCAAATAAGTATAGGAAATAAATGGTATGCATATTATGGTATTAATTAATGATATTATAAAGTAGTCAATTTTCTACATTTGCATATATTTTATTATCCCACCTATTTTGTAGAAATAGGAACTTAATATGTGAATTTCTTTTAGGGAAAATGGTCCAAGAAAGTCCAAAGATATTTTCCCAAATATTTTTTAGATTGAGTGGCCCCTTTACTACGTACTTTGATATGATGCAGAGCCCAAAAACATGTGATCCAGTTCAACCCAATTTGGCCCAGTAAAGACCCACGAGGTCCACTATGCGCGGGACTTAGTTACCATGTAGTCTAGTCTAGATCTGTGACCTAGACCCGTTTCCCATGTGCATAACTTAGCTTCTCAAAAAGCCACCCAAAGCTTGCACAACTCGGCCATGCGACCTATTTCATTCTTATGCGACTTGCTGTGTAACCTGAGCTGAATTTGAGCAACATGTTGATGAAATTCATTGCAAACTAGGACAATTTATAGGAAGAACTTCTTAAATAAGGATTTGTGATTTTAACAAGCTTGTGAAGAAGAGGAAGAAGTAACCTATGAAGATTTTTGTGACCCAAATAGATTTTGCATGAGCTGATTGAATGGAGAAAAGGGATGATGAATTTGATCATGACTTGGCCTAGCTCAATATGACTAAAGGAGGAAGCTAAATATAGGAGTATTTAGTACATTCGCCCTATGTAATTTCTTGTAGAGGTTTTGAGTCTTTGCTTATCTTATGATATTAATATCAATGACAAGGGTCTTAACCCCTTTATTTTAAAAAATAAAAAAATAAAAAAATAAAAAAGCCTTAGGAGGACGCACGCCTATTGAGAAACATAATTTATGTTTCATTAGTTCTTAGCTCTAGTTGTATTCATAATCATGTGATAACTATTATAGCATAGATTAGTGATAGCCTAATAGTATTATAGAATTTAGTGTCACTTTGATTATCGTTGGTTGTTGGATTATGATTAAGCTTAATAATACAAGAGATTTTTCATTACTTCTTTAAGGATTTGTGTTGGCTTTTAATTATGTTAATTAATAGATTTAGAAGCTAAAAATTCATATATTTGTAAAGAGGAAGTCAATCTACTAATCTAAAACTAGCCTAGAAAGATTTGACTAAAAAACAAAGAGATTTAAGCAAGATTTTAGTGAAACCTTTTTCCCAACTACCCCATTTGGACTTTTAACTACATTTGTTCCACCTTACACTGCATTATTGGGCTCTTCGACCTCCTTTCTCATCATGTTTAGTTTTTATCATCTCATTCCATAACACTACTATTTTATTGCATATACCACTTTATATTGTCATATATATGTGGAGGGCATTTGATATAATAAATGGGTCGATGTTAATGGTTAACTACCTTTGGAGGAAGTGATTTCTCTTGCTCTAAGTCCTTGCCCTTTTGTGATATAGATAGGTATATAAATTCAAATATGGAACAAATAAAATATTGAGAGGTACAAGGCCATGTCATGATCAAAGGTATCAATGAGAAGGAAGATATAAAATTTTAAAACACCTTTTCCTTTGCGACCAAGATGGTTACTTTTAGCTTAATCATTACCCTTGCTCTTGTGTCTCAGTAGCCATTCTATCAAATGGACATGCAAAATGACTTTTTCCATGGTCACTTTATGAATTTTATATGGATTTTCACCACTTAGTTTTCATATTTATAGGGAAGGCATTGTATGCTAACTAAGAAAATTTCTTTACGAATTAAAACAAGTTTTATGTTAGTGAAATGTGAAGTTTAAAGAAGTACTCACAACTTTAGGATTTTTCTAGTTTTGACTATTTTCTTTTCACTAAAAATCATTCGAATACATTTATTGGATTATTAATTTATATTAATAATATTTTAATAATAGACTATGATATAACCGTTACAATTGATTTCAAGAAATGTCTTTATTTTGTTTCCAAATGAAAGGTTTGGTTCAATTAAGATTCTTCCATAGGATTGAGATACCTAAATTTAGACATACAAGTTTCCTTTATTAGTGGAAGTATGCATGTGAGCTTGTTTTGTAGTTAGGGTTTTTATGTGCTATACCCACAATAGTTCCTATGCAACAAAATTGAAATTTAACTTCGATTGTTTCCAATGATGACATTAATTATAAACAACATGGTCCACTACTTGAAAATCTTTTGATAGATTGGAAGCTAATTTGCAAATTAGTTTACCTCCCACGATGAGTTTAGATATTAAGTATTCTATTGAGTTACCTAGCCGGTTTATGGTTGCACGGAAACTTTCATATAGGGATATGACTATGAAAGTGTTGAGGTATATTAAGAGTTGTCTCAGACTTGACTTATTTCTCTCTTCTAGCTTTGGATTGGAGGTCACTGCAATTTGTGATTCTAGGTGGGCATCACATCCATGACAAGGAGATCAATCATTGGCTATTATGTTAAACTTAGACACTTTTTGATGCTAGAGGTAAAAAAAGTAATAAATTGTTTTGAAATCATTTAGTAATGTTAAGTTTAAAGCTAAATCGACTATAGCATGTGAAATTGCGTGGACAATGGATTTTTTTTAAGGATCTTGATGTGCATGTCAAGCATTTGACGTTGGTTTTCAGTGACAACAAAGTAGTATTACTTATTGTAGCCAATCTGATGTTAATGAGTAGACTATAAATATATAGACGGACTACTATTTAGTAAGAAAGAAGGAAAAAGAATGGCTCACCAAGACATACTTGATACAAACGATAGGTTAAATGGCAAGTTTATTAACTAGGATATTATATAGTAATTAACATCAATATTTATTGTTTGAATTTGTTGGATTACCTATTCAAATCTTTGGATTTAGGAATGTTGGATGTTGTATTATGTTGGTTTATTGTGTTTAGGCGACATGGATGCCTTTAGTCCATTAGTTCCTTGGTACCGTTTTAGCTTGTGGTTCAAAGCTTTCTACATGCTAATGTAGGTTGGTTATAGCTGGTACAATTTATACTTTTTTTACATGTTATATTAGCACATATCTTGAATGGCTTTGTACATTCTCTAGTGTAAGAGAATAATACAGAAAACAAGCTGCGGCCACTTTTTTATCTATTGAAGAGTTCAGCGCAAAAGGAGAGAGCACATGAGGTGCCTTACAAGACTGGGATCCCTCACTTATGTATGATCGATTTCAAGAAGGATTTTTGGTCTAATTTCATTAAAGTATTACAACCCAACTTTAAGTGTGGTGCCTTTTCGCTTGGGATCAAAGATCCCTATGAGAAATGTTTCCTTACACTAAAGATAAGGAGATATGTTAAGTTCCAAAATTTTTCTACTGAAAGCCTTAAAGTTTTATGTTGCATATATATCTTTCTTTTTAATTTTCAACATGATACCAAAACAAAAATTATGTCTCTTTTGGGGAAAGCCAGCTTTACGTGGAAGTGCACAGGGTAAAGCTCATTAGTCTTTTGGTAATCCTGAATAAAATGCAACGGGTGGATTAGAGTATGTCTATCTGTCAAACACGGAGAACTCTCTAATTTGGACTTGTGCTTTGACGATGAATGCGTTTCACATTTCTGGACCTCGCGTTTCACTTTGCTAGATGTGCATTATTGGAAGACTTGCATTTTGGGTTGTTGGAACTTGCGTTTGTGTTAAAGGAAAGAGGATCCACATGGATGAATTTCCATTTGAAAGGTTGTCCAGAGCTGTGTGGGAAGAGGAGGGGGTTGGTAGGCTGATGTGGCTGCTAGAATGACAATGCTTGTTGAAGTATCAACTAACTGGGCATGTCTTGCTAACACTTGCTATGCTTTTCATAATACATTCTTCAATGAAAATTCATGGAATGAAAACCCACATTCTTTTCCTTTACTTTTTTTTTTTTATCATCGAGAGCTTCCGGGGAGATACGGTCTTTTCATTTCTTGATTAAAACTAGAGAATACAGAAGTTTATAGAAATCAAAAGTGCTTTTCATACAAAGTAAAGGATATTTGCCCTTTTCTATGACTACCTTCAATTTCTTCAAATACTTACCAAAGCCGACGTTGGTCTATAATCTAATAGTTTCTTCTTTTCCAACAACATGCTGTAGGAGCAATTATATCAGCCCACACTAATGGTCCAACACATATGTTGAATGTCTTAGCAATTATATGTTTGGGCCATAATGTGATCCAATGGATCCAAGAAGCCAAACTTGAAGAGCATCTCAAATGCATACATTTGTCTCATACACTATGGGGATGGTGAGAAAAGATATATTTTACATCCCAGAGGGGCTATAATTGAAGATACCATTGTATATGGTACAAAAGTTCCTATAAAAATGGGAAATGCCCTACCTTTGAGTGTGGTTTGAACTATTGATTTACGTAATTGGAAGTAACCAATTAGGTTTAAAATGAAACCTAGAAATTGATCATTGATCCAATTTGAGTACCTCTACAGGATAGACCTCAACAGAAAACTGAAGATTTAAAACTCCTTAAATTGTTGTTGTAGGTTTTTTTGTATTGTCAAATAATGAGAAGACGATGTGTCAACACCAATCATTAAGATTTTTCAGTGTTATTGATGAAGGTGTCGCTAAAACATTACTTAATTTCAACTATTTTTTTGGATTATATTGTTGGTCAAGTTGTAAGCTTCCATTTAAGCAGCATGGTAGTTTATCATTGATTTGTGACCTAACACACTTGGGTAGGCCACTAGAGTTAAAGCTTGATATATGTTCAAGAACTTGGATTATGATCCATGGAGCAATAAAGCCCAAAGCAACAATCAAGATTTTAGGACAAATTTTCTTCAAGAAAGGGAGAATGATGTAAGAGTAACTATGCTAGCTTACACTAACGGCCCATTTCATATGTTGAATATCTTAGCAATTACATGTTTAGGCCATAACTTGATCCAATGGATCCAAGAAGCCAAACTTGAAGAATATCCTAAAGATTTTCTAGTAATTTTGATATATTTAAGACTCCTTAACTATTGTTGTAGGTTTTCTTTAATTGTCAAGATTATTACTATTTGGAGTTTCCATTCATGTTAGGATTCTTACTATTTTAAGGTCCCTAATTTGTTGGGATCCTATTCCTGATTTGTTTTGGATCTTAATTTAGTTAGTTTTTATTTTCCTTGATTTTAAAGATCCTCGATCTTACCAGACTTAGGTTTTAAGTATTCTTAATTCTTCTAGCATTAAGTTTAGTCATTTATTTAAAGAAATTATTATTTCAGTTGTAAGCAAAACTTTTGAGAGAACATTTGGAGAAGTCATTGAATTTCATTTTTTAAGCTTTGCATTTTTAAATTTTGTGTTTTTATTTTCTAACTTTTTACATTCTAATTATTTTAAATCTTGCACTTAAATTACTATCTTTACCTTTCAATAGATTATTTTCTAGTCTTTACCTTTTTAGCTCTTTATATTTTTGAATTTCTTGTTATTATCCTATTCCAATCTCTCTATTATCAAAAGCTTACTCAATTGCCTATCATGAATCGCATCAAGACCTTTACCCCTTCTACCACCATTATTAGCAACAGTCCCTTATCCATAGGCATCAAGCTCCTTGGCAATAACAACTATTTGGTTGGGTGGCATCTTTCTCCATCCTTTTATAACAAACCGAGACTTTAATGGAGAAGAAGAAGAAGAAGAAGAAGAAGAAGAAGAAGAAGAAGAAGAAGAAGAAGTGGCATCTTTCTCCATCCTTTTATAACAAACCGAGACTTTAATGAAGAAGAAGAAGAAGAAGAAGAAGAAGAAGAAGTGGCATCTTTCTCCATCCTTTTATAACAAACCGAGACTTTAATGAAGAAGAAGAAGAAGAAGAAGAAGAAGAAGAAGAAGAAGAAGAAGAAGAAGAAGAAGAAGAAGAAGAAGATATTCCTAACTCATAATACAAAGAATGGGATATAGAAAATGAAACAATGCTTGGCTGGATCATCAATAACTTCTCTAACAAGGTGGTAACGTTAATACCATAATTTTCAATCACATAAAGTTTAGAAAGCCGTATAAGCATCCTTTGCTTGTCAAGAACAACCTAAGCAATCTTATTGAAGTTACAACTCTAGACAATTATAAGAAGGTAAAAAGTCTATATTTAAGTTTTTCAATTAAACAAAAATTTTTGTAACATGAATCATCTTTTTTCTTGAATATATATGGACCATGATGATTTGGAAGACTATCTTTACTTAGAATAAAATCCGACGTCATATTGGAGAATAAAATGAAAAATTGTAATAAATGATCAAAGCAATTAAAAAAAGGAATTTAACTGTAAAATTTCTTAAGATACTTTTTTAGCTAACATTTATTGTATATGAGTTGAATGCAATAAAAGAAGATCCCAAGACAAAATAATTGACATTCTAATCTTGTTGGTAAAAGTAAAGAAAATTGTTTAAGGAAAACTTTCTTTGTCTCAATATAAAGACCTCCTAAGAAAGTGTGATTTTAAGTGAGATTTGAAGACTTTTAACCTTCATTTTTTTTATAACTTTTATAAATCTTGGAATGTAGGATGTATTCCTATGATTTTGTACACTAATTTTTATTAATGCAAATTTATATTTTCATAAAAAAAAAGAACTTTTGTACATCAACTCATAGTTGTTGAGCAGCCAATAACAAAAAGTGAGTATCAACTTCATCTTTCCATAGGGATGGGCTCAAACTATGCCAACGTAAAAGATGTTATTGTAGTATTCTTCCTAATTCATCATAGTAAGAACTTTTATGAGAATTGATTGATTTAGGATTGCAGTCTGTTGCCTTTCCTTTTAGAGATTCACGCAATTATTGTAGAATGAATATATATGCTTAGTGATCGATTGTGTAAAGGATTCATTGATACATATATATAACTTTTTTCTTTCTTCCCTGCGTCTTTCGTGTTCATCTTCTCTGGCCATATCATTTTATGTCTGTTTAATTTTTTCCTCTTTTTCATGTCAATTTTAAGGGAGAAGTTAAACCCCTAACGAAGCCCTGATGGGGGTTGAGCTTGCCATGGAGAAATCCAAAAAGAACAGAACCAATTGTAATTGTGAAAAATTAGAAAGTTGGTCCACGCTGAGGATAAGTGATTTGCTTACTGAACGCCCTTAACCCCTCATATAAACCACGGATTCCATCAATGAAAAGGTTAGCGAGGATAACACATCTCCCCAAAGTCGAAACTCGATCTAAGAGGGCTGCCTCGTAGTGGCGCAGGCATGCTGTTCACAGCAGCATCGCTTCTGTTACGATTTTTCCCCCTGCTCATGCAAACTACTCATTATAAACTCACTTTTGTTTGGTCCTTTCTCTTGCTTCCTGTACGCTTAAATGCTTTGCTGGTATACCATTAAATATCTTTATAAATCATATGAATGATAAAATCTTAAAGCAACTAGAGATTGTGTTTTTTATTTTTAAAAAGAATTTCATATGGCCTCCTTAGCGAAGTAGTATAATAACTCTACACCTTAACATACTCTCGTTAGTGGGTTCCAAACTTGAATTAATTGTGACCTCTGAACTTGGACAAAAAGAGAACCCAAACTATAAATACTGCCGATTCTCCAAAACCCCCTTCCCTCCACCACGTGTGTGAGTTAAAAAAGAAAAAAAAAAAGAAAAGAAAACAAAGAAAAGAAATGATATCTATTTATTTTTAAATGGAGTTCCTCATTAACCGGATTACAACTGAAATAGTCTCGTCTCATCCCTCCCTTTGAGGAGGAATGTTCAACCTCATCCTTAGGTCCATGGGTGACACACCTGACTCTAATTCACACTACAATCCCAACTTGCCTTAGAATGTGGGTCTTAATTGTGGACTTATATGTGTTGGAAACCCTGTTGGGGAACATGTGTAATGTTTAGCATTTGGGTAGGGTCATGTAAAGGTTAGGTTTATGCCTCACCTTCTTTTTCGGTTTGAAATATTTGCTACTGGTTTCCCCACTTTCCCTATTAAAAAGAAAAAAAATTCTTCTTAGAAATATAAGACAATAATGCTACACTTTAACATATACATCGAATTCTACGAACTGAGCAAATACCGGAAGCGTTTACTAGAACAAACTTCCAACATGATTCACATAATCTAGAGTACCAAGAACTAATAAGACTATTCTTTTGTCAAGGTACCGCTAATTTACATTTCTGTTACTGCGTTCTTGCCGTTTCGACTTGGAAAATACCCATCCGGACATGAAGCAGTAGGTGACACTAAGAACAAAACCCGTTGCAGCTCCAATTCCCAGCGGCAGACCAATGAAATTCGTCGTTTTCTCTCTGGCTAAATCAGTAGGAGTCTGTGCGGACTCACAAGGACACCCTGCAAGACACAGGCAGATGTTCCCCGCAAAGCTTGAATCTGGGAAAGTAAGGAACTGATTTCCTCGAGGAATTTGGCCAGATAACTGATTACTTGCTACGTTGAATGCAGACAAAAAGGTAAGGTCTACCAATGAATATGGTATTTCTCCTGACAGCTTGTTTTTAGACAAATCCAAAATTTCCAAGCTCGTCATTGCTGATAAATTATACGGAATAGTTCCCGTCAGATTATTCTTACTCAGATTCAGAACATGCAGCTTTTTCAGACGCCCAAAATCTGGCCAGATTGGTCCCTCGAGCATATTATGGCTCAGGTCTATAGTTGGCGGGAGCCTTGACATCTGCTTATACATCTGGGTTCGCGCTCTTCGTCCGCGATAATAAAGCGGAAAGCTTGAGAAACGCTCTTCAAATGAGAAATTCCCGCTTATTAGGCTCCGTAATTCAGTCAAACTCTTTGTTATCTCACCATTGAAAAAGTTATTTGACAAATCCAAGTAAAAGAGAGATTCAAACCCTCCAATCCAGGATGGAATGCTTCCGTCCAAATGATTGAAGGATAAATCCAACAACCGCAACTTTCTGCAGCTGCTCAACCATTTGGGGATCGAGCCTCTGAGTTTACTATTTGCAAGAGCTAGACCCTGGAGGTTTTTGAAATGCAGATTCAAGTTATGAGGCATTTCTTCTTCCTGAAAATCCATAGTGAGAATCAGAACCATCAAGTTCCTACAGTATTGCAGAGTCTCCAGAGCTGATGATATATTACGGAGGCTCGTGTTTGAGAGTGAGAGATGTGTTAGGGCCTGAAGATTCTTGAAACCATTGGGAAGTTCACCATCAAGGTTGTTGCGAGCAAGATTCAGCTCCTTCAATGTCTTGCAGGAAGATAGACTATCAATCGGACCTTGGAACAGATTGCTACCAAGATCCATGAAGACTAGATTTTTCATAGCAGAACAATTGAAATTAATTGGGCCGCTGAGAGAATTGTTATTAAGACTGAGCATTTGAAGTGATGGAGAGCTCACCAAGGACGCAGGCAAGCGGCCAGTGAATAGATTTGAATTAGCGGAGAAGTGCTCAAGCCTCGTAAGGCTAAGAAAAACGTCTGGGAGAACCCCTGAAAAGAAATTGGAAGATATGTCCAGTTTCACAAGGTTTAAGAGGTTACCAAATCCATGATTCAGTGGTCCAGAGATCATATTATCCTGGAGATACACTTGTCCAAGATTTCGCACCTGGAAGATGTTCTCTGGCAAACTTCCTGATAAATAGTTCCCATTAAAAGAGAGAAGACGGAGGGAGGTACAATTTGCCAAATCTTTTGGAACTTCTCCAGAGAAACAGTTGTCAGAGAAATTTAGTTCTCGAATACCTACAGATGCGCTACAGATACCTCTGTTAATTGAACCCGTCAAATCATTTTGGCTTACATCTATGACCTCTATATTCTGCAGTTTAAACAACTCAGCAGGAAGGGCACCTCTTAGATAATTATAAGAGAGATTCAGGACCCTTAGCTGATTCAAGTCAGCTAAGGATGCAGAGATATTACCTTTAAGCCTTTGATGACCAAGTTCCAGACCAATTACTCTTCTGCTAGAAACGCTGGAGCTATCACAAATGACACCAGTCCAACTGCAGCAATCTGGAGCGATCGTGCTGTTCCATCCAGCAACCTCTGTTTCCAAACAACTGGAGAAACCATGCAAGGCTCTCAAGTCATTTGGATTGCATGTCAGGCTCTCAGAACCTAGGATCCAAAGCTCGCAACTGAGGGCCAAGAAAAGGTAGTATAAAGAGAACCCTCGGAAGTCCATTGTAATTGGGTACCACAGGGATGCTACGACAGGGAAGAACGTAATATCCGACGTAACGAGTTTTTCGTTTCTCCCTTTTTAGATCTCTTTTCTGTGTCCAGAGGCCATTTGCTTCTTCCAAGAAGTTTCAGACCGAAGTTACATACAACTAATGAACTCTAGCAGTCATAGACCGATGAAACCCTACAAATAGGGTTTGACATTCCTTTCTTTTTCATTTAATTATGTCTCCTACTCGCATGTACTTCTTTCTATAAATAAAAACATAATAGTAGCGTTCGACGAACCTAGCTGGTAGGTGGCAATTGTCCATATTGCGAACTATTTTCAAAGTCAAGGACCATTTGTTTAGAAGGCAAGACTTGAACCATCTTCCATGAATTTCAGTTCTTAAAAGCATATATAGAGGTGTGCTTGGCATGGTGCCTAAACAATAAAATAAACAAGCCATAATATAAACGAAACAAACTCATAAGTCTCACAAGTTTCAAGGCGTCAAACTTTTCGGTTGTACAAGTCCTTAGTTGCTTAATGGCACCTGGGAGAATTTTCACACAAGTGACCGAGGTTTAAGCCTGCCGCTCCTCAATAAAATCCCCCTCTCCCCTTCTTCGATATAAAAATAAAAAAATAAAAAAGAGATTCTCGTTTTCTCCGAGAAGAAGCAATTATAATATCCGGAAAATTGGTATCAGCTAACTTTGTGCCAAAGACTGCGGTAATACAGAGGATACAAGCGATATCTAGAGTGATTTAAAGAAAAAAATTCATACCTTTCCCCAAAAAAAGAAAAAAAAATTACTTTCATCCTGATTAAAAAGGAAGAATTCATAGCTTTCAAGACTGTTATTCTGAAAAAGTGCTGCTTACATGCACCAATAAAACCATCCTTTTGCATACAACTGATGAAAATTTGTCAACAATTAGTCTAATAAAGAATAGATTCTAGCCCCAGGGGTGTGGTTGAGATGGTAGAGGCCCTTGTAGGATTTCTTATAGAGTAGGGATCCTGGGTTCAAAACTTCTTGACGACATTTCTGACTCACATAGGGCAAAGGCTTTGGGGTGAAGTGCTGGCCCCTAGTTGACTTAGTGATATATGAATTACATAAATCAAACATTTTGTGAGAAACTATTAACCCAAACACCAGCAAACCTACAAGTCTCAAAAGAGCACTA
Organism: Casuarina equisetifolia; assembly: GCA_028551475.1. Classification (NCBI taxonomy): domain Eukaryota; kingdom Viridiplantae; phylum Streptophyta; class Magnoliopsida; order Fagales; family Casuarinaceae; genus Casuarina; species Casuarina equisetifolia. Next base: position 9,403,229 of record CM052362.1, on the reverse strand, counting down.
GAGCTCCGCACAAGGACTTAGATGGACATGTATACTTAACATCTAACAATGTCTAACAATGTCTAACAATGTCTTTAGTTGCTTCTTGATTTCTTCTAGTGCATGTGTGGCCATTTTGTATATATACTATTGCATAATCAACTTTCCTCTTAAGAGGTAGTTGCGTTAGCATTTTGAGAGGCATCACGTCCTTGTCTTGACCAACTGAGGGAGATCTTACGCTTTCAAGATCTTTTCTCCGTCCACTATCTTCAATGTAGATAAGTTTTCTTGCCTTTTTGAATATCTTTCTTTAATTACATTGTAGAAAAGGTTTTATAACTAGGGTCCATGCCTTTGGTAAGGATCATCCACGGCATATTCCATGAAAAAGTACACAAAAAACTGTGTGGCAAAGGAAAAACATATGCCACATGTAGGAAATCTTGCTCGAGAACTAATTATAATCATCCATGAATACCACTATAAACTCCATCTTTCCCTTCTATCACCCTTTGTAGGCCATCCAAATAAAAGCCATGGTACATTGTTTACCATCTTCAATGTAGCTTTATCCCTTTTCTTTATAAGACTTAACTTTTTGGCTTTTCTAAGTTTGATGAAGTCATGGGTGGTGGTTGAATCCACAATGGCTTTGGCTTCCTTATTATTGATTGTAAGTTTCACATACATCAAATATCTTTTAGTTTGTATGGGAGCTTTACCTTCTATGGAGTTGAACAACTACAAAGCTAACATCTACCCATCTTCCATGTGATTATTCTATTGTTTTGGCTCTTTATCCATAGCATTTAACAACTCACCATTTGGACAATCTTTCATATAATGTGATCATTTACAAATAAAACAAGAGAGAGTACCTTTCTTCTTTTCACCAATAGTGTCATTGTTGAAAGGATGTTTATTACCTTTATTATGGTTGAATAATGATTGACTTCCTCCTTTCCTTAGTTTACTATTTTGGTGAGCTGGCCTTAATGAGAACCCATTATGCTAATGTCAAAGACTCCACCACCAAAATGCAACCTTAAGTTCAAGAAATCTTAGACATACACCTATAAAGTGGTCTTGTGCTTTAAGTCCTTCAAGTTCTCATGGGATTTGTTAGATACATTCATAGGAAAGAACTACTTCTTCAATTCTTTTCGAATGTCACAAAACACTTTATAATGCTTTATCCATTCTTGATCTCAGGATAATTCCTACACCACCACATTGTAGCACGATGAGTGAGATATAGAGAAATAATGTGTACTTTAATGTGAAGGCTCATTTGTTTCTTTATGGACTGCCCAACACCTAGACTTTAGCTGTTACTAGGTTAGCTTGGATCATCTCTCTCTCTCTCTCTCTCTCTCTCTCTCTTTCTCTCTCTTTCTTTCTCAAAACATAAAAATATGTTTTGATGTGACAATATTTTTTAGTAATTGTATGCAAATGTTTTTCATATTCTTTTTTGTGTATTCAAAATAAAAATATAGGAAGTGAAAAGAGTACAAATTATAATATCAATTAATAATATTATAAATTGGTCGTATTCCTACATTCATATATATATATATATATATATTATTTTACTAGGTTTAAAAAGAAAAATCTTAAGCAAGGGGGAAATTTTATTAGTTGCATGATGCTATTAATATTATAAGAAAAATTGATGCTGAAATATTTTTGTAGGGAAATTGGACCACTAAGATGCAACCTAGCTTGTGGGATTCTAAGTCCAGTCCAAAACTACCAAGCTTGAAAGCATGGCATGGTGTGCAACCCTGTATGCAAACTAAAAGAAGCTCGTGTGACCTAGTCCAAACAAGTGCTCTTTTTGCTCTATGCAAGAAACATGCATGACCCATGCCCAAATGTGGTCAATTTAGTCATGACCCACAAGTTGTGCTCAACTTGACTCATGTTGCCTGCGACTTACCATTTAGATCTACCTTTGATGAGACCTCTATTGAAACCAAAAAGTAGTTCATTTGAAAGGAATCAAAAAGGGGAAGACATTTATGAAGAAATATTTAGGATTTGAGAACTCATAGAAGATTTATAGAGCATGATCAGTGATGTTCTTTGTGACTTGATGGGTTATGTGTGACTTGCTTTGAGAAGGATTAACAAGTATTGATTTTGAAGGATTTGAAGTAGAATAATTGGTAAATCTGTTGAAAAGGAAACCAATATATTGTTTAGAAACATACCCACAAAGATTCAACTCAAGAGTGAATCAATTTGGAGAAGATTCGTGGGAAGATCCTAGAGATAGATCCATGACCTAAATAGAAACCCATGAAGATCCAATTTCTGTAAGTAAAAGCCATTTAACAAAATGTCATTGTTTTGGATGTGAGTTTGAATTCAAAAGAAGCCATAAAAGAAAAGCTTGAAATGATTTCCATCTCTAGACTTAGGAAATTGCAGCCTTACTCCTCTCTCTTAACAAAAAAGATGTTCTATAAATATCATGCTTAACAAAAGGGTTTTCAAAATGGCTATCTCTTTCAAGGTTTGACATAAAAGCTCACTTCTTTACTCTGTGAAGGATATACATTTTTACTGCACTCAAAGAAAAGAAACAAAATCAAATTGTGAAACTTTGAAATTTTCATGAAGATCTTTGGTGAAGTGTTCTATTGATCATATTCTTTGGGATAACTCTTATGTATGTTTTTGTTTATGTGTTGATTGAACTCTATATAGTTATGCAAATAGACTTGATTAGAAATATGAAATCCTAACTTCTCTATATGTTGGGGGTTTCATGATTAGGATTTTGTTTGCTACTTGGTATCTTTAGAAAGCCCTTTGTCTAGTAATATCCCATACAAACTACATATCTTAGGGGATTTGCTTTGTATAAGGTTGAGAAAGCCTTAGTTTGTAAGCACATTATGTTGTAATCCTTTAGTGAAAGGATTGTAAAGAGTATGATAACATTTTCTCTTAATTAGTGAGTAAAGTATATTTCAATCAATTATATTAGAGGAAGAAGAGAATGGACATAGGTGTGAAGGTTGAACCACTATGGTAAATATTGTTTCTATTTATGTTATTTGTTCATGATTATTATCTCTAATTAGAAAATGAATTTTATAGACTTATAAATTAGAAAACCAATTTAACTCCTCATTTTCTTGGTTAACCATTATACCTAACATTTGGCATTGAGAGCTAGGTTTTCTACTTAAAGGCTTAACATCCTAGAGTAGATCCTTATAATGGCATTAGAAAAATGTGCAGTTGTTATGGGATTTAACAAGCAACCACTATTTGATGGTATCAACTATAGACATTGGAAACAATTAATGCGAGTGTTCATTATTGGTCAAGATCTAGAAGCATGGCAAGTCATTAAAAAGGATATTACAATGTCCAAAACTAATGATTGGAATAAAAATGAATCTAAGACCATGAGTCTAAATGCTAAAGCCATGAATATGATATATAGTGGTTTAAGAGCTCATGAGTTCAACAAAAAGCCTTCTTGCCTCACTAGTAAAGAAATTTATGATAAGTTAGAAGTCATTTATGAAGGTATTAAAAAAGTCAAGTCTTCCAAAGGCACTATGCTTATACATGATTATGAATTGTTTACCATGAAAGAATATGAAAATATTAGTGAAATGTTTGGTAGATTTATTGAAATTGTGTTTAAACTTAAATTACTGGGCAAGACATATACAAATAAAGAAATGGTTAGAAAAATGCTAGTATATTTACCTGAAAGTTAGGACCTTAAAAGGATGGCCATAGAAAAAGCACATGATTTAGATAAATTGAGCTTAAATGACTTATTAGGATCATTAAAAAATCATGAAATGAAACTAATGAGAAAAGCAAGATAAAAAGATAATATGAAGTCAATTACTCTAAAAGTGAACATAGAAAAGAATAAGGAATCAAAATATGAAAATGATGAAATTGCTATGCTAGGTAAAAGATTCAGGAAAGTTTTTAAGAAAGAGAGAGGTAGAAATGTAGGACAATCTAGGAAGAAAGAAACATATAGTCCTAGGGATAATCTATGTTTTAAACGTAGAAAACCAAGAATGTTAAGGTTGATTGTCCTTTGCTTAAAAAGAATAATAATAAAAATAAAAAGAAGGCTATGGTTGTTGCTTAGGATGACAAAGACCTATCTTTGGATGAGGAGGAACAAGAAGAAATGGCGCATCTTTGTCTAACGGTAGTAGCAACCCCTAAGGAAGAAGATTCTAAGGTAAGTGATATTGAATTTGTAAATTATGCTAATTGTGATACAGAAATTTCATTTTTTGATCTGGTTGAGTATGCAAATAAGATGAAAAAAATATTAAAAAAAAATAAAAGAAAAGTATAAGTTTGTCAAAGCTGTAATTAGTTGTGATAAAGATAATTTGACAAAATCTGCTGTAGTTAGTCTAAATATGAGAATATGAGAATATGTGAATTGAAAAATGAAAAATAGCAAATTAAGTTGAAGTTGGATGATACGACTTCATTGATAAAGAAATTTACAAAAGGTAGTCACGTTTTAGAGAAAATAATTACCTCTTAACATAGGATGTATGAGAAGGCTAGCTTAGGATATAAATTTAAGACTTCCATTAAGAATTTTACAACATTTTTTTATAAAGTTCAAATCTATACAAAAAATAAAGAGAGCTATAAATTCTATAAATACTATGGTCATATTGCTCAAACATGTCCTATTAGGCTTAGAAAACTGTAAGTAATTTTATCTTTGCAAGCTTTGAATGCCAAAGTGAACAAGGAAGACTACCAAAATCTATGAATTCTAGACAGCAAATGGTCTCATCATATGACTAAAATGATGGAGCTCTTCTCAACACTTGAGCTAAAAATCAAAGGTACAGTTTCTTTTAGAAATACTCCAAAAGAAGAATAGAAGGTATAGGAACTATAGGTAACCCCAAAACTCTTCTTACTTCAAAAGTTTTGTTTGTGGATAAATTGAAATTCAACTTGTTGAGCATAAGCCAACTCTATGAAAAAGACTTCAAAACAAAGTTTGGAAAGGAACATTGTTTTGTTGAACATGACATAAAGATTGTTGGAAAAAGAAAAGATAACATTTATATGCTGAATCTTAATGAATTGTTTGTTAAACAAACATGCTTAATTGTAAATAAGAATGATGATGCTTGGTTGTGACATATAAAACTTGGGCATGCTAGTCTAGGTTTAATAGAAAACCTTTCTAAGAAAAATTTGGTTAAAGAACTCCCCATTTTAAACTTTGATAAGAAATAGATTGTATGAAGCATGTGTTAAAGGTAAACATCAATAAAACAACTTCAAGTTGAAGCTTGATTTGGCTATTGCAAGACCATTAGAATTGCTCCATATGGATCTTTTTGGTATTATGAGAACATCCACCTTAAATAGCAAACAATATGTATTAGTTCTAATAGATGACTACATTAGATATACATGGTATACCTACTTGCTAGAGAGGATGAGGCATTTGAAAAGTTTGATGATTTTTGTAAATTGATTCAAAATGAGAAAAAAACTTTCAATTGTAAAAATAAGAACTAATCATCGTGGGAAATTTGAAAACAATCTCTTTGAAAAGTTTTGTTTTGAAAAAGGAATCTTTCATAATTTTTTAGCACCAAGAACCTTACAACAAAATGGTGTTGTGAAAAGAAAAAATAAAATACTTCAAGAAATGGATAGAACTATCATGTTTTAGAACACTTCTAAAATATTTTTGGAAAGAAGTTGTAAGTACAACTTGTTATATATCAACTATGTATTCTTAAGACCAATTTTCAAAAAGACATCATTTGAATTATTTTTTGGAAGAAAACTGAATATCTTCTACTTTCATGTCTTTAGGAGATTGATGAAACTCTTGAAGATGAAAGCTGGTTCCTTGCTATGTAAGAAGAGTTAAACTAGTTTGAGAAAAGTCAAGTTTAGAACTTAGTACCTAGACCAAAGGACCATCCAACTATTAGAATAAAATGGGTATTTAGAAATAAGTTAAATGAAAATGGAATCATTACTAGAAATAAATTTAGATTGGTTGCACAAGGGGAAGATGAAACTTTTGTACTAGTAGCTAAATTAGAAGCTATTAGGATGCTGCTATATGAAATTTACTCTTTTTCAAATGGATGTAAGGAGTGCTTTCTTAAATAGTATTGTTAAATAAGAAGTTTATCTTGAACAACCCCCTAGATTTGAAAATCCAATATATCTTGAACGTGTTTTGAAGCTTTCAAAAGCTTTGTATAGACTTAAACAAGCCTTATGAGCTTGATATGACAAGCTGAGTAATTTTCTACTCAGTATAGATTTTAGAAAAGGAAAGGTTGATAATAGCTTATTCATCAAAACAAAAGAAAAAAACTTTTTGATTTTTCAAATTTATGTTGATGATATTGTGTTTAGTTCCACTAATCATGCTCTATGTAAAGAATTTGTTGAATCTATGCAAAAGGAGTTTGAAATGAGCATGATGGGTGAGTTGACATACTTTTTAGGTCTTTAAATAAACCAAACCAACAAAGGTATTTTTATAAGTCAAACTAAGTACACAAATTAGTCACTTAAGAAATACAAATTGCATGATTCCAAACCAATAAACACCTCAGTGAGTACTTGTACTTCATTATCACATGATGAAAAATGGGCTAATGTTGATTGAAAACTATATAAAGGGATTATTGGTTTATTATTGTACTTGAAAACATCTAGACCTAATATCATATTTAGTGTGTATTTGTGTGCTACATTTCAATCTAATCCAAAGGAACCACACTTAATGGTTATTAAATGGATATTTAGATATTTTAAAGACATAGCCACATTAGGTATATGGTATCCTAGAAATAATTTTTTTCATTATTCTCTCAAATTACTTAGAAATATCAAATCTTCCAAATAATCATATAATTGTATTTTATGGATATAATTTGATGATTTTTAATAATTATTTTCATAATTAAAACTTTCAAGAAAGAAGTAAGGTAAATCCTAAATGAATGCTCTTAACCACACACATAAACCACTAATTCCATCTACGAAAAATTAGTGAGGATAACACATCTCCGCAAGGTCAAAACTCGATGAAAGAGGGCTAAACCACGTATTCCATCAATGAAAAGGTTAGCGAGGATAACACATCTCCCAAAGTCGAAACTGGATCAAAGAGGGCTGCCTCGTAGTGGCATAGGCATGCTGTTCACGGCAGCATTAGAAACTCTTAAATGACTAGATATGCTTTTCTGGTATAAACTACTAAAGATTATTATGAACTTATATTCATCTTAAAATTTTAAAGCAATCAGAGGTGGCCTCTTTCTCTTCTTAAAAGAAATTTCACATAAAACTCCTTAACAATGTAAAACAATAACTCCACATCACTTAAACATACTCTCACCACGTGCGTTCTGAACTTGAGATAAATGTGAGCTCCGAACAAGGACAAAGTAGAGAATCCAAATTAAAATACCATATTATAAATTCATATTTACATTAACATTTTGGAAAAGGGAAGAGATGATATTTTTTATTTTTAAATGAGGTTCCTAATAAATTTCTTAGAAATATTCTACAGCAATTCTACACCGTTTAACATATACATCAAATTTCCACGAACAGAAGCAAATACGGAAGCTTTTGCTAGAACTAATTTCCAACTTAATTCATATATTCTGGAGTACCAAGAATTAATAAGACCGTTCTTTTATCTAGGTACCGCTAACTTACAATTCTGTTATTCCGTTCTTGCCATTTCGACTTGGAAAACACCTATCCGGACATGAAGCAGTAGGTGACACTAAGAGCAAAACCCGTTTCAGCTCCAATTCTCAGCGGCAGACCAATGAAACTGTCTTTTTCTCAATGGCAGAGTCAGGAGGAGTCTCACAAGTACACCTTACAAGACACAGGCAGATGTTTCCCGCAAAGCTTGAATCTGGGAAAGTAAGGAACTGATTTCCCCGAGGAATTTCCCCAGATAACTGATTAAATGCTACGTTGAATGCAGACAAAAATGTAAGGTCTACCAATGAATATGGTATTTCTCCTGACAGCTTATTATGAGACAAGTCCAAAATCTCCAAGTTTGTCATTGCTGATAAACTACACGGAATAGTTCCCGTCAGATTATTCCGTGTCAGGTTCAGAACATGCAGCATTTTTAGACGCCCAAAACCTGGCCAGATTGGTCCCTCGAGCATATTATGGCTCAGGTCTATTGTTGGCGGGAGCCTTGACATCTGGTTATACATCTGGGTTCCCGCTCCTCGTCCAGAATAATAAAGCGGAAAGCTTGGGAAACGCTCTTCAAATGAGAAATTCCGACTTATCAGGCTCCGTAATTCAGTCAAACTCTTTGTTATCTCACCATTGAAAGAGTTATTTGACAAATTCAAGAAAAAGAGAGATTCAAACCCTCCAATCCAGGATGGAATGCTTCCGTCCAAAAGATTCGAGGATAAATCCAACAACTGCAAATTTCTGCAGCTGCTCAACCATTTCGGGATCGAGCCTCTGAGTTTACTATTTGCAAGAGCTAGACACTGAAGGTTTTTGAAATGTAGATTCACGTTATCAGGCATTTCTTCTTCCAGAAAATCCGTATTGAGAATCAGAACCATCAAGTTCCTACAGTGTTGCAGAGTCTCCAGAGCTGATGATATATTACGAAGGCTAGTGTGTGAGAGTGAGAGATGTGTTAGGGCCTGAAGATTCTTGAAACCATTGGGAAGTTCACCATCAAGGTTGTTGCGAGCAAGCTTAAGCACCGTCAATGTCTTGCAGGAAGATAGACTATCGATCGGACCTTGGAACAGATTTCTACCAAGATCCAGGAAGACTAGATTTTTCATAGCAGAACAATTGAAATTAATTGGACCGCTGAGAGAATTATTGTTCAGAGTGAGTATCTGAAGTGATGGAGAGTCCAACAAGGACGCAGGCAGGCTGAGGCTGAATAGATTGGAACTGGCAGAGAAGTACTCAAGCGTCGTAAGGCTCAGAAAAAGGTCTGGAAGAACACCTGAAAAGAAATTGGAAGATATATCCAGTTTCACAAGGTTTGAGAGGTTACCAAATCCATCATTCAGTGGTCCAGAGATCATATTACCCTGCAGATACACTTGTCGAAGATTTCGCGTCTGGAAGATGCTCTGTGGCAAACTTCCTGATAAATAGTTCCCATTAAAAGAGAGAAGACGGAGGGAGGTACAATTTGCCAAATCTTTTGGAACTTCTCCAGACAAATAATTATCAGAGAAAATAAGTTCTCGAATACCTACAGATGTTCTACACCATACCTCCATTAATTGAACCCGTCAAATCATTGTTGCTTACATCTATGACTTCTATGTTCTGCAGGTTAAACAACTCGGGGGGAAGAGCACCGGAGAGATAATTACCAGAGAGATTCAAGACTCTTAGTTGATTCAAGTCAGCCAATGATGCGGAGATATTACCTTTAAGTCTTCGATTACCAAGTTCCAGACCAGTTACTCTTCTGCTAGAAACGTTGGAGCTATCACAAATGACACCAGTCCAACTGCAGCAATCTGGAGCGGCCATGCTGTTCCATCCAGCAACCTCAGATTCAAAGCAATTGGAGAAACCATTTAAGGCTGTCAAGTCATTTGGATTGCATGTCAGGCTCTCAGAACCTAGGATCCAAGGCTTGCAACTGAGGCCTAATAAAAGGAAGGATAAAGAGAAACCTCGGAAATCCATTGTGGTTGGGTACCAAAGGAATGCTATGAGAGAACGTAGTAAGTGAAGTTATGAATTTTTCGTTTCTCCCTTTTTAGATCTCTTTTCTGCGTCTAAAGCCCATTTGCTTCTTCCAAGAAGTTTCAGGCCGAAGATACATACTGAACTCTATGGAACTCAATACCTACACCTATTGTACTCTAGCAATCAACACTGATGAAACTCTACCAATGGGGTCTGAAATTCATTTTTCTTCCATTTAATTGTGTCTCCTGCTTGCTTGTACTTCTTATCCATCAATAGAAAAAAGATAGCAACGTCCAACGACCCTAGATGCTAGGGGGCAATTGTCCAGATTGTGAAATATTTTCAAAGTCAATGGCCTTTGATTAGAAGGCAAGACCTGTACCATCTTCCGTGAATTTCAAGTTCTTAAAAGCATATATCCCTCGGCTACAGAGGTGGTGTTTTACTGGTCAGGTGCCAAAACTATGAAAGAAAACAGACCATAATATAAAAGAAACAAATTCATGAGTCTCATGAGTTTCCAAGGCTATTAATCTGAGAGAGTGCTGCTTGCATAAACAAAAGCATCCTCTTAGTACAACTGACGAAAAGTTTTCAACAGTAAGTAGTCTACTAAAGAACAGATAAGCCCTGACAAAAGTCAGTATTTAGATCCCCATTTTTCTACTTCAGTGTGAACCATTTGACTTAGTTTTCAATTCACAGGAAGTTTTCATAAACGTGCATGACCCGGTTTACGTCTTCAAGTCTCGAACCGCATATAATTTCAAGGCAAAACAAATGGAGTTGGTCCGTGAATAGCTCAACTGATGAAAATTTGTCAACAAAACAGTCTAATAAACAACAGGTCCGCCTTGCAAAAAGTCAGTAGTTAGATCTCCATTTTCCTACTTCAGTGTGAACCATTCAACTTAGTTTCAATCTATAGGAGTTTTTCATAAACGTGCCTGACTTTGTTTCGGCTCATTTGAATTCGTATTATAGTCCTAAACCGCATAAAATTTCAACGCCTAACAAGTAGAGTTGGTCCCTGAATAGCTCAATCAATTTACAATCGCCTCCACCACTCATCACCTTTGGGAAAGGGCCAACGTATCGATGTGACTAAGATATATGAATTACAGAAATCATCGTTTCAACATTTTCCACTCGTTAAAGACAGATGTGCTAACTTAAAAGGCATATCAGAAGCCTAAAAATTACTTAAAACGCTAATCAAAAGTCTAAAAGTTGCAATGGTTGTGATCATTGAATATCCATATCTTTCTAACCAGAAGCCAATGCAGAAAGTAGGAATACCATTGGAAAAACCTTGGATAACTGCATTTGTAAGAAACTTCTAACCCAACCGCCAGCAAACCTTTTCAAATTGAATCAAGAATCTACATATTAAGGTACTTGAAGAAATTTCTGAACAAAATAAAAGCATTAATGTCAGAGATGACACTTGGCATCACAGGGCTAACTTTGGAAGAAACCTTCCCCAGCATGTGCGTGCGTTAAAAGCAGAATCATTAGCAAGGGTCCAACACATACCCAGGCTTCGAATCACCCCCTTAAATCTTTTACGTAATTATTGCTTGGTTTAGGGAAACTACTAAGACAAAATGCTAGAATATTAAAATTTTTTATCACCAATTAAGACTTAAGCCATCTTCATTTGGAATATCATCTTAAATAAGTATCCATAAAAAAAAATAAAAAATAAAAAACTATCCACCGACTATAGTCCCAAAGCTGTTCAGTAATAAAAAGAAAACCCTGATAGATACAGAACACATAAAGAAAAAAAAAAAATCTTCATGGTAGAGTGCAAAAAAGGATCAGGGGTACCCCAATCTATGACCCAAGGTTTCATGCAGAAAATAAATAAATAAGGACAAGTCTAATGCAAAATTTTTATTCTTATTTTTTTTTTCCAAACACTAAGTAACATTCCAACTACTGTTGTTACACTAATCAATCATGAAATGGAGCTAAAGCCCACAATGATAAAAGCTAAAAAATGAAAAACTGCTTTGAGATCAATAATGAGCTCAACAATCTCCTCAAACAGGACAATGTACATTTACTTACATCGCCAATTAAAAATCAGTAGAGGCCCAAACATTTCCATTAGAAACCTCCGACTACCCCCCAAATGATAGCATTGATAAGAGCCATTATAAACCCAATTTTGAAGACGTCAGGAAGGTCTACGTAGTCAACTGTTGAGGAAAAAAAATAATATTGAATTAGATAACACTCAGCAACATAGCTTAAAAGGACAATAATATAAGAATATTAACTTGTGAAGCCTTTCGTAAAAGGTATAATCCCTTGATTGCCCCTTAAAATCAAGAAGATTTAAAGGATAATGAAATCTAGTCAAGCATAATGGTCATAACAATTTCAAAACAAAATCATCTCTTTTCCACCAGTATCAACAAAATGGCAGAAAGTAAAAGCATCCAAAATAAATGGAAGAAATGAGAAACAGAAGCTACAGATCAGAAGTATCATCTTAAGAAAAGGACAAAATGAATCAACAAATATTTAGGCAAGAAATAAAAGTCACACCTCAACAATATACAGCTACCTGACCACCGTTATAATGTGTTATAGCACCAAAAATGTTACTGTTGTAAGCTAAAGCCAAAGTAGCCAACACACCAAGAACCCCTGCTGCCAAATGCATAGCAAGGAAAGCTGAGTATAAGGCTCCGACATGACCTGTTTGACTTGCAAAGAGGCAGTGGATGAAGAAGTACGAGGCCTGAAGAACACCACATGCAGCAGGGCAACTCAAAGAGAAAGATTGGAGGGACTTGGCCACACAATCAAGATGGTCACAATACCAAGGTTCGTCAATTGGCCTACCATACCGGTAAACCTGCGGATCATGAAAAATCAGACAAGGCCAAGGACTCTTCTAGTCACCAAGTGTTGACCCAACCTACTAATCCACTTCCCTAAGCCTTCCCTAATCCCCAGTTCTAGAAAATTATGACTCCACTTTCCAATATTGGGACTTTAGATAAGATGTCAATTATGCATGTACCTCATTTTACTTGATGAATACTATTTTCCTTAATGCTTGGATTATTAATTCAAGGGTTAGTGACTACATTATTTGTGATGGCTATTTCTCTGTCTATTTTTGTCCATTTGCCCAATGGTGTCATCACTGTTGTGACTAAAATTGGGATTGTCCAAATTAGTTCTGCTAGTATTCATCAAAATGTCCTTTTTGTCCGTACTTTCCAATTTAATCTCATTTTTTTGTTCCTGAATTTGTTTTGACAATAATTGTCGCATTATTTGTACTCTAACATTGGTCTCTTTCAAACTTGTTCGACTAGCAAATCAATGGGCTTAGGTAGCATTCACCAAGGACTTTACTTTTTTCTTTTTTCTCCCCCTAAGCATTTTGATTTCACCTCTTGTACTTCTTTTAATTAATGAACTTTTTGCCACACTACTAAATAATAATATTTTACTTTCTCATCAATGCCTCATTTCCACATCGAAAAGTATTATATTTACCTCTTAACAAAGTAATCATGTGCATCATTTTCTTCTAGCCATTCTCATGTTGCATCTCCCTTTTTGTTATTACATTTGGATGTTTGGGGATCTTGTCACATGCCTCATCATGGTGGGTCTTGTATCCATCATTGAAAGTGGTATCTATGTTTGTGCACATTAGAGAAAAAGAAGATGCTTGTTGCCTTAGTAAGCTTTTTTTTTTATATCATATCAATAAAGGTGAAAGGTTGCTTTATAATTGTATAATAATTGGTGCTAACGCTCTTTAGTTTGAAATAAAGAAGAGGCAACTGTCATTTGAAAGGAAGCACCCCTTTTATAGGGTACCAAATTTGTGCACTCTTAACAACTATTAATAATTTCTCTCACACCACTTGGGTTTTTCTCATGGACTCGAAAACCCAAAACTTATCCATTCTTTGGCAATTCCTTACAATGATTTTGACCCAATTTTATGTCATCATTTAGCATGTTTGCATGGATAATGCTCACAATTTCTTTAATTATGAGTGTTTTTCTTTTCTCTCTTAGCATTCTCTATGAAATTTCTTGTGCTTATACCCTTTCGTAGAATGGGGTTGTCAAGCATAAGCATTATCACCTTCTAGAGGTTTCACATACATTTAAATATTAGGCTTCCATCCCTAAACACTTTTGGGGTCATTGCATGGTCACTACTACCTACCTAATCAATTGAATGTTACTCATGTTTTGAATGGTCATACCCACTTTGAGTTGCTTTTCAAGAAGCTTTTGGACCTTCACCACTTATGCATCTTTGGTTATTTATGTAATGTTAACACTACGAATCCTTAGGATAAAATGGGTCCTCGTGCCCTCCACTATGTCTTCATGGGTTATTTGACCTTACAAAAGGATTATTGAGTTTATAACCCTTCTATAAGACATTTCTTTGTTAGTAAGGATGTTATTTTTCATGAAAATATTTTTCCTTTTATGACTCAACTACCTTTAGAATTCCGCTTAGGCACCTTTACTTCCCACTATTAGTTTCTTATGGATGATGAGCCTTCATTGTCAATGTGCTATGTTCTTATCAAGCACCTAGTTGTCTCTCCATTAGTGATTCCTCTCCAGATGACATTTGGTTCTCCATCAGGTGCTAACCCTTTGCCCTATGATTTTCTTGCTCTAGTACCTATTACTCCCTTGCCTAGCTCATCTCCTACTCCACATAATGGCCTATCTACTTCATCTTTAGCCCTTTCCTCTTGATGGCCCTTTAGTAAATGACTCTTTGGCCATTGCTTCTTAAGGGGATTCTAGTGTGGCCCCTTATTGCTTTGATCACTTTACTTAGCCTTCATTTAGACCAAGGACTACATTTTTTTTTGGTTCTACCTTCTCAAGTACTCATTATCCTATCTCCTTATATATTAGTTTTGCCTAACTCTCTCTGGAGCATCTTTGTTGCATCAATCACATTTTCAAGGAATAAGAACCATTTCTTATTTTGAGGCTGCCAAGGATCCTCATTGGCAACAAGCTATGAATGATGAACTTCAAGTGCTCACGGAAAACCATACCTAGGAGTTGGTTCCTTGACCTTCTCATAAAAAGTCCATTGATTGCAAATCATTTACAAGATTAAATATTATGCTAATGGAATTGTTAAACACTACAAAACTCAGTTAATGGCCAAGGGTTTTACATAGAAGAAAGGCTTTAACTATCAAGAAACCTTCTCCCTAGTGGCCAAGTATATTATTGTTCATTACTTCATTGCTATAGCTATTTTTTGTGATTGATTTTTACATCAAATGGATATCCACAATGCTCCCTCTATGATGATTTAAATGAAGAGATCTATATGGATCTTTTATAGGATCTATGTGTTGAAAATCATGTATTGATATATTTTTTTGAGAAAATTTTTATTTATGAATGTATGATTTTATGTGCATATATTGAATTCCAAAGGAAGTAAAAGGTGTGTAAATTATAATATCAATTAATTATATTATAAAATAGTCGGTTTCCTACATTCCATTATTTAACATCACATATAAAGTTAAGATGAATTATTCTAAGTGATTTAATGATCAAAAATATTAATGCTTATAATAAAAGAAAATGATACTTGGTAATTGTATGCTTATAGGTACTTATGAAGGATAAAGATATAATACTTACTCAATTCAAATAGAGAAAATATTCACTAATCATTATTAGATTGATTGCTTGCTAAATCATTATTGGACCGATTGCTTGTTGAATCATTGTTGGATTGATTACCTATTGGATCATTGCTAGACTGATTACCTATTAGATCATTGTTGGACCAATTATCTATTGGATCATCATTGGACCAACTGACCACTAGACCAATTATCTATTAGATCATCATTGGACCAACTAACTACTGAACCGATTAACTATTAGACCAGTATGAAGTAGGCTCGTGAAGTTCAGTCCACAAACAAGCTCGTAAAGCTCAGCCCGAGCATACTTCACTTAAGTGAAACGTAACCGTTTCACTTTGATAAAAAACTAAGCTCTTATGTCGAATAGAATGAAGCCTTAAGCCTCATCTTTACGCAAAGCCATCCTCCTCATTCTCTTTTGATTGTTGACTCTCTATTGGGAAGAAGAATGAATTGATGGATGTGTCAGAACAGTTCTCTACTATGACAATCGTCATCTCTACAGCTGTATCATGTCTCTTCTATCAAGTCTCAATAGTAGAATCTCAAATAGGTTTGAATCGAAACCCTAAAGTGTTCAAGATTTGATAATATGTTATATAAGGAGCTTCGGGTGAATGTTTGGATACGGCTAAATGATACATTATTAATTCCATTAAAAGAGATTGAAGCTTTGAATCATTTACTCATATTGCTGTGTTCTTAAATCCTTGGAGAAAGAAAGAATCTTTGGTAATATTCCTTCAAATATATTATCTCATGAATATCTACTATTAGATTAATCTTTATATGTGCTAGATTACTTCGAAATATTATTTACACATAAGGATCTTTGTAAATCAGAAACCTTAGCTTTGTGAAAATTGGGGATTTCATGATTAAAGCTTGAATTGATTTTATATATGTTCAATTAACTCTTTGATAAGCTTTATTTCTTACTCACATTATATATTTAAGGATTAGCTTGATGTATTAAGGTTTGATTAACCTAAGCTTTGTAACCGAGAATCAAATAACTTCTTGTTGAGGAGTTGTGAAATGTAGCAAAAGATTTCTCATAAGTTGAAATGAAGTAGACTTTAACTTAGTTTAAGTTGAAGGAGAAGAGGGTGGAAGTAGGTGAAAAGTATTGAACCACCATATAAATCTTTGAGCTTGCTTATATTGTCTTATTCCTTGATTATAGGCTTTGATATTATTGTGTTGAATAACAATCTTGCATAAATAAAGAAAGAACAGTAAAATACAAGATAAAACCTAAGTATCCAATTGAACCCCCCTTCTTGGATAGCCATAAAACCTTACACTATATAGACAAGGGGAGTTTAGGGTATATTGTATCCATAAATTCCTATATAGTTTCAAATTGGCATCTCAACATTGATATGCTAAATTTATCAAAGCACTTATTTATGCTTGTTTTCTCTAATCTCAATCAAATTATGCTTTGTTCATGTGGACAGAAGGTACATTCTCCATTTTTTTATTAATCTATATGTGATAACTCTATTTTTATATAGTTATTTTATCTATTTTTTAGGTAATAAATAATACAATGCTTATGAGAAAATATTTGAACTCCTCTTATTTATTTAAATTTGTCTTGTTTTTGTAGCACAAGGAGGCAAGGAGAAAAGGAATGAACATGGAGAACCTGATGCTTATTGTGTGGCAAAATTGTAATATCAAGATCAAGAGAGTCAAGATGGGCTTGGGCTTTGGATAATTGTTATTAGATTTTCTATTGTTATTGGATTTTCTATTTAAATAGAAAACCCAGTCATGTTAGGAATTCAAGTCTCAATTAATTTAAGAGTTCAAAACCCAATTATTTTAGGTCTCTAAAACCCAATTGTTTTAGGTCTCTAAAACCCAATTCTACTAGGATAGGAGATAGGTCTAAACCTAAACCCTATTTAAGAGAAGAGAAGAGGCAAAAGAGGGGAGGAGGAAATTGAGCACAACTCAAGAAAAAAGCCAAGAATTCAAGGTTTTCTTGAAGAGAAGACAAAAAGGGTGACAGACTTCTTGTTCTTGGATTTAAGATGCATTCTTTATTTCTTATTACCATTCTTCCTCATTATTTTTTTATGTTTTAGTTTATTTTTGTTAGAGTTACGATGTAACCTAATTATGATGGTATGAATCTTATGATTATTATGTTTTGCAAGATATTTTATTTATGTGAAGTTACATATTACGGAGTTTAATGCTTTTAGGTGATTAGCTACCATTTAGATGACTTGATTTGCATGTTAAAGACCGACAGGAAATAGTATGCAGTTGCTTCTTGTAATATGTAACCATAAATTAAATATGGATAGACATATACCATATTGTTTGTGTGGCTTTTGGTGTAAACTGGGAATATTCATAGATCCTAATGCATTTGGTTTGTTTCAATTCACATATAGAGATATAGTGAATTAATGAACTAAGTAGGTTTGCTATACCTAAACATAGGATAGTAAATAAATTAGGAAATTCCGCCATCACATAGATATTATCTCTCTTGCAAGCATAAATAATCAATATTAGTACCTAGTAATTATGGTGAAGTCATATGCTCTAATATATTTCTTTTATTAAGTTTTCTTAGACTTAGTTAGTTAATCTATCATCCATCAATTTGATTTGCTAGATAAATTCTAGGAGTTATTCACTGTTAGTAATTAATTGATTTAGTAATCACCAATCTCTTTGGGACGATATCTTTCTTATCATTATATTACTTGTTCGACATGTTCACTTGCATATAAGATTTCACCGAACAATATGGATGATATTTTGATTATTAGAAACAATGAAGTTGCTATCAAGGACTTTAAACAATACTTACACTTTAGTTTCAGATTAAAAATTTAGGTCCACCTAAGTATTCTATTAGTATTAAGATAACACATTCAATAAGGGCATTTATCTTAGCCAACATAAGTTTATCCTAGATATCATCTCAGAAGCAAAATTATTCATATGCAAAACAATGGCCATTCCAATTGAGCAAAACTTGAAATTGATAATAGTTCAATTTAATGTGGGGATGTCACTTCTAAAAGAGGACATTTTGCTTAAAGATCCATTTAGCTACAAGCGACTTGTGAGTAAGCTCATTTATCTCACCATAATGAGACCTAATATCTATTATGCCACTAGATTCTCAATCAATGCACTCAAATTCTCAAATGATCACACATGGATACAACAATGAAGGTAGTCAAATACCTAAAATGATCCCCAAGAATGGGTATTCTTTTAGCTAGAGACTATAACTTGGAAATGAAGGTTTCTTGTGTTGGACACTATACTGCCTATCCAATGTCAAGGAGGTGCATTTCAAGTTTTTGTGTTAGATTAGAAACTTCCATTCATGGAAAATAAAGAAATAATCAACCATGTCCTTATCATTAGAGATAGAATATCAACCATGGCTAAAACTGTTTCTAAGATAGTTTAGATGCAAGGATTACTTTGAGATCTCAAGGTACAAATAAAGGGTCTAATTACTTGGTTTTGGGATAAAGATGTTGCTTCCAAGCTTGTAGTGGATATGATGGTACACAAAAGAACAAAGTACAATGAGGTTTCCCATAATTAAGATAAGATTGAAGAAGAAATAATCAAGATAAAGGCATAAGGATTATATAACAACTTGTTGGTACTTTTACCAAGCATATCAAGGGTGGCACACCTATCTATTAAACAAACTTAGGTGTCTTGGACATTTATAAGCCATCAACTTAAGAGAGAGTGTTAGAGATACATGCCTAACTATTCCCTTTATGGTTCTCTCTATAGTGTGAACCTTATAATTTGAGAAATAGGTTTACAGGAATAATTTATAATTATCTATTTCCTTTTGTAATTATACAATTCTTGCATAATTCCTCCACAAGGGATCAAAGCATGCATATACATACATGCTAATATAAGAGATTTTTAAAGGTTTGGACTAACAATATCCTACTCCTTCTTCTTTCTACTAAAAAATTCAACTATTACAACTCTAGTTTTTTGACAAAGAAAAATTGAGAAACTTTTTCAACCTTAACTTTGTAATTCTCTACAAATAAACCAAAATTTGATTATTAGTATTATCACTTAGGTTTTCTTATATCTTCCTTGGGACTACATAGAATCTTTTTTATAAGCCTTCTAAGTCCCACAAGTTGGTTCTCTAACTAATGTGGGACAAATAGTTTTTCTCTTCTAATCCCTGTGAGACAAGGACTCTTTTATTTTCTAATCCATGTACAACATAGACTCTCAAATCACATAGAACTCTTTTAAGAATTCAAGTCGCATCCAACACTTAACAATATAGGATAATAAATCTACATCATCTTAACATACTCTTGAGTTCCAAACTTGGGTTAAAAGTGAGCTCTAAATTTGGACAAAGCAAATAACCCAAATTATAATAAGATATAATAAATTCATGTTTATCTTAAAATCTTACAACAACTGTAATCTTTTTAGAAATATAAGACAAAAATGCTACTCTACTTACACGTACATAGAATTCTACGAACAGAAGCAAATCAGAAGAGTTTACTTGAACAAATTTACAACGTGGTTCACATAATCAAGGGTACTGCGTTCTTGCTTTTCGACTTGGAAAACACCCATCCAGACGCAAAGCAGTAGGTGACACTGAGAACAAAACCCGTTGCAGCTCCCATTTCCAGAGGCAGACCTACAGAATTTGTCTTTTTCACTCTGACTGAATGAGTTGGAGTCTGTTCGGACACACAAGCACACTCTCCACGTCAGAGACAGATGTTTCCTGCAAAGCTTGAATCTGGGAAAGTATCGAACTGATTTCCTCGAGGAATTTCCCCAGATAGCTGATTACATGCTACGTTGAATAGAGACAAAAAGGTAAGGTCCACCAATGAGTATGGTATTTCTCCTGACAGCTTATTATGGGACAAATCCAGAATCTCCAAGTTTTTCATTGCGGATAAACTATACGGAATAGTTCCCGTCAGATTATTGTGTGTCAGGTTCAGAACATGCAAATTTTTCATACGCCCAAAACCTGGCCAGATTGATCCCTCAAGCATATTACAGCTCAGGTCTAAAGTAGGTGGAAAACTTGAAATCTGATTATACTCAGGCTTTGCCCCTTTCGTGTGCGAATATAAAGCGGAAAGCCTGAGAAACGCTGTCTGAGTGAGACATTTCCGCTTATCAGGCTCGGTAGCTCAGTCAAGCCCTTTGGTATCTCTCCATTGAACAAGTTATTTGACAGATCCAAGTAAAAGAGAGATTCAAACTCTCCAATCCAGGATGGAATGCTTCCACCCAAATGATTCAAAGATAAATCCAACAACTGCAATTTTCTGCAATTGCTCAACCATTGCGGCATTGAGCCTTTGAGTTGAGAATTTTCAAGAACTAGACCCTGGAGGTTTCTGAAATGTAGATTCACGTTACCAGACATTTCTTCTCCCTGAAAGTCCATAGTAAGTATCAGTACCATCAAGTTCCTACAGTGTTGCAGAGTCCCAAGAGCAGATGACATATTACGAAGGCTAGAGTTTGAGACTGAGAGATGCGTTAGGGCCTGAAGATTCTTGAAACCATTGGGAAGTTCACAATCAAGGTTGTTGTGAGCAAGATTAAGCACAGTCAATGTCTTGCGGGAAGATAGACTACTAATCAGACAGCGGAACAGATTACTACCAAGATTCAGGAAGAATAGATTTTTCATCGCAGAACATTTGAAATTAATTGAACCAGTGAGAGAATTATTGTTCAGAATGAGCGTTTGAAGTGATGGAGAGTTCAACAAGGACGCAGGCAAGCGGCCACTGAATTGATTTGAATTGGCAGAGAAGTGCTCAAGCCTCGTTAGACTCAGAAAAACGTCTGGAAGAACCCCTGAAAAGCAATTGGAAGATATATCCAGTTTCACAAGGTTTGAGAGGTTACCAAATCCATCATTCAGTGGGCCAGAGAGCATATTATCCTGAAGATACACTTGTCTAAGATTTCGCAGCTGGAAGATGCTCTCTGGCAAACTTCCTGATAAAGAGTTCCCATCAAAAGAGAGAAGACGGAGGGAGGTACAATTTGCTAAATCTTTTGGAACTTCTCCAGAGAAACAGTTATCAGAGAAATCAAGTTCTCGAATACCTACAGATGTGCTGCACACACCTCTGTTGATTGGACCCCTCAAATCATTGTGGCTTACATCTATGACCTTTATTTTCTGCAGTTTAAACAACTCAGCAGGAAGGTCACCGCTGAGACAATTATAAGAGAGATTCAGGACCCTTAGCTGATTCAAGTCAACCAAGGATGCAGAGATGTTACCTTTAAGCCTTTGATTACCAAGTTCCAGACCAATTACTCTTCTGGTGGAAACGTTGGAGCTATCACAAATGACACCTGTCCAACTGCAGCAATCTGGAGCGGCAACGCTGTTCCATCCAGCAACCTCTGATTCCAGACAATTGGAGAAACCACTCAAGGCTCTCTAAGTCATTTGGATGGCATGTCAGGCTCTGATAACCTAGGATCTCAAGCTCGCAACTGAGGGCCAATAAAAGGAAGGACGAAGAGAAACCTCGGAAGTCCATCGTACTTGGGTACCACAGAGATGCTATGAGAAAGAAGAACGTAACATGCGAAGTTACGAATTTTTCGTCTACCCCTTTTTAGCCCATTTACTTCTTCCAAAAAGTTTCAGACCGAAGGTACATAAACCTAATGAACTCTAGCAGACTAGACACAACAAATGAAATTCTACCAATGGGGTTTGAAATTAGTTTTTCTTCCATATACTTGCGTCTCCTGCTCGCATGTACTTCTATCCATAAATAAAAAGATAATAATAGCGTCCAACGACCCTAGATGGTTGGTGGCAATTGTCCAGACCGGGAACTCTGTTCAGAGTCAATGATCTTTGCTTAGGAAGCAGTCATCTTCCATGAACCTCAGGTTCTTATAGGTATATATCCCAAGGCCATCGAGGTGCCCAAACAATAAAAGAAACAAAACGTAGTATAAAAGAGAAGTTAAAGAGAAAGAATTCATAGCTTTCAGGACCATTATTTAAAGAAAGTGCTGCTTACATGCGTAAAGAAACCATCCTCTGACGTACAACCGATGAAAAATTGTTGACAATAAGTAGTCTAATAATGGACAGATCCACCTTGCCAAAACTCGGCATTTAGATCCGCATTTTCCTACTTCAGTGTGAACCATTTGACTTAGTAACAATTCATAGGTATTTTTCATAAACAGACGCGACTTAGTCTCACTTCATTTGAATACGTCTTCCGCAAAACCAGTAGCGTTGACCCCTCAATAGCTCAAGCAATTTACGAACGTCTGCACCAGTCATCACCTTTGGGCACGGGCCAACGTACCCACGTGACTAAGATATAAGAATTACAGAAATCAGAATTCATTTCATGCTGCTGATTAGGGCCAGTATGAATTCCAGACTGCAAATCTATAGACCCAAGACTTTCCACGCATTAAACACTGATGTGCCACTTAAAAGCATATCAGAAGTCTAACAGTTACTTAAAAAGCTTATCAAAAGTCTAAAAGTTGCAATGATAGTGATTATTGAGATATTCATCTGTTTCTAACCAGAAGCCAATGCAGAAAATAGAAATACCATTAGGAACACCTTGGATAACTGTATTTTGTAAGAAACTTTAACCCAAACGCCAGCAGACCTTTGCAAAAAGAATTAATAATTATATAATTACCGGAAAAACAATCTACATTTAAATCAGCATATTAAGGTACTTGAAGAAACATTTAAACAAAAGAATAAAAGCATTAATATCAGAGTGACACTTGGCATCACAGGGCTAACTTTGGAACAAAATTTCCCCAACATGTGCATGCGTTAAAAGCAGAATTCATTAGGAAGGGTCCAACACATACCCAGGCTACGAATCACCCCCTTAAATCTTTTACATAATTATTGCTTTGGTAAGGCAAAATACTAAGACAAATTGCTGGAATGTGAAAATTTTCGATCACCAATTAATACTTAGGCCATCCGATAGAAAAAACTGGAATTTTCACAAAGTGGGCTGAAGCTTTCCCAAGCTTCTCAAGTACGTTATTACACTAGTCACCCTAAAAAATAAAATAAAATAAATAAATAAAGGAAAAAAAATCGTCATAGTAGAGTGCTAAAAAGATCAGGAGTAGCCCAAAAACACTCTGAATCAAGGTTTAGTGCAGAATAAATAAATAAACAAAAAAGAACAAGTGTAATGCAAATTTTTATTCTTATTTTTTTCCAAACAGTAAGTAACATTCCAACTAGTGTTATTACACTAGTCAATCATAAAACGGAGCTAAAGCCCATAATCAATCATAACAGCTAAAAAATGAAAAACTGCTTTGAGATAAATTATGAGCTCAACAATCGCCTCAAATAGGACAATGTACATTTACTTACATCGCCAATTAAAAATCAGTAGAGGCCCAAAAATTTCCACCAGAAACCTCCAACTACCACCCAGATGATAGCATTAATAAGAGCCATTATAAACCCAACTTTGAATACGTCAGGAAGGTCTACATAACCAGCTGTTGAGGAAAAGGAATAATATTGAATCAGATAACACTCAGCAACATAGCTTAAAAGGACAATATCAGAATATTAACTTGTGAAGCCTTTCATAAAAGATAAAATCCCTTGATTGCCCCTTAAAATAAAGAAGATTTAAAGGATAATGAAATCTATTCAAGCATAATGGTCATAAAAATTTCAAAACAAAATCATCCCTTTTCCACCAGTATTAACAAAATGGCAGAAAGTAAAAGCAACCAAATAATGGAAGAAATGAGAAACAGAAACTAGAAATCAGAAGCATCATTGAGGATAGACTAATTGTCATCTTAAGGAAAGGACAAAATGAATTAACAAATATTTAGTCAAGAATTAAAAGTCACACCTCCAAAATACACAGCTGCCTGACCACTGCTATAATGTGTTATAGCACCAAAAAGGTTAGTGTTGTAAGCTAAAGCCAGAGCTGCCAACACACCAGGAACCCCTGCTGCCAAATGCATAGCAAGGAATGCTGAGTATAAGGCTCCGACATGACCTGTTTGACTTGCAAAGAGGTAGTGGATGAGGAAGTACGAGGCCTGAAGAACACCAAATGCAGCAGGCCAACTCAAAGAGAAAGATTGGAGGGACTTGGCCACACAATCAGACATCCAGGTCACAATGCCAAGGTTTGTCAATTGGCCTGCCATACCCACTAGAACGGCAAACCAAGCTAAGGTATCCCATGCTGATTTTTCACTTAAGCAGTCATCCCAATCAAGGACTCCCAACAAGAGAAGTATTGACAAGCCAATCATTGCAGCCACAACACTTGCAATACCAAGAGCCTCTCTGCAAACAAACAGAGAAAATTCGGATTTCTAAGAAACTTAATAGGACCAAGCACATTTGATTATAAAAAGAAGCTTGACATGTTCCATATCTAATACATCAAATAAGGTACCACATAGATGCAAACTGACAAATAAAATTTTTTTATGGAAATGTAACCTTTAAAAAAGTCAGCTCAAAGTAAAATTTTCACTTGAGGTGACACAGTACGCCACTACCAATTTTTGGAACCCTTTCATGTTCTTTTTGATTCATGAACTCATTTTGTTATTCGGTGCATGAGAGACCCACTTTTGTGCCCCATCTCACCATTCAAGTTAACGCTATGACAAGCTTTCAGGGAAAAGATTTCCAAAGGTAACCATGTCACAAGTATTAGTCAGTTGGTTAGGCAAAGGTATCTGGACATAGATCTTTCCAATTCTACAATACGTGTTAAATTTACAAGTCCCAACTTTATAAATAGCTGACTTTGAACAGATTTTGCAGATTTGAGAGGTGAAGTTCCAAAATTAAGAGGCCAATACAATACAATGCAAGCAGGCCATCACCGTTTGATGGACAACTCACTGCAGCCAAATGAAGAAAGCATCTAAAATGTTTTCCGTATCCACATTGCAATGCAATGCCGCAGTATTCCTAAATATTTTTCCTGTTATATATACTTTTATTGTTCTATGTTTTCTGCAAGAAAGTCATAAGTTATCTAGTAGGGAACATGGGAAGAAAAGTAAAACTCCATTGTCAGGACTAATGAAAGAGTTGGACTGGACATTTGATCTGCTCAGGCAAACTCAATGGATGAAAGCAGTTCAAGTAAGAACAGAAATTAAACTACACAAGCAATAAGAGCAGAACAATTTTGTAAATGGTGGGATCAAATATTAATAGGTCATGAAGATTCCATGAGCTACTTCTTTTCTTAAAACATGTAACTAACTGAAATTAAAAATAACTATCCACTTACAAAAAATTGCAAGAATGCCTAAGTCACGGCTATCATTTGCAAATGGTACCCAATTACAGGTTTTAATCAATTCCTTATCTTTCCAAACTTTTGGTGAACTTATACACTAATAACAAAGTAAAATAAAAGTAATACTTAAATAAAAAAATTCAGCTATCTATTAAATCTTTCAATTGATCTATATTACTCATCAACAAACAGAAAGCAATATACATATATATATATAGTCCACAACCTGAGAAAAATTGAATTTATGCTAATAGTATGAAGTAAGGCACACTACATACCCAAAGACCCACAAAGAGACTGCAAGAAGCATCGTAGCAACCATAACCCATTCATGTCTTGTGACTGGACCCATTTGCTCTAGTTTCTTTGCAGCCATTGCAGGCGCAGCTGGTGTGTCTTTAGTTTCAGGAGGATACAGCTTATACAGAACTAGTGGAGTAGCTAAGAGAGAGACAAGTGCAGGCAAACTAGCAACTTTGAACCAAGAAAGCCAAGGGCTTGAAATTACCACACCAAGTTCCTCGGCTAATTTGAGGCAAAGCAGGTTTTGAGCTGCAGCAGTAAGGAAAAGAGCACTAGAGTTACCAGCAGACTGTCAGACATCACACATGAACAACGCATTAGTCACCCATGTATCAAAGGACAACAAAATTAACAAGAAGATTGAATAACATGCTTTCAACAATCAAACTAGGACACAGTATTACATGCATAAATGACGGAAAAAGAACCATTCAGATTATCTGATTTAGCTACACATACATCTGTCCCAAAACGACAGCAAAAACCTAACACATACACCTGTCTCAAAAGCAGACAACGTCATAGTCAATACCGCAATCCAAAGGATTTATTTCCATAATAAACTTATGTATTTCTTCATTAGATGACATTATAATGTGATCAAATCATAAAATTAATTATTCATCATTATCACTCATACTTTTTCTCTTTTCCCTTTTCTTTTGCCTCTGCTATTTTCTTATACTTAAAAAATAAATAATAATTCCACAGTTAACCCAGAGAAACTAAAACCAGTAGTTTAAACCGAGTCTGTTAGTAGTTTTCTCTCATAAAAATGCCCATTCCTTTTTGTTCTCCGGCTAATGTATTTGTTTTTTTTTTTCCCTCCTTACAGGCCCCCAAATAAAAATCGAAACCAAGGTATTATACTGCATTTTCCCCTAAAACGCCCAATATGTCATAATATCCCAAGTCTCAAAAGACGCTTAGAAACTGACTGTTTTTTATATGCCAAGTAAAAAAATCATAAAAGATGTGCAGTTGGAGTAATACAATGACTTAAACAAATAGACAAAGATCACTGGGTCTAAATCATGACATTTCTTAGCCAGTAGACAAATAGCATTACCTAAATGATTAAAAAAGAAACTATATCTCAAACAAACCAAATAGGGTAAATACATACATAAAACACACACAGGACCTCATTTGATAATGCATGCCAATTCGATATAATTGTTTACATTCTAAACCAACTAAATTCAGAAGTCATTCAAATAACCATGAGCAGGTAATCCTGCACTGACAACCAAAAAAATCATATACCGAACCTGAAACTGCGATTGAATGAGATAAGATCCGAGCTTCTTGGCTGACGGATCGCCCGGTTTACTTCCGGCCGATAGCGACAACGACTTGATTATCGGCAAGAAGACGCCACCGGCCCTGGCCGTAGTGCTGGGCATTGCTGGGGCGATAAGCACTTCACTGATCGTCAACCCGTAGGACAGTCCCAAGGTACTCTTGCCCAGCCACTTGACGAAGTATGTGGCGACCCGATCACCCAAGCCGGTCTTGACAAAGCCGCGGGCGAAGAAGAAGGAGATCACAATGAGCCAGATTACCTCGTTGGTGAAGGCCGCGAAGGCAGAGGAGAAGGAGAGGGTTTTAGTGAGGACGGCGGTGGTGAGGCCAAGGAAGGCCCAGGCGCCTACAGGAAGGGGGCTGAGGACGAGGCCGGCGATGGTGGAGAGGAAGATGGAGAGTAATTGCCATGCCTGGGGAGAGACTTCAGGAGGCCTGTGGACCAGGAAACGCACAATGAGGCCGATGGAGACTGAGATAAGGAAGGGGATGGGTTTGGCACCTTGCACAGGAGGCTGGGGTGGCGGTGGAGGTGGTGGTGAAGCCGGTGAATTCGCCGAAGAGGAGGCGTGGATTGGAGGGAGGCGATGTTTGGCGCAGAGAGAAGGCTTTAGAGAGGGGGGAAAGAGAGCGGAAGATGATCGGAGGGTGGGGAAGGAGTGGCGCGAGGTGGGGCCGCGGAAAACAAACGGCGGGGATTTGGAGACGGAACGGAAGCGATGATGGAGAAGAGAGAAGGAAGTAGAGGTGGAAGAGGAGAGGGAGTGGAAGGCAGAGCTCCCCATTTTCTGGTCGATGAGATTCAGAATGCAGGAAGCAGGGGAAAACACCCCCTGCACTTTTACTGATTCACGAAGTAAGAGTGGACGGAAGTTCCAAGGGAAAAGACCCCTGCGGGTGGGTGTCTGTTTGTTGAAAGGGTATTTACGTAAATACGCACTCCATGCGAAGGTATTTTAATAAAGGACAATATTCCCGTAGCAAATTTTAAATTATTAAGCCACATTTGTTTTAAGAAATCGAAATAACATTCATTTATGTTCCGCATGCCCTTCCTCTTTTCCCTCGCCTTTACTTCTTGTATCATTCCAACGAAACGTGGGGCAAGTAAGTTGGAGAAAACAGAGAAGGGTCTACATTCAGTTATTATAGCTCTGTGTTGGTTTGGCTATTGTTCTTGACGACAAGTATGCTCTTTTCCACTAAATGTGAAACCTTATCCCTTTTTCTCATTCTGTCATATTCATGGTGATTGGGCTCAACTGTCATTTCAAAAAGAAAGAACACCCGCATCACCGGCGCCACATCTTCCACGAAACTTTTATCCATTATCTGTCTTAGCTTTCCCCAATTTACAGGCACACACGCCCTGTTTCTCTGCTCTAGCTTCCCCACCTCAATCTCGAACAAATTTTCAGAATTGCATTCTTCTTTTAACATGTTATTCTTTATTAATTTTCGTCAATTTGCAATTTTCCCTTTTTTAAACTTGGTATTAAGCGTATATAGCATTTTAAAAAATAACTTTAAACACCAAAAAATCCATGTAGGAGATCTTAGATTTAATAAAACTACTTATTGTAAATTATGCGAATACTTTCCCAAACATGTGAAAATTTCTTATTAATACCTATTACTCACATCCATAATATCTTTATCAAGAAAGAACCAATATCACTAACAGTTTTGTGTGACTATTACGACAAAACATGGATAAAAAGATAATTTTAGTTGAAATTTTTTATTAAAAAATAATTAAATTTTCTATCCTAAATCTTCTTCTACTTTTTTTTTTCAATCATCATGCTCCACAAACATTTTAGTCGAATAAAAAAATTTCTATTGGGAAAGGAAGATGGTTATTCATAGCAACCTTGAAAAAATACTTAAAAACAATTGCTTTATCTTTTTTCCTTTTTTTGGTTGAAGCTTCTAATCATTGTTTTGATATACCTACAAGTGTGTGACTAATACACCTTCTTCCAAAGATGTTTGTTTGACAAAGACACACATAAAGAATGGTCAAAGGGTCGTGGAAATTCAACATATCGCATCACAACACATACGAATTGAACACATAATAGCAAGAATGCACACATTCAAACATAGCATATTTAAACGGTAAGGACCAACATAATGTTTTACATCCTTTGTAGTCTCTTTTAATTAGATTTTTTTATACTTTTTCTCTTATCAAATACACAACATCTTCTGAAATTCTCTCATCAATCTAAAATCTATGAAAAGGGTGTTAGGTTTACTTAGCATAGCATTTCTCTTGCACTTAAATAAAACTAATTGCTCAACGTACAACACCTAGCATGTATGAAGTGTTGCATGTAATCAAGTGCAACACTTCATACATGCTCACCACTCAATGTGGGGCTTTATACTACTAAGAGTAAGTTGTAAAGGGGGTTTTGAATGGACTTACTGTAAATTAAGAGAAATTGGGAAAGGTAGATAGTTGTAGATCATGAATAGTTAGCGCAAAATTATATGTTTCTTATGCATGGGCATCAATTTTAGCTTTTGTTTGTGTCATGTGTTTGCTTGTGTTGGTGCAATATTTTTATGCTTTGTTTCCACATTTGAACTTTGTTTTTGTTAGCTATTCTATTTGTTATGAAGTAATGTCCCAATTTTGAAGTAGTAGTTTTTGCTAGGTAAAGGAATTTGAATAGTATAAAAAGGGATGAAAGGTGTCTAAGAAGGACAACCATTCATATTACCTTAAATTCCAAAAAGTTGACTTCCTTGAATGAACCATTGCTTTCTTAGTTCTCATCCTCTATTTTTTTGTATGTTCCATGTTTTAGCCATTTTTCCATCACATATCACAAAAAGAAGAAGAGTAACCCCTCATTATGGAACAATTTCCATCTCTAAAGGTCTATAACCCATTCTACATCTACAAATCACAACATTGTTCTATTAAAGAATTCTAATCTTAACTTTGCTAACATTACTTGTGAAGCTTGTGACACTCAAGAAGTTCATGATGCTTATGCTAATCAACTAAAAGTTTAGATGAAGCAATGCACGGGAAAGCTTATAAAGACCTTGCATTGATTATTTGTTTCCTTCGAAGAAAAAATAAACAATGAGCAATCTCACACTTATCATGAAAAGGGAAAGTCTTCTAGGGGCTCACCCAAGTGGAGGGAGAATATTAGCAAAGGAAACTCACTTGTTGGTTGGCATTCCAAAGCCATGAAACTTGATTTCCCCAATTGTCTAACGAAGGAGAAAAAGACCCCATTGTCTAGATGTGTAGAGCTAAGTAGTTTTTCCTCTTATCAAGCTCCTAAAAAGGATAAAATGTCTCTCATTTTTGGGAATTTAGAAAGACAAGCTCAAATTTGATATCAACTTACGAAGAAATGGTAGAAAAGGCTATCACTTGGGCTAAGCTAACCAAAAAATCTATTTGACAAAATACAA
Organism: Casuarina equisetifolia; assembly: GCA_028551475.1. NCBI lineage: Eukaryota > Viridiplantae > Streptophyta > Magnoliopsida > Fagales > Casuarinaceae > Casuarina > Casuarina equisetifolia. The sequence continues at coordinate 9,372,406 of CM052362.1, read as the reverse complement.
ACCAATGCAATTCTAAGACTTTATAAAGGATCTTACCGAGTTATGCCAAACCAAATCTATAAGTGATCATTTTAGTCCATTTTCATAAGTAGATTGTAAGAAAGACTCAGACTCATTGTCTTTTCCAATGAGGTTAGCTAGGTTTAATGAAGAAAGACAGGGAGCAAGTTGAAATAGCCATCCAACCCTACCAAAAAGGAAGAACAATCTTTGAACCCCTCCATAAAGGACAAAAAATGTCTCAAGTTCATGAGAAGACTACTTTACTAGTGCAGAGAATCTCTCCAGCAAAGCTAATTTAAATATAATTCCCTTGGCTCAACTATTTTAGTTTGAAAGGATTTAGATAATTTGATGTAGGTAAGTTCAACTTGTTAACAAGAGTTGTAAAAGCCAAATTAGTACAACTTTCATTATCAATAATAATAGAACAAACCTTTCCATTGATAGTGCACTGAGTTTGAAAGACATTATCCTTACTCATCTAGTGGACTAACTTGGGCATGTAAGGTTTGACAAAGAATAAGCATTCTTCCATAATCAGCTTTATAATCTCATTCTCCTTCTTAGGTTCGTTATCATCAAACTCTCCTTTATAATATACTTTACCAATCTCTTTAAATTCTCTTGTGGTTATCACTCTCCTATTCTGACAATTAGCTTAAAAATGATCATATATGTTGGATCCTAAATATATTCCAACAATATCCTTAGCATTTAAAGCATTTTTTTTCCTTTGGATCTTATTTTATAAAATTGGATTTCTAGTTTGAATTTTTCCTAACTTTTTCCTTGCTTTTCTCCGTGGCATTTAAAGCATTTTTTTTTCCTTTAGATCTTGCTTTGCAAAACTGGATTTCTCCTTTTAAATTTCCTTAAGCTTTTCCTTGCCTCTTTCCTTGCTAGTGATCTTATGTTTGTTATAAGATAAGGAATTCTTATAGAAAGTAGTCCTTCTAATATATGACTTCAAACCCATACCCTCCTTGCCAAAAAGGCTTTGATATAATGCTCTTCATGGTACTCCTTTGTTTCTCTACTTTGATAGCTAGCTTATAAATATTATAAAAAGAACAATAGGATTGTAGTTCTACCATGTTAGCTATCTTAGATTTCAAGCCCTTACGAAACCATGTTATGGTGTACTCCATAGGTTCTAACAACTCACACCTCATCATGAGTTGTTCAAACTTCCTCATGTACTCTTCCACATTCTTTTTATCTTACTTGAGAGTATGTAACTTGAGGTAGAGTTCTTGTTTGTAATTACGAGGAAAACATTTTTTTTTTAAGCAAGAAAAGAAATAAGGTACACATGCTACTATAAGTCTTTAAAGAAACTTTTCAAGAGCCATAGGGCTTGTTACTGGTATCTACACATAACCATTGCATTACCCTTAATTATCCTAACCATCCAATTTCTATCAAGCCTTACAAGTATCCTCATTCTCAAAAGGTAGAAATAGAGAGACTAATTGCTAAGTTTCTCACATTTAGCATTATAAGACCAAACATTAGCCCTTTTTCCTTTCTAGTGTTGCTTCTTAGAAAAAGTGATGGACCATGGAGTCTTTGTATCAATTATAAACAACTCAACAAAGATAAATTTCCAATGTCAAACATTGATGAAATTCTTAAAGAACTTCATAGAGCAACATGCTTCTCCAAGTTGAATTTACAACCAAGTTTCTACCAAATTTGTATCCATAATGATGACATTGCCAAAATCATATTCAAAACTCACTTAGGATGTTACAAAATTTTAGTAATGCCTTTTGGATTGTCAAACACACTAACAACTTTACAATTGTTGATAAATTTGGTATTTCATTCTTACCTTAGAAAATTTGTTTTGGTATTTTTTTTAAAGATATTTTGGTATGTAGTAGCAATCAGGAGCATTACTTGATGCACTTGGAAATCCTTTTGATCTTGTTAAGGTTTCATAAGCTCTACATCAAAATGGGTAAGTGTGAATTTGCTCAACCCAAAATCAAATTCCTTGGCCATATAGTTAGCAAGGATGGGATGGGGATTGGCAAAGAAAAAAATTAAGGCCATGCTAGAATGGAAGAAGCCTAAGATAATCAGAGGGTTATGGAGAGATTTTTAGGATTAATTGGGTGTTATCGTCATTTCATCGAAGTGTATGAAAAAATTGCAAGCCCTCTCAACATTATGTTAAACTAAAATAGCTTCCAATAAGAAGGAACGCGAAACAAGGCATTTGAAGCACTAAAGAATGCCATAACTCAAGCCTAAATATTAACACTTCCAAACTTCAACTCTTGTTTTGAAATTGAGTGTGATATATCTAGGAATGGACGACTAGAAGGAGTATGGTTGTAAAAGGGTCACCCAATTGCATTATTTCTCAAAGGACTTCATTAGAGAAATCTTCTTTTCTCTATTTATGAGAAAGAGATGTTAGTATTAGTATTTATTGTGCAAAAATGGAAGCATTACCTCGTAGAAAGAAATTTCAAAGTCAAAACTGATCAAAATGCACTCAAATATTTATGGTAGTAACACATAATTACATTAACTCAAAAAAGGTGGATGTGAAAACTCAGGGGTTCAATTTTACAATTGAATTTACCTCAATGAAGAGCAATAGAGTAGCTTATGTGCTTTTATGAAAAAGTCTAGATCAAAGGTAAAAAATGGGGAAGAAAGACTTTGACCTCAAAGAAATCAAGTCTAAAGGAAAATAAAATTTTGGAATAGATGGAGGAAAGAAGTCCAAAAAGGATGAATCAACACCCATAAAAAAAAAAAGGCATACCTTCTAATTTCTACTTTTGTACCCCATTAGTTGGAGCCTATACAAGAAGAAGTGAGGAAGGATTCTACATGGCAAGATATTGTAAAGAATTCTTTTATATAAGTATACAAGTTGTTAGTTGTGTTGTCTGATTGATTATTAAACTTTGAACCAAGCTAATATATACTAGATAATAGTGTCATACTATTTGTAAATGTGTTGCTAAGAAATAAGAAACCTTTTTTTTTTTAGCACATAAACACCTCATGGTTTGGATAAAACTTCAAGATCTTTATGACCTACTGATTGAGACTTATTTCTCATAATAAAATCTAATGTAAAGGAATTATTTGTGTGCTAGAAACTCTTATTATAAAATAGTGAAGATTATAAGCCACAAGCATTTGTTAGAATATCAATTTTCATTAAATGAAGCTCACAACGTCTTTGAAAGTAAATGCTACCATTAAACAAATTCAATACTTAATACAATATATTTGACTATCCATGTATCTTGTGAGTTAGATTAAAATCATGGTTTTTAGCTTGGGTTTTATACACTCACAATTAGAAAGAAAATATCATATTGGTGCAACTGTACACTTTTGATTGAAAATTTTTACTTTCTAGGAATCAAGAAAAAAGCATTACTTGAAGAGATTGTAAAATTTTATATTTTGCTAGGTAGCTAGACCATGTTGTATTGGAAACATCTTAAGTGCAACCTGAATAGTGGGGATAACATTGAACTCATATATATTTGTAATATCCCTAGTGAGAGATTTGTTTTTCTCTTATTGTAGAGAAAAACTCATTTGTATTTAGGTGTAGGTGACATTTGTTTGATTAGGTGGCATAAACTTATTGTGACAAGAAGCATAGTCATTATGACATTAGATTCCTTAGGTTGTGAGGAATCTATTTTAGGTGACATACACCTATATAGTTAGAGAATGGTATTCTCTCCATACTTTGGGCGAATAAGATTATTTTTAATTGTGTCTTATTAAGAGATGGGTGGACATAGGCTCTATGTGTAGTTAGAGAGTGTATTTCTCTCCATAATTTATGCAAATGCTCTTTTGAGATTGAATTTTTTTCATCTATTTATAATTGCATTGTGAGTTTTGTATATACACAGTTAAGTTTTCTAAAGAGGATTAAAAAGATAACAAATAAACCTCAATCTAATTCAACCCCCTCCTTAAGTATTATGGTTTCATCTCTTATAAAGAAAAAACAATCATTTTGACTATTTTTTATTGACTATCAAAATCTAACTCTTTCATCCCTTTTCCTTGCACCCCTGCTTTAATCGCCTAGATACTTTTTTAACAAATTCTTAAGATTTATGGAATGCCTAAAAATGTTGTTTACAATGAAGACTTTACCTTCACAAGCTTATTTTAGAAAGAAATTTTTTGCCTTCAAGGTACCCATTTCAATTACTCTCGTAACTACCACTTACACTCACATTGCCAATCTAAAGTGGTCAAAAAAATTATGAAGATGTATATAAGATATTTCTATAATGATTGACCAAATGAATAGATTTGGTGGTTTCCATTAGCGAAGCATTGTTATAATATAGCTGTCTATAAAGTAACAAAACAAAACCCCATATGAGATCTTATTCAAAAGAGCCTTGCCCATTATGCTATTATCCATTCCAAGCCCTTCTAATGTTAACTTAGTCAACCAAATCCTTTGTGACCATGAAATGTTGATAAACTTTGAATTTAGTATATTGAAGGCCTATCCAAAAACCTTAAGGCATTAAGTTGAAAAGTTTTAATATTTGTAAGGCCAAATGCCCATCCTCTTACTTCTAATATAAGACAGTACCTACTTTTAACACTCCTCACACGTTCATACCGACATAAAGCATTGCATATGAAAAAAAAAAAAAAGCTTAAATTCAAAGTATAGGGGATTATAAAGTGGTGGCCCATTCATGACTTTGATATTAGATGAGAATGCAAAGGTTTATTCTAAAGCCTTAAAGGTAAGCTACATATCTCTGCTTCCAATATAGGATAAGCATCCTCAACAAACCTCTTCCACGTTAATAAGAACAAGGATGATAATCAAGGTGCAAAGGTCCATATCAAGAGGGCCTATAGCTCTAATAGCATATTAAAGTGTGAGCACCTAACCCTAAACCTTAAGGCATTAAATGTGAAAGCCTCAACACTTATAAGGCCAATGATTTGTCCTCATGCTTTTGATATGGCACAACACTCATCTTTAACACTTTTTCTTAAGTGTATATTGTCATAAGCATTGCACATGAAAAGAAGTCCAATTTCAAGATAAAGAGATTGCAAAAAGGAGGTCCATCATTGACTCTAATATTATATTAAAGTGTAAGAGTTCATCCTAAAACCTTAATACCAAACTCACATATCTTTACTTCCAATATAAGATAAACATCTTTAACAAACCTCCTCCATGCCAATAGCATAAATGGTAATTGAGGTGCAGAGGTCTACATTAATAAGACCCATAACTTTAATACTATATTAGAGTATGAGTATCCATCATTAGACCTTAAGGTACTAGGTGGGAAAGCCTTAACACTTATAAGGTCAAAGGTTCATCTTTATGCTTCTAATATGAGGCAACACCCACCTTTAACACCCATTCTTAAGTGCATACTAACATAAGCATTGCACATAGATAAAAGCCCAACTTTATGGCTTGTTAAAGTAGATGAGTATTGTCACATATTAAAAGTGAAATGATAAGTCCTTAGTCTTATAAATATTGAGACTTTCCCACCTAATATCTTAAGGTTTTGAGATGAGTCTTCACACTTCAATATGATATCAAAGCTATAGGACTTCTTAATATAGACCTCTACACTATATTTATCATCTATGCTATTGGCATGAAGGTAGTCTATTGAGGCATCATATATCCCACATCAAAAGTGAATCTTAGCCTACATTAGTGATAGTGGGTTTACTATATATTACCTATGGATTTTATGATGGGTCCTGCTTTAACATGGTATTAGAGATAGAGATGAGCCCTCACTATATAATCCCCCAAACCCTGAAGTTAGGCTTTTATCAACATGTAATGCTTATGTTAACATGCACTTGAACAGGAATGTTAAAGGTAGGTGTTGTCATGTATTGAAGCCATGAGAATAAACTCTTATATTGAGCTCTCACATTTAAAAAGAGTTCATTCTCAAAATGCCCAAGCTCGAATGAAAAAAAAAAAAGAAGCTATGATAGGAGAAGGGGAGATGTACAATTCAATTAGGGACTTTGTTTTTCTGAAGCTGCATCCTTACCAGCAAGTTTCAATTGTAGCACGTTATTCCTCTACATTGTCACGCAAGTTCTTTGGCCCATACTAGATAATTCAAAAGGTTTGAAGAAGCAAGAATTCACCTTTTTTCCATGTATCATCCCTAAAAAAAGTCATTAGTCCTACTACAGAAATCCAACTCCCTTCCACTTATTTTTGAAGAAAAAGAAACACAATTCCTAACTAGGTCAATAATAATGTTAAGTGACAAGTCACCCATCCACATCATCGTAGCCACATCAATGCCATATGGTGCCACATCGACATCCATTAAACATGTGGCACCCCAACGCCACATCAGTTGTGCACATCACAACCCTAATGTGCAGCCTCCCTTTTCGAGAAGACTAGCCTCTCCTACACGCACCTAGCCAGAAAATCATCATTGGGAATGCTTCCATTTTTATCCTAATTCTAGACAAATCTACAAGCAACCTCGCTATGGAAAGAATTGGAAGCCAACAACCAAGATTTCCAATTCTTTCCAAGCCTTAGCCGAATCCACTACCAAACCCTAGACAACCTTTAATCATGTAATTACTCTCAATTAATTAAGGGTTTTGTTTTCCTTTTGTGTATAGATGATTTAGGTCTATAAATTCATTTCTGTATAGAGAGTTATCGAATTGAAAATTCCCTTTTTGTTCACTATTCTAGGGTTCTTAGAGTTCATCGTGTTCTTAAAAAGTTAATTTAATTTCTCAAGGAATTCATATTTTAACTTGGTATCTAGAGTAGTAGGCTAGAACCAAAATTCGATCCTCCCTTCATTTTACCCCAAATGGCCCAAAATCACACCCCTAATTCCAACAACATCTCCATTCCAGCCACCATTGTTTGCCTTAATGGTTTAAACTACCTAGTTTGGAAGGCTTATCTTGTGCCATATCTTTAAGCAACTGATTTGCTCTCGATGTTTGACGTGCCCTAGCCACTAAATTTGTTACCTAAAGCTTTACTTGTGTGTCTAGCCTTCACCTCCGACTTCAAGCGATCTTTAAAGGACATTGTATGGTGTCTGAATTCTTCCACAAAATTAATGCTCTCATGGAGGAACTGAGTAGGGTGGGTGAGGTTATCTTCGAGAACGAATACCTCACAACCTCTTCCATGGGCTTGGTACACCATACGCTCCCCTAGCAATAGCAATTTTCATCTACACTCACACCTAAGGATTGACCCAAGAAGACCTTCATGGTCTTCTCCTCAACCATAAGGCACAACTCAAATTGGCATAGCAATCCACAGCTCTAGCAGTGGCTTTCTTGAGCCATCGAGATTCTACCTCTTGTGACCATGGAAGACCCCCAAACCGTTTACTTACCCCTCATTGGAATCCCCAAGCCCACAACCAATCATTTCCTCCTCCCGCTAGTGGCCAGTTCATTGCTAATGATGGCAATCATTGTCGAGGCCCTCGCTGCCATATCTGTTGGTGCATAGGACATAAGGCCACTACATGTTAGGCTCGTTACACCCAACCCAACTCCTTCTTAGGCTACACCCCATAAGCCTCAGCCTAGTCTCACACAAACTCCTCCTACCTAATTGTTGCCTCGGCCCACTCACTAACAGACTGGTTCCTTGATTTAAAAGCCACCAATCATGTCACTATTGAGCCCATGGGCTTGGACCCACTTCTGCCCTATCAAGGAGAAGATCGAATAATTGCAGGTGATGGTGTGGGCTTGCCCATCACCCACACAAGTAATTTACTGAACCCATTTAATTTAAAAATCAATAATGTTTTAGTAGTCCCTTAAATTTCAAAAAACCTTTTATCTATTTCATAATTTACTAAGGATAATAATTGTGTCTTCATTTTTTACCCTAATTTTTGTGTTGTATAGCACCTACCTTCGAGTTGGACTTTGCTTAAAAGCTCATTGGATCGCAAGTTATATTGCCTTTATCCAAATAAATTGGAACACAAGCCTAAAATATTTAATATAACTCTTAATATGTTTGAAAAATGGCATCATCGTCTAAAACATGCAAACTACCTTACTATACTCAAAGTGCTTCATATGAATAAAATAAATGTTAAAGGCAATTTTAATTCTATTTGTGCAACTTGTCATATGAGTAAAAGTGCGCAACATTCACATCCACCTACTCACACAAAATCCAAGGTCCCATTTGACCTAATTCATTTTGATATTTGGGGACTTGCCCCAACTCTATCTCACTTAGGTAACAAATATTATATTGCCTTTATTAATGATTTCTCGAAATTTACCTAGATCTATGCATTCCAATCTCGAAATAAATTCATTCTAATTTTTGAACAATTTTGAAAATGTGTTGAAAATCAATGTTCTTTTAAGATTAAAGATATTCAATGTGATGGTGCTTCTAACATCTTCTGCCTTTACCAATTTACTTACACAATTGGGCATTCATCGACAAATATCCAATCCTTATGCATATTTTCAAAATGGCTCTACTGAGCAAAAACACTGCCACATTGTTGAAACAAGGTTTTCTCTACTTAATCACACCCAAGTTATCTCTCATTATTGGGACTATGCCTTTGAAGCCACTATCCATATTATCAATCAGCTTCCTGGGAATTATTTTATAGACAACAACCACTAATGTTCCATCTTTGTATTTTTAGTTGTCTCGTTTTTCTTAATTTACGACCTTACACTAAAAACAAATTGGAACCTCGTTCCAAACCTGGCATATTCTTAGAATACCCCTCTAGCTATAAAGGCTATAGATGTCTCTGTCCCAATACAAATTAGTTGTATATTGTTGACGATGCCTCATTTGATGAGACTTAATTTCCCTTTCATCAAGCATTGAAACCATCTTCACCGTCTGCTCCTTTTGATGTTCCCCTTCAATTTTCTCTTCCTTCTTCAACAAGGCCTATGGTTCCATCTTTTATAAAACCACCACCTCCACTGGCCTCAGACTTTCAACCTTTTAAGTTTAACATTCAAGATCCTCCTTCATCCTTTACTACCAGCTCCACTCATCCTATGACTACACGTCTCAAAAGTAGTACTATATCTCAAAGAACATTAACCATGCAACAAACATATGCCTTAACTACCACAACTTATCCCTACAAGGAACCCATTTACTTCAATGAAGCTATTGCTTCCCTTGAATGGCATCAAGCGATGGCCGATGAATACACTGTGCTAATAAGAAATCAAACATGGGAGCTTGTTCCTTCGTCTCCCCACATTTAACCAATTGGTTGCAAATGGGTTTACAAAATTAAACTTCACTCTGATGGCACCCTTGAACGTTATAAAGCTTAATTAGTTGCAAAGGGGTTCCATCAACATCCAAGCGTTGACTACACTACATTTAGTCCCATTGCTAAACCTGTAACAATTCAAACATTACTCTCTATTGCATTTAGTCATGGTTGGACAATCCATCAACTGGATGTTAAGAATGCCTTTCTCCATGGCCATCTTGAAGAAGAAGTCTTCATGCAATAACCTCAAGGTTTCATTGATCCCCAACTTCCTCACCATGTTTGTCATCTTCATTAGTCTTTTTACGACCTTAAACAAGCCCCACGGGCATGGAATTATTGCTTATCTCAATTTATTAAACAAATTAGATTTTCCATTTCCAAAGCAAACCCCTCTTTATTTGACTTACACACTGCTACCTATAGTGATTTTCTATTAGTTTATGTGAATGACATCATCCTTATTGGAAGTGATAATGCTCCCATATCTTATATTCTCCATCAATTACAAAAAAATTTGACGTAAAAGATCTTGGTGATTTTCACTATTTCCTGAGGATAAAAGCATTATCCACACCCAATGGACTTTTCCATCAGGCTAAGTTTGCCCATGAAATCATTAACCATGCTAAAATAGGTGCTACTCGTGGTGTTTCCATGCTATGTACTACAGGCCACCCTCCTTCCATTCATGATGGTAAACCTTTATTCAATTCCACCCATCATTGTAGTATTGTTAGGGCTTTCCAATACCTCACCTTACTCAACTTGACATAGCTTAAGCAATCAATATTGTCTATCAATACATACATGCCCCAACCACCACTCACTAGACGTTTGTCAAACACATCTTAAGATTTCTTGCAGATACTCCTCGGTATAGTATTTAACTCACCAAGTCTACCTCTTATCAACTTCATGCCTATTTTGACGCCGAATGGGCAAGCTACTATGATGATCAATGCTCCACTGGCAATTTTTGCATTTTCCTCGGCTCCAACCTCATCTCATTAAGTTCTCAAAAATAGAAGATGGTTGCAAGCTCTAGCACCAAAGCTAAATTCAAATCCCTACCAAACACAGTAGTAGAACTCATCTGGATTGAAGCTTTTCTTCGTGACCTCCATCATTTGCTATCTATGCCTTCTACCTTTTGATGTGACAATCTTTCAACCTTGTACCTCTCCACCAATCTTGTCTTTCACGCTTGTACCAAGCATGTCAAAATAGATTTTCACTTCATTCGTGAAAAAGTTCAGAACTATCAACTTCACATCCAATTCATCTCTTTGATTAACCAAACCACAAATATCTTCACCAAAGGCCTCTCTTCATCTCAGTTTTCTCTCCTTTAAAACAAGCTTTTAGTCTATACCGATCCTTAAGCTTGCTGGGGGTGTTAAGTGACAAGTCACCCATCCACATTAGCATAGCCACATTAGTGCCATGTGGTGCCACATTGACATCCATTAAACACGTGGCACCCCAATGCCACGCTAGCCCTGCGCATTGCAACCCGATGCACAACCTCCCTCTCTAAGAAGACTAGCCTCTCCTACACGCACATGGCCAAAAAATTGTCATCGGGAATCTTTCCATTTTTATCCATATTCCAAACGAATCTACACGCAACCTCACTATGTAAAGAATTGGAAGCCAACAACCAAGATTTTGAATTCTTTCCAAGCCTTGGCCTAATCTAGTACCAAACCCTAGACCACCTTCAATCGTGTAATTAGTCTCAATTAATTTAGGGTTTTGTTTTCCTTTTGTGTATAAATTATTTAGGTCTATAAATTAGTGTTCATTTTTGTACAGAAAATTATTGAATTAAAAATTCCCCTTTTGTTCACTGCTCTAGGGTTCTTAGAGTTCATCGTGTACTTGAGAAATCAATCTAATTTCTCAAGGAATTCGTATTTTAACTGATAGCATGGACAAAGGAAGGAATTTCTTGTTCAGAAAGGAATGACACTAGCAGATGTCACGTGGGAAGATGCCGAGCAATTCCAAACTCAGTTTTCAGACCTCGAACTTGGGACAAGTGGGAGCTTAACTCTGTTCTAAAGATGTCCACTTAACCAAGATGTGCTTAAAGAATAGTCAAAGCCTCTGCATGATGTGGCGCAGATTAAGGAACAAAGCTGTGAGAAAGTAGGAGAGGTAGACAGTTGTGGGTCGTGAATAGTTAGTGCAGAATTATGTGTTTTACCGCAAGGGCGTCAGTTAGCCTTTTGTTGCATCGTGCATCTATCGTATTGTGTTGGTGAGACTATTTCAATGCTTTGATAAGAAATTCCACGTTTGAACTAAAGTTTCTATTGGTTATTCTATTTTTTCAAGTAGTGTCCCGGTTCTGTAAGCTGTAATTTCTGCCAAGTAGAGTAGTCTCAGAAGTGTTAAAGGGGGTGAAAGGCATTAAGGAAGGGCAGCAATTGTATTTATGTAAAAGAATCTGTATAGCTTAAAGCATCCAAAAGCTTGTAAATTCGTACTGTTGGCGAATATCAGCAAGAAACAGTGGCTTTCAGCAACCTCTCTCTCTCTCTCTCTCTCTCTCTCTCGCCAACAGCATCTCTTCTTTCCTTCACGTTGAACTTTTAATCAGCTTTTGTTTTGCATTTTTGATCCTTGGGGCTGAACTCAATCAAGGTTTTGTTGGGTCTCTTTTGAAATTACTCTTATCAGCAATTCCCTGTTCAAGTTCTTCCTGTAAGTGATCCATGGGATCGAATATTATGATGTTTTTTGTTTTACAGGAACTTCATCCTTGCTTCAGATGGGATGTGCGTTTCCTTAGATCGACGTGGAACTTTATCCTTGTGTGTGCCGCGGGAAGGACACGTCTGCTCTCAAAATTATCTGTCTTCAGAATAATCCTGTTATGCTCCTGCATTTTCTCAGCGGCCAAACAGAGCAGATGTTCTACGGAAAGCAACTACAGAGACCTTTAAAAGTTTGATTACTCTAAACTGACAGCTTTTCAAATTTTCAAAGCCTGATAAGTTTAAACTGAATACTTATCATGTTCTGCCAATGCAAATTCTAAAAACATCAAGTTCTTGTTTTGTCATATTCAGATTTCAGAAGCACTTTTCGCATTTTCAATACTCGGTTTCATAGTCCTTTCCCTTCTATTGTATTCAGCATATGCAAAAACTTCAATTGTTCAATGTTCCACTTTGTGGGAATGCTTCTATGGAGAAAAGATGTGCATCCTGTTTTCCCTTTGATTCAGCCGGCTGGTATTTAAGGGTTTTGGCAGAACTAGTGCTCAACTTGATTTCTAAAGAAACTGACTTCCTATTTTCTGCTAACAAAAATGATAATAAGGAAAGTAGAACTCTCTTTAATGATATAACAGTTGAAATTAAGATAGAACCTGATCACTTGCAGCAAATATCCAAGAAATTTTCGGATTAGGCTTTGATTTTTTTTAATTTAGTAGTTATCTTTCTGCATTTATTTTTCATGGCCGAGCACGAAGGAATTTCCACACTAGTGGTCGGACCATTATCATACTATGTTACTAACAGAATTTACAGAAGAAATGCTGTAACGCTTTTGGCTTTCTCCCAAAAGTGGTCAAAGTCAAAGAAGTAGTGCGACCTGAAGAGACTTTTCAACTCCAGAAGAGGTGGAATCTCGGTTGGCTCAATGAACGCGGTCAGAAATCTCAACCTTACGTCACCAGCAAGCTGGCTATCTGGTACACGTGGCATTAAAAAGGGACTTCATAAAACCAAAATAAATGGATTTTATTTTACTTCGAAATAAAAATTTATGCATTGACATTTTTTTAAGCAAAAATTCATCAGTATTTGCATAATTCAATTATATGTTAAAATTAAAGATAATTATAAAAATTATAAATTGGTTTTAGTTTTACCAAATTAACATGAATAAAAAAAGAAGGGAAAAATAAAAAAGGGCAAAAAAGGATAATGGAATTTTATTGGCTGAGGACAGATCGTCGCCGCCGCACGATGGGCTCCTATCATTCTCTTACATTTCGCGGTTGGTTCATCTTCTCTTTCTTCCTACCTTCTCCAATTTGCTTTTTTCCATCCTTTCTCTCTCTCTCTCTCTCTCTCTCTCTCTATATATATATATATATAGGGGATCCCGGTTTAGCTTTAGCAGATAGGTTTGTGCCATTGCTGATTCTGAGAAAGAAGCAATGGCCTTCACCAACGTCTCTTCTCCTTCAACGGCAGCTCTGTCTCACCCAGAGTACGTCCTCTTTTCTTATCATTCTCCTTCTGATGCTTTCATTTGGCATTTTTAGAAATTCCCTTCTGTGGAAAACCATCTGGGTTTTGAGGGGTTTCTGCTGGAAATTACTCTTGGCGCGCGATTACTTGGTTTAATTTGATCTGCTTCATAAAACTTGTGCATGTTAATGTTGACTTTTCAAATTCATCATCTTTGTGACCGCAAACAACATGCTGCTTAACTATTTCGGTTTTATTTTTTTCACTTTTCCCTGTTTATGACGGATATTGGATATAGGATGTGGATTTCCCGTATGTTGTTGTGATCCGACTTTTCCATGGAGATGGAATGTCTAGTAGTAAAGAGAATCTATATGATTTGACTTGTGTGCTATCGCATCCACCTTAAAGTAGCGCCACCCTTTTTATTGCGGACAAAAGTGGAGGTGAAAGAAAATATTTCATTTTTTCACTTGCTTCTGAAGTTTGGTTATTGGGAAGGACAACTCTGCTACTTCACACAATTGCAGGGCTTCATGAGTCTAGGATTTTCTGTTGACGGGTCTTAAGATAATACAACTGTATGATTCAAATTTTTCTTCCTCTTTAATTTGTTCTCTGAAACTATTTTTTGAAAAGCTTTTGGGGAATGATGAATAAATTTGAGATCACGCTATCTGATTAGTTTATTAAAAGGTCTTCTTTGACAACAGGTTCCTGAAATGTGCTCTTAATTGTTTCTTTTTCCTTTTCTGGCTATGAAAAGCAGAGAAATCTTGGTGGCGGATAGAACCAAAGTGACTCTCAATTTACTATCATATTTCTTCATTTTCTCAGTAGCCAACAGAGATCTCTCTATGCAAAATATACAAGGGGAGTTAAAAAATATGATTATTCTAAACTTCTGCATGAAGGCCGTTGCATTGCTTATGATTGTTATAATGTAAATGTCTTTAGAATAGACATAGGATGAATCCTTATGGGCCTTCCTGCGTTATTCAGGGCATGCAAAAACTTCAAATTGTTCAGTCATTTCCACAGCGTGAATCCTTCTATGGCAAAAAGATATGTTGGCAATTTGCCCTTTATCCAGTTGGATGGAAAATTGTCCTTAAGTATTAAGGCAGATGGTAGAACTAGAGCTACAGTGATATCCGGTGAAGGTGACCTCCTGTCTTATGCCAATGAAAATGTTGTTCAGCAAAATAGCACTCTCGTTGGTGATAAACCAGTTGGAATTGAGATACAACCTGATGCTGTGGCATTTGGTACACTTACGGCAGATACCACTCTTACTAGTGGTGGTTTTCCCATTGATGATGATGAGTTTGATCTGGATTACCCTACAGAAGGCTTTTCTTCCATCCCAGAGGCCATTGAGGACATTCGCCAGGGAAAGGTGGCCTGTTTGCTAAGTTTTACAGAATCTATTATGGTTAGACTTTTGATTTTCTTTTTACTCTAATAGTTATCTTACCACCACTTGTATTTCATGGAGATGCAGCTTGTAGTGGTTGTGGATGATGAGGACAGAGAAAATGAAGGAGATCTGATTATGGCTGCACAACTGGCAACACCTGAGGCTATGGCTTTCATAGTGAAGCATGGAACTGGAATAGTGTGTGTAAGCATGAAAGGGGAAGATCTAGAGAGGTTAGAGCTCCCTTTGATGGTAACACAGAAGGATAATGATGAGAAACTCTGTACTGCTTTCACAGTAACTGTGGTATGTACTTTTCCTGGTTGACATTTCTCTGTTTGGAGTTTCTTTCCCATTCCAATAGTTTTGCAGATATAGTCTAGATTTGGGATAATAGAAATCCTTGTCCGTTAACAGCATTGTTTATCTGGAGTTGCACCATAGATAATGTGTATGTTCATAAATATGTCATTCTGACAGATTGAGATCTACATGTTGACTCTCTATACGTGACATATTGGTAGTTTTGATGATGATAATTATAACAAAACCTTTTAAAATCTTAATCATCTTGAAGAAGTTACTTCTAAGAGAGTTAGTTACAATCTAATATGGAATTTAACTTTATAAGCATTTATGTGCGTCAATCTTTTCTATTAATATATTGTGTTTCCAATTGTTTACCTAAGAATATTGATTATGTAGGATGCAAAACATGGTACAACCACAGGGGTATCAGCTCGTGATAGGGCAACAACAGTGTTGGCTCTTGCATCCAGAGATTCAAAACCTGATGATTTTAACCGTCCAGGCCATATTTTCCCACTGAAATACAGAGATGGTGGTGTTCTGAAAAGAGCTGGGCATACAGAAGCCTCTGTTGATCTTGCCACGCTTGCTGGATTGGACCCTGCTGCAGTTCTGTGTGAGATTGTGGATGATGATGGTTCCATGGCTAGATTACCAAAGCTTCGTCAATTTGCAGAGCAGGAGAACTTGAAAATTATATCTATTGCTGATTTGATTAGGTATAATTTTTTCTGTAGTTTGGAAAATTTAATTTACATTCATTTTGCTGAAAAAAGGGTGGTTGACTTACTTTTTTTATTGTCTAGATTCTTCGTCCGCAGTTAAAAATTTCTATAATCCAACCTCCTGTAACGGTCAGCTGATTGTTACAGAATTAATTTTCAACTTTGTGCTAGCATCTTGTGCTATGGAAACCTTCCCATCCATTCCCTCTCCCAACCAAACTACATAAAAGACAAAAACAAAAGAAAAACGAAAAAGAAGAAGAAGAAGAAGAAGAAGTAAGGTCAATAGTTTGTCAGATGCATAGCAGTCATTTATATAGCTTTTTGTTTGAATCATTTTGATCATTTACAACATAAAATAGCAATGCTTTCATTCTTTCTAGTGATTTCACCCTAGGATATTTTGATGATCTAACATTAAAAGAGGACTCTTCCTTTTACAAAGTAAGTGTAATAGATGTTAATTATTAAAATGGATTAGATGTCCTTCAAACCAAATAAATAATGCCATTTCAACAAGATCCTACATTTTTTATCTCAATTAATTTTTAGTATTTGATATGCTCAGTGTGGCTGAGGAATATTCCTAGGATGTTTTTACTCCTTTTAACAATTACACAGTAAAAATAGTGAAGAGTGTATTATATCACTTCTAAGTTATAAGTCTGCCACTTTATGTATCAGACAAGAGGTATGAGATGACGTATCTGATGACATTTTTCGTCGTTGTTCACAAGTTGAATAATGTTTTTCAACATAACTTTTCATTGCATAATGTCAATTCTGAATGACTTTTTTGCAATCTAGTTTAGATGGTTCTTTATGCAATTAAAAAAGTAAAAGGACTTGGGACGTTTAGAAAGAAATACGTACGCACTTTGAGAAAGAGTAGGCATGCGTGACAACTTTTCTTTGAAATAAATAATCTCCTTTGGGTAAGAGTCAGCGTGCATGGAAATATTTTTTCTTTTTCTCCTTTTTAGGCAGACAGGGTGGAGATAAAGGAAAGATATGAAGAGGATAAATATCTATATTTTCTCTGCTGAGTTGATCCATGAAATAGGAAAATATATGCCACTACACATAATAAACAATTAGGTTTACTTACTAATTTCAGTTTTGCCACAATTTCAGTGTCTTATGGTTTGATACACTTAATACCAATTTTTAGTCATTGATTATTAAATTTTTCTTTGATATCAGTCAACATTTATACTTTTCAATTCTAGGATTAAAATGCATGGCCTTTATCCTTTTGGTATGCAGTAATGTTTGGTACTCCAAGCAACGTTCTAACTTTAGTCTTTGTAAAACTAGGATTAGTACGTTCTATGATCAATTTGTTTTATTCTGCTTGCAGACAACAGTGTTTATGTTGTTGGCATATGCTATGCTTATATAGGTACATAATCTGTGATGTTGATGGTGTCTAATCTGCCATCTTTATTGACAGGCTTTTCTATTGTTCTTTTTTTCTTTTTGGATAGACAAAGGATTTTTCATGTTAGTCTGGCTGTCTCAACTAATGCCAGTCACATGATCTGGAGCCTTACAGATACGTTACTAGGCCTGATCTAGATTGTAAATTGTCTGTTGGGTTGGTTCCACAACATAACAGATTCTGCCTCTTTGTCAGAATCTTGCAAATAGTTTAAGCTGATGATAAAGTATCATCAGGGATTAACGTTCACTTACATTTGTGTCAATCCAGTATTTTACATATGCATGCTTTTATCGTCATAGGTGTGGATCAAATTTTTTTCCTTGAATTTGAAAGTCATGTTTTAACCACTAACTCTAGTCATTGTTGAATTGTAAAAATTATCAGCCAGTGGCTGGAAACTCTGCCCCTTGGGTTGCTTTGACCTTTCTTGTTGCTTAAGAAATGCGTGGCTTGGATGAGTATTTTCAAGTTTCTTTCTGAACTGTTACCTTTGGCGAACAAACTGGATAGTGCTTAGTCTTTCACCCAAAAATCTCTTATAGTTAGAATGTGAAATTGCTGTCCTGCTATCCTATTTTTGTTTCTGCCTTTCGGTCTGTAAACACAATGTGTTTACTTGTTTTAAGAGAACTGAAGGAGGGGGGGGTAAAGCTGGGGAGATCTAGTCAACTATTTTACCTTGCTTGCAAATATATGTATGCTAGCAACCTTCTCATCTTGTCCAGTATGGGCCATATAGGTTATTTGGAAATGTACTTTGCGTTGCCGTGTTTGCTGTATAACTGATTGGTTGTCGTGGTGCTTTTTCTTCTACACCTAAAATCGGGCACTATTCTGACTCGGTTTATCCTCAATCAGGTATAGAAGGAAGAGAGACAAATTAGTCGATCGCTCTGCTGCTGCTAGGATACCTACAATGTGGGGGCCATTTACAGCCTACTGTTATAGGTCAATCTTAGATGGGATTGAGCATATTGCAATGGTTAAGGTAAGCAATGCTTGTACTTTGGATGCTCAAACAATCATCTCTTTTCTTCTTTTTTTTTTTTTCTTTTTCATTTTATTTTCATTGCAACGCAATCTGTTACTTGTTGTGTGACAGATACCATTACTTAGTATATGCATCAAAAAGGCCAAATCTGCACAAAATTTTGAAACCAAAGGGTGGCCCTATTATTACTGCCATTGGCATGACAACAAAAATTTAAATGAATTTGTTTCTTCTTTTTTCACATGAATATTATTATTCCTTGTGATAGTGATGTTTACCGAAGCTAATGTATTAACAGGGTGACATTGGGGATGGACAAGATGTTCTTGTGAGAGTGCATTCAGAATGTCTAACAGGAGATATATTTGGATCGGCCAGATGCGACTGTGGCAACCAGTTGGCACTTGCCATGCAGCAGATTGAGGCTGCTGGTAGGGGTGTGTTGGTCTACCTCCGAGGACATGAGGGAAGGGGAATTGGTCTGGGCCACAAGCTTCATGCTTACAATCTACAGGATGATGGACGTGACACAGTTGAAGCCAATGAGGAGTTGGGGTTGCCGGTTGACTCCCGTGAATATGGCATTGGTGCTCAGGTACTGTCATATGATTTATATTGTGTGTCCTAAACAGAAACCGAATTTCTCTTTCATGAAGCATTGGAATTATTGCTTAATCCATAATTCTTTGAAAATGGCATCTCTCTGCATGCCTCTTTTGTCAAGGCCTTCAAATCTTGTAGCAACTTACTCAGCGGTAGAACCCATGAGAAGGGATACAGAATGCAAAATTTAAATGTCTGGATTAAGAGCTTGTTTAGTATCCTGTGATTTTTGCTTATTAAACTTTTAGTCAGGACAGCTAATTTTACTGAAAACAGAACGAAGGGTTCCTAAAACTCTTCCTAGGTACTTTCTTTGGTCACTAAAAAGATTGAAGACTATAAATGGTCTGGGAACGCATTTACTGCATTTTCAACCCGAATTACTTAAAACATCAATAGATTTACCTCTTTTGACATTACTTCATTGACTTGTTGCTGCAGATACTCAGGGATTTGGGTGTACGAACGATGAAGCTGATGACAAACAACCCTTCGAAGTATGTCGGGTTGAAGGGTTATGGTTTGGCAGTTGTGGGCAGGGTCCCATTAGTGACCCTGATTACGAAGGAGAACAAGAGATATTTGGAGACCAAGCGCTCTAAAATGGGCCATGTCTATGGATTAGAATTTGGCAGTCGCTTAAGCAATCTTATCAGTGGCAATGGAACTCCTAATGCCAGTAATCCATCTGAGACATGAGTCAGGCCGCCTGTCCTTACCCGGTCCGCCACTGGTTCGAGCAGCAGAAGGGCAATCTAAGTCTCAGAGTTCCTTTCTGAATAAAGAGTTCTGACTTTGAAGAAGTTGGTACTAACATTCAAATGGATTATCATATATACTCCAATATGATCGTTATACACACATCCTGAATCGAACCTGTTGGTATATGCTTTAACCAAACTCCAAGCAAAAGTCTTGCAGGTGTATTGCAATGTCATTCATTCTTTCTATGATAAGTTTATTTTGGAAGGCAGTCCTCCTAATTATGTAAAACAAATTCTCTCTGATGGCTTATATGTATCTGACTTATGTCTGTTCTTTGATATTAAGATCTCAGTTTATACCTTGATGGACCTATAACCAGTGATTTTGATATTACAAAGTAAATCCTTTACTCGTACTTCTCCTCTAAGAGACAATAGATGGACTTTGTATCTAACCTTAATCACTTTTCTTTTATTTTCTAATGGTTTTATATTATTTTGATATAAGGGTTAAATTTTGATTTCCTTCATTTTCTTTTATTATTACGTGATTAAAACTACTATCAAAGGTGTCGAATTAAAATGGGAAGTCTCAATGTCAAAAAAAAAAAAAATGACATTACGTATCAATTTCTCATATCCTTAATTTCTTGTTTGGCATGTTGATTTGGATTCAAACGACTTTCTATAGTCTACCCTTTTGTCTTTCTGCAACAAAAGAAAATCTATGAAAAGAACTGATATCTTTACAATATAAAAAACTGATCCCTTAATTAAAGAAAAAAAAATCCATCATTGGCTTTTCAAGTAACAAATCACCCATCACTAATATCCTGGTAAAAAAAATAAAGACATCATACTTGCGATTTATATGGAATTTCAATTATAAAGAATCATTAAAAAGAAAAACAAATCAATGTCAAAATCATTCCAAATCATCTTCACCCACATTTTATCTAGGGGAAATCTCTACCCTTTACCCATATAGAGAAAATTGTTATGGAATTACGCATTATTTATTTTGTTTAATAAAACTCGTACAAAGAGCATGGGTAATGAGATGTCGATCTAATTCATTGAATAGTTAGTAAGACTAAGTCTTTGAGTTACTAGCAAAACCTCTATCTCGGAGTTTGTTAATAGGACCTAGTTTTTAGAAGTAGTTAACCTACTTTTTCTTGTTGGGTAATTGGCTTATCTTGTGTGGCTTTGCTATAAACAGAGGGAAGTGATACAATCTGAATAATGCAAAAATGTAATTATGCTTTGAGCATTTGAAAGTTGATTTTCCTCAAAAGAACTATTTAAAGATTAGTTTGCTCTTAAGAAGTTATTTGTATTTCTATTTAAAATAATCAGACAAAAAACTATGGAAACTTAAATTCTTAATGAATGGCAACATTTTGAATAATTTAAATTCAAATGGTAGAATTACTCATCTTCCGCTTCCTCATAGCTCACAACAGAAGTGGGCAGAGGAGTGACGTTTATCCTTGAGGGGAGTCAAAGCCTCTGCCCCACCAAACGCCACTAAAATGCAAATCCCTTCCCAATCCTTGTTGGTGAAAAACCAAAAAGACATATATACCCTCTATCCAATATCAATCTCTCAAATTTCTCTTTTTTCAAATACCCTTATCCTTTCCTTTATTGCTATGGAGATTATTACCTATTCATCATCTTCTTTTCTGTATCATTGCCAATCTTTGTGAGTTCCTAAGTCTTTCGATCTCTTAGAGATTAGAAAAACGTAAGGCAACGGATGTTGTTAATAGAAAAGGATGCTTGGATGCCGAATATTCAAACCAATAGCAAAATTCATGTGACTCGGACATGCTGATATCGTAATAGGCATAGATTGTCTTTCGTTTTTTTTTTAAAAAATTTTAATATTGCAATACTTAACTCATTATTGAGTTAACTAATTAAGTTCTTCATTTTTTTAATTAGGACATTAATGATAAGTGATTTATCAATTGAAAAGACAATGATTAATTTTTTTCTTTTGAATTTAGGAAGCAATGTTCTAAATATGTAAAAATATTGAATGCATCTTTGACGTTTAAAATTCAGAGATAAGGTATCAGTTATTTCCATTAAAACAAAGTGAAGGTTTTCCAATTCTTGCGATTCTAATGGATAAAAATTGAAAATATTATTATGGTTATTCTAATAAAGTTGATACATAACCCTAAAATTTATCACTATTATAAAGGTCGAACATATTTTCCTTTAATTGACTATATTTCTAAGTAACCTAGTATATTTTTGGAGCTTTGAGTTATCAAATGATATATATATGAATAAAGAGAAAATTTAAAATATTTCTTTTTTATTTAATTTAGTGTGGAACCCACCTTAGCTTTTCCTTTTTCCCGCAGTAAGATTACTTTTTGAAACGCCATGTGCTTGCGGTCCGCCTGGTTCGCAACCCAACCACTCCGCTAACGTCTAATTTTGTGACCGTTACCAGCACGACCCGCATTGCTCGCTTTATTTAAAATCCCAGCGTACGTGTACGTCCAAGATCCAATATCCAGCTGCACGCACAGCGGTCATCCATAAAAGCAGTCTAAGAATCTCGACCGTCCGATGTTCCTCGAGCCCCGTGAAGGAGCCGTTAAAGAAAAGCCCCACCGGCACTCACTCTCCTCTACTTAAACACTCGCCCTTGCCCACTCAATCTCACACTCGGCAAAAAATTTCCCCTGAAGCTTCTAGAGCAAAAAAGTTTCTGAAGCTTTACAATGGCTCGCATCTGCTCTGTCTCCTTGATGCTGATGCTGGTAGTGGTGCTCCTCGTGGGCTCCGTCGTGGCCCAGTCTCCGGCGCCGTCTCCGAAGAAATCGCACTCGAGGAGTCATGGATCTCCTGCGCCGTCCCCGGCCAGCATATCTGGGGGAAGCTCTACACCGGCGGAGTCACCAGTTTCTACCGAGTCTCCGGCCTCTATTTCTACTCCCCCTGCTTCAGCTCCTGTGCCAGCCCAAAGCAGCGCCGTTTTGAACCGCGTTGGGGTCGCCGGATTCACGGCCTTTGGTGTATTCACCGCTGCTTTGGTGTTTTAGCCTGTTAGCGTAGGGTTACCGTCATGGTTTTTGTGGCTTGTGATGGCTTGTGATGGCTTGTATTCAATTTATTTGTTTATTTAGTGGGCGGTTACTTTGTATTTTCTTTTCCTGAGCTTCCCATTTCACGATGTTCTACCGTTGTAGTCCGTTCTACCCCGTAAACATCGAGATATATATGTATTTCTACCCATTAATTTGATGAAGAATTTTGCCATATATTTCCTTCCATCTTTTCTCTGTATAATTTGGCCAAAAAATTATTGTACCATACATATAAAATAATGATACTATTATAAAGCTGGCCTTACATAAAAAATGGTACATTATTATGAACTTATAACTAAACACTTTAATATTGATAATTTGGTGAATTCATTGAGTTTATGTGACGCAAAAATTCTAACGATAAAATTGACAAGGTCAAGAAATTGGTGCACCTGAAATTGACATATTTGACCAACACCTGAATATATGTTGCTAGAGCTAGACTTGTAAATGGCAAGAATTTTTCAAAATTGACATTTTCTAAGATAAGTTTATTTTTATACTGAAATAATTAAATTAATACATCTTTTTATTTTTGGTAGCTTAAATTGAAGGATAACATTTGAGTTGAAAAGATTTAACCCAACGTACTAACTTTACTTTTGCAAGATCCCAGCGTAGCTAACATTCTGAAAGTTTAGATTAAGGTTGAGAGTGGGTTCAAACGTCAAAGGCAGAAAAGATTAGTACTGATTAGATTTGCCGTTAGGGAGAAAAAGGGGGGCAGGTATCATTGCTTGATTTCAGGAACGAACAACAGCTGGACCGTTTCAATTATGTTCTCCCGAGTGGTCCCACCGGGATTTCACATGCTAGAATTATTAGGGATTATCTGCGCCGTCCTATTTCTGACCGTTAGAAATAAAGGTACTCGATCCGACGGTTCGTATTGTTTACACACCTGGATTCCAGGCCACGTTTAACTGGATGATTCCGGGACAACTGTTCGTCAATGGGGAAGGCATCAAAAACTCAGAACCGTGTTTTCAACTTTTCATCTGACTTGGCTACTCAATGCGTGTGAAGCAGTCTTGACCGTTCGATCTGTGTAGTGGCACGATTGTCATTTCCGGAACAGTCCCCCGAGTCCTTTCTATAAATACCCACTACCTTCCCGTCTCTTTTCAAATCGCAGCACTTCTTCTCTCTTTTTCTCTAAGCATCTTACTGTAGAATTATATACTCTGTTTCTCTCCGAGAACCTTCTAGAATGGCTTACTCCAGAGTTGTTGTTCTTGTGCTGCTCGCCGCATTGTTAGTTGGCTCCGCCATAGCACAATCTCCGGCGTCTTCTCCAGCATCCTCTCCGAAGTCATCCCCCCGGGCCTCATCACCAGCGGCAGATTCTCCAAACGCCGCTGCGCCTTCTCCAGCCACCCTCATGTCTCCTCCATCTGCTTCCCCGACGTCCTCTGACGCTCCATCAAACGTTCCCTCATCCATCTCCGATTCACCAGCTCAGGCACCAGTACCTGCTGCAAACGGTGCCGTTTCCTACCGTCTCGCAGTCGCTGGACCTCTGGCTTTTGCTGTGCTCGCTGGAGTTTTGATGATCTAGAGGAGCAGTTTACCCTTCGATTTTCATGGATTCATAATTATTTGTTTATTGTAATTATTACTATCTATTCTGGCGATTTATTTTATGTAATAATTGTGTTTGCCTTGTGAGATTACGCTGGGTGATGTATCGGTTTATATTTCTTATATAGTAATTTTTTTCATTAGAGATTGTCTTTCCTCTAATTCAGAACACAAATACGGAGCAAGATCTGGATTCGATGAGTCTTCTTTTTCTTTCTTATGCCAAGATGAAAGTCCTGGATTAATCGGAGGCCTGTAAATCTGGCCATAGTTGTAGCATTCTAGGTGTATATGAGGATGATGATGATGATGATGATCTAGGAGATGGAAGTTAAGGCAAAGGAAAGTAGTGAGAAAAGCAGGTACAGGTAGAAAGTTGGAAACCAAGAAACAATGTACAACGAATACTGCAAAAGAAAGGTGGCTATAAAGTCTGCCTGTCAACAAAAAGCTGCTCAAGTATTTTAACTTCAACAAGCTCCTTTCCGATGATGGTGTGAGAAAGGGGGGGGGGGGGGGGGGGGGTGGTGTTGGCCTGGTGTCCCAGCAATATTTGATACTTTTTTGTATGGGAAGTGTTGAAAAATGAATATAGGTCGAAACAAGAACTACAGCACAATTGTGGGTTCTTTTGTATATGATAAAAACATGAAATTTGTTGTGTTTTCAACAAAGATCTTTTTCTATCCCGACCACTCATAAAAAAATTTAACTTCTCATTCACTTGCACCTAGGTTGATGGACCTTGCACCTAGGTTTTTGAGTCAGTGAATTTAACTTTCCCAGACTTATGTACCTAAAACCATGTATCATTGAGCCTAAAAATCATTAGTTGGGCTTTGAATCTAAATTGAGCATTTCGGCTACTAATAATTATCTTCTTAAGAAGTTGGGTGTTATGACACATAATACAATGTTGTTTCATCTGGATTTATTATTGTAATGTGCACGATCTAAGATTGGATACAATTTGGAAGTGTTTTGATTGAAAACAATTATAAAAATATGCTTATAAAAAATAGTTATCTCTTTTTCTCTCTTACTTTAAAAAAAATAGAAGAAACAAGTCCTAAATAAAAAAGATTCCAAGGAAAAAAAAAAAGCAAATGGAAAAACACTACTTGTGGTTTTCTATCTTAAAAAAAAAAAGCAATTGACAAATTCAGTTAAGAATAATTATTATTTAAGACTTCTTAGTCCTAAATGCTCACATTTATGAGTTCGGGTATGAGAAGTATGATGAATATTGTCTAGTTGTGAATGAATTCAACTTTTTGTTAGACAAAAAAATTTTTAAAAATATAGTGTAAAAAACATATAAGCAAGATGAAACATTGAAGAATTGGAGACCTAAAAATTTAATGGTTGAACTCCAAACTTAAGGGCTTGAAGCTTTATATGAAACAAGGTCTAGACATAACATAGCTTATTATATTGTACAGAAGTATTACTTGAAAAAGTCTCTCAGTTGTCCCTCTCTTTTGTTAATAATTCATGCATTCATCACTATTTGGGAATGGACTTACTAGGGGATTAAACGCAAAAAGCCCCGGCGAAAAACTGAAGGGTCATCTCTCCACATAATGGAGCTAGGCACCAGGCTGAGGGGCCATGCTCCCTTCCATATATATATATATATATATATATATATATATATATATTCATTTTCTTTCTCTTACTTTGCCATATAACATATAATTTGGCCCCTCCCAAGCCCCAAATTCCAATATTATACAACTTTCCTAAAAATGTTATAGGACCTTTTGATGTTAATACAAGTCCTCGGTGAGTATTTGGGTCTCCTAAAAAATTATTTGCTAATACCATAAACGGGACTAATATGAACAACAGGCCGGCACCGTAAAAGCCTTGATGAGTCTCTTACTCTAATTGAGTTTACCTTTCAATTAACTTAGCAAATTGGGTAGTTTCATGTTCTGTATAATAGTTACGTAGAATCCAATACCCACAAAGCACAACGTGTTTCCAAGTAACAGCGCCTCCCACCGTCCATAATGGGGTCCACAACACTGAAAACGCAATCTGTATGGTTGAGTATCCATTAAAGTTACACGTGTACGGATAAGATCATTTGATAACTGTACCTTCGTGGTCGAGCACAACGTCAAAAAATTGCGATGTTCCCCGGCCAGCTTTAACACGCTCCGACAAACCCTCCTCGGACCCGTTTAGAGCTGCAAGACAAAAGATCTCCAACCGTTTATTATTCCGTATGAGTCAAACCAATCCAACGGTCCAGGGGCAAGAAGGATCACGCTGAGACCGCCTATTAAACTCCCCCTTCGTTCTCTGCTTGTTCAGGCAGAGGCAGAGCGAAAGCTTTCGCAATGGCGCACAAGAGCGTTTTGATTCTGATTCTGACAGCGTTTGTGTGCGCCGTATCTGCAATGTCCCCGATGGATTCAATGTCTCCGATACCTCAGATATCTTCTCCAGCTTCGGCTCCGGTGGTGCCACCTGCTGGTCCAAAAAAATCAGAGACAGCAACGCCGCCAGCATGGGCTCCAACGGTCTATGCAGAGACGCCTAAGGCCACTCCTCCCCCTCCTCCGCCTCCACCTCCACCTCCACCACCACCGCATGCTGCCCCTCCTGCTGAATCTCCCTCTCCTACTCCGAAGGCAGTGACTACTTCCCCACCGATCTCTCACCCGCCGTCCGGGGCACTTGCCCCATCCCCAAACGCCGCACCTTCGAACAGATACGCCGTCTCTGGGTCCCTGGCTTTTGCTGTCCTCGCCGCCGTTTTGGTCATCTAGAGCCTTTCGGTTCCTCTGCATGCTTCAGCGGGTCAGCCACTACGTGGGAATTTGTTTTTTCAACTATTACTTTGACTGTTTAAGCTTTTTCAGTGTGAACGTCTTTTATTTAAAATACGTGTTATCTCAACGACTACAGGTTGCTAATTGTGGTTCAGTTCGTTCTTTTGTTGATCACGATGGTCGTCATCCTATAACATTCCTGTATGTTGGTTTCCTATTTCTTGAATCGTCCCTTCGTTTTGTGTTTTCTGTACACGTGATAATTTTGATCACCTGTAATAATCAAAGTTGCGGTTTATGCATTCCGCTTCTGCCGTCACATTTTATCACATTACAAGGCCTAAAAGACTACCTCAAAAATTACGTTAAAAGTTTGAGAAATATTTTTTCATGACAATGGAAAGTATATTTGATGTATGACTTTTGTTTAATATACATGTCTCGGCTCTAGGTTGTATAAGGTGAAATAAATTTAATTTGTACTATAATATTATATTAAAAAAAATTAAAAGTTCAATATAAAAGTTAATTTAAAAGTTATAGAAATATTTACTTTATTTAAATTTCACCATAAAAAATTATATCTTCGATGTGAGACTTTTAATCAATTGTGATTTTTCTAAGAGGAAAAAAAAAAAAACGTACGTTGCATATCTTGAATTCCATTGTCTAACCCGATTGACAGGAATGGAGCAGCGAGAGTCGTTGTGAAGTTGCTTTAGTTTTCTTTTATTTTTTCATTTTCCAAAGGAAGATCCAGCTTCCTACGTCAATGTGCCGTGATATCTGGACGATATGTAAAGGCTAAAGGGGATGCATTGGGGTGCTAAGAAAAAGAAGAAGAAATTACTCCTAAAGAAAGAGTGCATATGGGCTCGTCAAGAGGGTCAGTTTAGGTCAAGAATTTTAGTCCGAGTACCTGTTGGCCTTGGGTAAAGCATTTCGGCAAAGTGTTAAATGCAGTTTTGCTCTATGACTTCAGCAATTAGTCGGAACGTATATCGAGGATCTGTCAGCTCTAGAACAAAAGAATCTAAGTATTTGCTTTAAAGTTGAGCTAATTGGAATTCCTCGATTGTAAGAGAATTGTCTGGAATATTGATGTGGTAGATAGATAGTCAACTGTTGACGGCGAGACCATGCAAAACTTGAGTTTCATTCATTAACATGAGTGATGCAGAATTTTTATCTGAAAACTTCTTTTCTGCGACTAAGGAGAAACTCAAGAAAAGATGGGTCGATGAAGCCTACATGCCTGTGCCTTAAGTTGATTAAAAATGCATATACAAACCTAACGCTTGGGTAAAATCAGTTGATATATCATGAGTTTTCAACCTCTCTTCCATCTTTTTCTTCTTCTTTTTCTTTCTTTGTTTTTTTCTTGGTTAAAGGAGGAGGAGAGTGATATGTCTTGAACTCCAAGTCTCGTACCTTATGGTTTGAAGCCTCCTTTGCTCTAACTATGTTACAGGGGCTAGACACATTCTTTTTGCTATCAATTTATTTTAATCAAACACTCAATCTATCCATCTATCTTTGAAGTTTGGTATTTATCAACACTCAATATATGTGAGAATATTTCCTTCCATTATAAACATATATCAATTGAGAAAATGAGTCTTTAACAAAGTATCAAAGTTTAAGTTTTAACTATGATACACCTTCGCTCATGATTAGGTGGGTCCAATTGAAAAAGTCTTTCTCTATGCTTCAAGTTAAAGGTATGTTAAAATCTAATATGTGTTCTATTATTAATATACTAGTTTGTTATATTTCTTATATATAGAGAAATTTTCTAATTTTAAAATTAATTTTAAGGGAGAAATTAAGCTTTATAACATATGTTTCACTTACAACTTTTATTGGTAACAATAGTCCACTGGAATTACTAGTGGCCTGAAGCCTCATTTGCCTGGAAAGTCTTAGGTTCAACTCATTCCCTATACCCCTTTGTTTAAATAATAATAATAATAATAATAATAATAATAATAATAATAATAATAATAAATCAACACTTGTTCCCTATACCCCTTTGCTTAAATAATAATAATAATAATCCAACTCTATTTCTCATTTGGGTTCCGCAGCATCGGACTGTGGGAATATGGCTTCGATGTTTTTGTGGCGTTTGGGTTTTCAATTAGGCTTTATGTTGATGTATTCAATTAGATCTTCGATGGTTTTTTACTGCTGACTTCTTTTGTTTTTTCTTTGCTATTTAATCTTCTTTGTTTTACTTTGCCATATAACGTATTATTTAGCTCCCGAGTCCCCAATTCCCATCTTGATGTGTGTACTTTTCCTATTTAGACTCGCTTGTATAACTTTTACTATGTTTACGAATATTCTTGTGTATTTTGGTCCGCCAGGAAATTATTTGTTGATACCATAAAAGGGACTAATATGAACAAAGATCCGCACCTTAAAAGTTGTAATGCCTGTCTTCCTCTAATGACTATGTCATAGACATCAATAAAAATAAACGTAATATACAGTAATAAATCATAATAAATTAATGTTTTGATTGTCATGGGCTGCTTTTGGGGTTATAGGTGTGCGTTCGGCCGGACATCTTGTAAACATGAATTTTGTGAAAAACAAGATGTGAGTAGTAAGTAGACCGCACAAGAGAAACTAAAGTAGAATGGGTTATTGTGATCAGAGTACGTGCGTGGCCGTCATAAGATGAATACAAAGAGCATTTGTAATCTCTAGAACGAAAACCTTCAGGTGTGGTATCCCTTAGATGCTGTGCATTCCTTGTTGTGTATCAACATAGCGAGAAACAAGCCATTTGGCTTGACCTTGATCGGCCTTTATATCTTGTTCATCCTCCCTCTTCCTATTGAACTTAATTAAGCAAGCAAATTTTATAATTAGTGGTAGTTGAGTTTACCTTTCAGTAAATAATTCATGAAATGATAAAATTTCTTTAGATAAAAAAAAATTATGAGATAAAAATGTATACAGCTTAGACTACCATGATGTAATGTGCTATGAGATTATCGTCGATTAACTTAGCAGATTGGGACATAACCATACTACTTACAAATATAACAAAGGCTAACTTCATACACGCAATCAGCTGCTAATGATCACCAAAAGCATGAGAGAAACAAGCCTAAGAGCTACTACAATCTTCATCATTGCTGATATCGTTAGGCTTCAAGTACTTTTGAGGTGGCATGCATTATGGAGGGGAGTTGATGCAAGTGCATCAAGTCAACTCAAGCTAACAAGTTAGCCTATATGTCATTCATACTAGCAAATGTAAGCATGGGTGATAACATGATTTAGTGGGTCCAACAAACCCAAAATTCAAGAGTGTCTTTGAATTTCCTTGGGACTCCTTAATTGTATAGATTTCTCAATTAACAAGGATTTCTTAATTGGTAGGTCTTAGTTCCTTATTTATAGGGTGGATATTTTCAATTGTAACCAATCCTCACTTGAATGAACTAGGAAATCTTGAGTTGGTAATTCAACTTTATTTCTTTATACAATATTTTTCAAAAATTAGTGGTGGAGCATTCCTTAACAAGTGTCTTGTCCTCTATGGTCTGGAGTCATTTATTTGGCATCTATCCTTTTTTTTTTGGTCTAAGCTTCCCTTTAACCTTTTCTTTCCTATAGATTTCATCCTTTTTCACAAAATACTCAAAAATACTAATCCTAAACCTAGCTCACTCAATTGCACCACGAATTCACATCAATTGGAATAAGAGCAATAAGGTCGTTAAAGTGAGATTTTTTACTTTTATCAAGCTAAACATGTCTCATCATAGTAACTCTTCTTCCCTTGTTCCATCATGGGAAGTAGCAAATATGATGTTTGCAATTGAGGTAGCTAAGTTGAAAGCTTAACTTAATGATATTCTTTAACTCCTAAGAACCCAAACCTAATACTAAAACCAAAACACATGAGCCAACTATGAAGATGATCATGCTTCCCAAGAGGATTCTAGCAATGATGAAGATTGGAGGAGGAGGAGGCAAGATGAAGAGACGATGGCCTCTAGGTGAACATTCTTGAATTTGAAAGTACTTTTAACCCCAATGAGTTTGTTGATTGGTTATATGTTGTTGAAAGGGTATTTGACTTCAAAGAATATAATAATGAAAAAAAGTGTAAAGTGGTTGTTCTTAAATTCTAAAAATATGCTTCATTATGGTGGAAAAATATAAAGAAGCAAAGAGAGTGAGATGATAATGAGAAGGCTTACTCATGGGAAAAGTAGAAGAAATTGCTTAAAAAGAGGTTCTTGTACAATGATGACAACCAAAAACTTTATCTCAAGTTGCATACTTTTAAACAAGATGACATGAGTTAGTAGTACATTAGAGAGTTTGAAAACTCATGATAAGATGTGAGTTGCCAAAGCCCAAGGAGTGCCTTATAGCATAATTTCGTAGGGGCTTACACCATAAGATAGTTAACATGGTAGAATCACAATCCTTTTGTTATTTTGATTAAGTTTCCAAGCTAACCATCAAAATAGAAAAGTAAAGGAAGACCATGATGAGCACTAGATCAAAGCCTTTCAACAAGGAGGGTACATGTTTAAGGTCATACATCAAGGAGCTAGTTCCATGAGATGATAATTTGTCACTTAAGAAAATCCCAAAGGATCAATAGCTCATTGATAATCTTATTTACTCTGATGTGACCAAGCATGACATCTCTTATTTGGTTCATAATTTAAGCCAATTCTTACATGCACCTAAGAAGTCATATTGGGATTATTTGTTACTTTTTTCTAGTGGTTTTGATGCGTAAGCTTATTATGACTCAAATTATGGTACATGCAAAATGAGGAGGAAGTTGCTCACTAATTTTTCTATCATGCCTGAGAATTTTTTTAATTTCCTAAAAAAGTAAGAAACAAGAAGTGCATCAATATCTTCTACAAAGTTAAATATTATGCCATGGTAGCAATGTCTCGCAAGATCATTTAGTTGTTAAGCCTTCTTGAGGATTTACAATTTGATGTGCCTTGACTCGTATCACTATTTTGTGACAACAAGGCCACCATGGGGTTTGCGGCCAATTTGATTGTTCATTAGCCATGAAGCATATTGATATGGATTGCCATTTTATTTGAGAAAAGATTTGCAAGTGGTTAATCACAATTAGGCATGTTGGGACAAAATATCAACCAACAATCCTTTTGACAATGCAATGCGGGCTAATCAACATAATTATCTTTTACTTTGCCATATAACGTATTACTTGGCTCATCCTAAGTCCCCAATTCCAATTTTAATACGACTCCTCGTGTGCATTTTGGTCCCCTAAGAAATTATTTGTTGATACCATAAAAATGGACAAATATGAACAACAGGCCGGCACAATTAACTAGGTGTAATTGAGTTTACGCTCAAGAAATGATAAAATTACTTCAGATAAAAAAATAAAGTGATAACAATGTATACAGCTTAGACGACCATGATCTAATGGGCTATGAGATTACCGTCAATTAAGTTAGCGGATTGGGTAGTTCACGTTACGTAGAATCCAATGTCTACAAAGCATAACGTGGGTCCAATTAACGACGTAGCCTGCCGTTCAGTTGCATGTTTTGTCCATAATGGGGGTCCACAACTCCGAATCATACAGAGTCTATACGGAATATCCAATAAAATTGCACGTGTGCGGTTCAGATCAGTTGCAACGTACCTTCGTGGTCGGGCACAAACCTTAAAATATTGCTATGCACCTGGGCCAGCTTGAACTCCCTCGCTGGAACACTCCTCGGAGCCGTTTATGGCCGGAGAAGTCTCCAGGCGTCCATTAGTTCTTGACGAGTCAAAATCCAACGGTGCATGGACAAGAATTAGTCCCGCTGAGACCGCATATTTAAACCCACCCTTCGTTCAATGGTTGCTCAGGTACAAGCAAAACCTCTTACATAGCTCTCTCTCGAGGCAATGGCGAGCAAGAGCGTTTTGATTCTGATTCTGACGCTGTTTGTGTGCTTCGCTTTGGCAATGTCCCAGCTGCCTCCGTCACCGCAGTTGCCTCCGTCGCCTCAGTTGCCACCGTTGCCACAGTTGCCTCCGTTGCCTCAGTTGCCTCCGTTGCCTCCGTTGACTAAGGTGCCTCCGTTGCCTTCGATGCTTCCGATGCCTCCGATGTCTTCTCCAGCTCCGGTCCAAGCACCGCCACCAAGGGCTACTCCTCCCCCTCTTTGGCCTTCGCGATCACCACCGCATGCTTCTTCCCCTTCTCATTCTCCTGCTTCTGCTCCGAATTCGGCGAGTACTTCCCCGTCGATTCCTCAACCACCGTCCGATGCTCCTAGCCCATCCCAAAGCTCCGTCCTTTCGAACAGATTCGCCGTCTCTGGGTCCCTGGCTTTCGGCGTCCTCGCCGCCGTTTTGGTCATCTAAAGCTTCTCAGTTCCTCTGCATGCGCTTTAGTGGATTATGCACTACGAGGTGGCTTGTTTTCAATTATTACCTTCTCTCTGTTCTTAGTTTGTTTAGTGTGAACTGTTACCCCAGATTACATAAAGTTACGGTAAAACGGAGTGCTTTTCGAACAGTCAGTGACGATGATACGGTCTAGCATTGGTGAAAGATGAAGCAGGCCAACAGCAAGATACAAGGAAACGATTGAACCTAAGGCTTGTTTTCGAGGATTGAATGTTCTCCGATAGGGACATATTTAATTCTTGATTCTTTCTCCGATAGGCAAGAATATTGTTCTTGCAAAAAATATCATTTATGACGATGTGTATTTTAGTCAAAAAATAAGAAAAAGGTATCAGTTTATTTTTTTTCATTCTTAATTTACCTTATTCTTGAATCGATTGCAATGGAATGATAAATTTATTTCTTCATCTCTTTGCCAACGAATCATAATTTTCGTAGAGAATAATAGGATCTATGAGATTACAATGCCCCGTATATATGCTTCAAGTTTTGAAAAATTAAAATTTCTGCTGCTTTATTTTTCTTTTCCTTTTTTACTCAAAAGATCTGTAATGAAGAATTTTTTTTTCTTACTTGATCATTACTTACCGAAAGACTAGAAATAGATCATCCTCCAAGTAATCTTTGATAGAGAGCAAAATGGCAGAAACATTACTAGATGTCGAATTGCTCTTACAGGTTTAGATCGCTCAAAAACAACTATACAAGCCCATGCTAATACTATAACAAAATCTAACTTCAAAAACACAAATAGCTGCTAGTGATCATTAAAAGCATGAAAGGTGCAGCCCAAGATATGTGTGGGCTAAGCTGGTCCAACAATTAAATCAAACACACCCTTTGATTAAAGAGTGTGGATCAAAAGAAGGGTTAGTACCATGGATTTGGGTTCCAACTGAAGGTTAACTCATTTGGTGAAGTATTCAAGTCTCTTTATGTGGAAGGGGAAGCCTTTTGTAGTCCTTCTTTGCATTTTTCTCACCTCTTCCATGGATGCTATGTATTCAAAATGTACAACGGAAAATCTGAAAATTATCAGCCTTTGAGCTGACAAATAGAAATTGAAGAAAGTTAAAGAAAAGAGCCAAAAAAAAAAAAAATGGGGGCTGGTGGGAGAGATTGAAGCTCATGCATATCGAGCATATTGGGAAGTTGCTTTTCTTTTTCGATTTCCAAAGTAAAACCGTGCTTTCTGTGGTCAATGTGTCGTGGTATTTGGTTGATATGTAAAGACTAGAGGGAATGCAATGGGGTGATAAGACAAAGAACAAGAAAAATAAATATTAGAAAAAAGAAAAGAGTGCACCTTGGGTGTTCAAATGTAGGTACCCCGTTTATGTTTAACCTATGTTAAATGACATAAATAAAGGTGACAAGTAAGATATCAATCTTGTATCAGACTACTTGTTTTCTTGTAGTAGGGTCCTCAAGTTTTTGGAATGTTCCAAATTCTACTTTTTTTTTTTTTCTAAGGGCTTGTTTAGGTCAGAATTTTAATTCAAGTGCCTGCCGGCCTTATAAACGTGGCTATCAAGTATCTTTGTCAGCTCTCGAATAAAAGATAAGGGCTTCAAGAATCCAAGTATTCTGCTTAAAAGTTAAGCTAATTAGAATTCCACTTTAATTGTAAGAGAATTGTAGGAATATTGGTGGGGTACATGGATAGCCAGCTTTTGATTACGTGACCATGCAACACTTGTGTTTCATTCGTAAAATTTGAGATGTAGAATTTTTGTGTAAATGAAAAGAAACTCAAGCATATGTGTGTATTGTCAAGGTTGTTGAAACTGCATATATATCCCTATGGTTGGAAGCGGGTTAGATCTCTTAATGTTTCATGAGTTTTCAACTTTATCTTGTCACATACTCTCTCTATGGTCAATTTATTCTAATGAAAAACATTGAAAGTTGGTATGTATTCTACATTGTCACTTGTTATGTTTCTTATATAAAAAAGTTTGCTTATCTTACATGGATTAGTAGGAAGTAAACTTCATTAAGTTTTAGTGAGACATACTTTTACTAGTAGACTAAATAAATTTATATAGGAGGTATTTTTGCATGTTCAAATAAAGGAGATGTGTGACAATCCTTTGTGTCTTGTTATCAATATATTAACTTGTTATATTCTTCATACATTGATATATATATATATATATATATATATATATATATATTATCTTATAAACTATTTTAAAAGAAAAATTAAATTTTCTAACATATCTCTTACGTGCAAGAATGCAAGTGTTATTAGCTTGAGGATTGTGCTTCTGTCTTAAATTTTTGGTCCAACAAATGTTAATCATATTCTTTTAATCTTTTTATTATGAACAAGGTATGTGTAATATCGGCCTAATAGGATGGTTTGGATCTAGAGGAAATATAAAGTAAAATATTTAAAATCATCTTTTATTATGATTTAAATATAAGCTAAACTATTGAAAAGAAGAATGCTTTCTAAGAACTTCTTAATCATTTATATGAATATTGTCTTCCTCGAGCCCAGTGTTGCCAATAAAAATACTTTTTCTGTTTTTTTATTTCATTTATTTCTTTTCACAAGGAAAATGGAAGAGGAGAAACTAAATAAACAAAAGAAAGAAAAAATAATAACGGAAAGTTTCTTCAAGTGGCTTGTCACTTCAGGAAAGCTAACAAGTTCTTTGGCAAGTGGTCTTAATTATCAATTTTATATTTTTAAAATTAGACTTTAATTCACAAGATAGTTATTAAAAATAGGGTTTTAAAAGTGACTCTTAACATATTTAAAAAATGGAAATGATATAATTTCTTAAGTTTTTTAATAAAAATTTGAATGTGTATCTAGTTGTGGGTTTGGTTTCTGCCTTTTAAAAGCTATTTATCTAAGAATAGATAAAGATAAAAACACGTAGTTGCATGACTAATCTTGTCATGCCAACTTCACATAGCTGTCAGGAGCCAATTTGCATCAATTTATTTTATAATTTTTTTTTGTTTTGTTCATTTTGGATTTTAAAAATGTATACTTAATTACACTTTCTAGAGTAGTTATCTAAACTTTTGTTTATTTCATTTATGTGAGTGGGGTTATATTTGTTGTATAAGAATCCCAACGCCCTTCAAAGGCCACCTCTATTGGTCTATTTCTTAACCTTCTTTTTTCATTTTCATATCCTCTCTTTTTGTGTGTTGAGAAAATGGTTCTTGAAACATTCTTCAAGGCAAGAATTTAAGTAAAAGAGAAGAATAAAAGATGGTGATCATAAGTTAACGAAGAAATCATAGAGGAAATAAAGAAGAATAGTGATCAATTATAATTTCCTAACAGAAGTGTGAAATAAACAGATGGCCTGTGCTTTCTGAGCTTTCAATGCTCTAAAGAATTATTTTGACAGTATTAGGTAAAACTTCGAAGTTTTCCTTTTCTACATCGTTTCCCTTCAGATTCTTCCTTTGTAATCTGCATTATTTCCCTTCAGATTCGTCCTTCTTGATCTGACCAGTTTTGAGTCCAATCAGTTCGTCAAAGTCTTCCTTCAGTTCCTCCACCTACGTTTTAATCAAATCAGAAACAGTCAATGTCTAGAAATTTACAGAGCTTAAGGATCACTTTCTTCTTCTGTTTTGATGATTAGCTAAATGTAACAAATTGCCTTGTTCTATGACATGATTCCCAGAGAAGACAAGGCAACAACAGAGACAAGAACACCAAAAGAAACTGGAAAAGAAACTTATAATTCAATACCTTGTGAACGATATCTTCTGTTATTTTCGCATCTTGGACAACCACTTTTGAAACATTTTCAATCACCGAAGCTGCTCCCTTTAGAATGCCATCCTCGGGAAGCGTTTCTTCTACCTTTTCTGATACTTCCTCTGCCATAATGGCGATCTTTTCAACAACCTTTGCAACGGTTCCCACCTCTCCAATGAAAACCTCGGCTTCCCCTATAAACATCATTTGCAGTGAAAGAACCTGTTCAGTAACATGACCTTGTATGTCGGACAGGGCTTTAGATGTGCTAATGCTTCTTCTATCGCGATTCGAGGTTTCTGTTCTTCCAAATTGTACTCCCTAAATCTGGGAAATTGTTCTTTCCCCAATGTATTATGAAGACTGAAAGAATAGCTAC
The DNA here is from genome assembly GCA_028551475.1 of Casuarina equisetifolia. Classification (NCBI taxonomy): domain Eukaryota; kingdom Viridiplantae; phylum Streptophyta; class Magnoliopsida; order Fagales; family Casuarinaceae; genus Casuarina; species Casuarina equisetifolia. The sequence goes on along the minus strand of CM052362.1, from coordinate 9,334,661 downwards.
ATTTTTCTTAATTCATTTCTAGAGTTGGTTAGTTCTGAAATGGATATGGAAAGAATCAATATACATCAACAAGAACCAGCTCAATTGGAGCAGACGATCTCTTGATCTTAGGTTCGATACCAGGTGTGTGTCCGTGCATTTAAAAAATAAAAATCAGCATACTATGTTGCTTATACCTTCTATCTTTCGTAGTTGTGACCAATCCTGCACCCACAGCGGCAACGCGAGAGTTACTACAGAGCCGAAGACCCATTTCGCCCTGCATCGTGAGGTAATTCATCAGGCCTCAAAATGTAGAGCTAGCTAGCTTTTGGAAATCAAGTTTGACAGTGAAAGGAGCTATAACAATCTATCAACATTCTTGAATGTTTTCTCATATTCCTGTTCTTGAATGATCAAATCGTAAAGGGTACACATACCACCAGGGGAAGATGGGCTTTTTGGGGCCTGGTGCTGGTGGTTGAACCTTGCTGTTTCCATGGTTGACCCTGGAATACAAAGCAGAAAATCGAAAGTATTCAGCGATTTGATTTCGAAATATCAGTTTCTATTCACAGAGCTTGATGATGATCGAGGAAGGATGATTTACGCGTTGGCATCGAGTTTTGTCCCCGTTTTGCTCTTCGTGCTGAACAGCTGAATCCCTGTTGTCATCCGGTATCCATTCCCAAGCCTATCTGCAGCAAAAGCCGAGCGATTCCGAAGCAGTCCATGAATAATTCGCAAATTGGGGGGAACCCAGGATCCTGCTCGGAACATATTGATCAGTTTTCTACCTTATCGACGACACGGATAACGACTAAGCATATATATCCAGAGACTCGAGCACAATGGGACCTCAACCACCTGGCAAAGTTGATGCTTAATAAACTACTCTTCATTTCGTGTCTGTTAAGGATGAAGTTTTGTCTAGTTTTCCAATGGCGATTTCGTGTGGGAGTACTTTCAAAGACCAAGAAGTTGCCCCAGAGAATATGCCAGCATATCAAGGATAAGATGGTTTGCTCATTGGTCACTCCCAGGCAAGTTTCATGCTTAAAATAAGACCAAACTTCTTCTTTCTTGCAAGTCAAAACTTCGGACCCTTTCAAGCCTCGACACCTTTTTTCCATTACTTAATTCACGTTGCTCAATCACGTTGCTGGCTCGAGTATGAGAGACAGAGACATTTTGAGTGAGCCAAAAGAGCCTAAAGTTTGGTTCACCATCTGCTGCGTTGGATCAGGCCTTTGGGTTCGGTTGAAGCCTAAAGAGGGGAGAGAGGGAGGGAAGTAGGGTTCGGTCTTTGGATGCGACCTTTGGGTTTGGATCCATGCAACTTAATTTATCTTTACTTGTTTAATAATTGCATTCATTATTCTTTGTTATTTCAATACCTGATGACAAATGTCAAGCTTAAAAGTCCCTAGCCTATGATGTAATTAAATTTATACAAACTTATAGGGGAATTTTGATTAATTTATTTTGCTTAAATGACCCTCAAACTTAATTTTTGATATTATTTGGTTAAATATGAAAATATTGTCAATTTTGTCCTCCTAACTGACCCATTTATCTTTGAATGAAGCTAATAAAAGTTCCGAGTACGTGGTAAAAAAGAAAAGAAAGAGAAAATATGTAGACTAGGATTTTGAACTTGTGAGAAGGGTGTTGAATAAAATTAATATAACCTAATTTACAACAATTACTATAAGTAAAATATAGAAATGGTGTGGGATGTGTAAAACTTTCATCATATAAACATTCTTGCACTTTGAGTGATATTAGACTCAAGATCATAGGGAGTGGAGTGTATTGGATAATAAGTTTTACATTGTTAAGAAAATTATTAAACATTTTGTTTATTAAATAATAGATCTCACCAACTTTGAAATTGACTTTAAGTATTGAATAAATGGTCTATTAACAAGGTATCAAAGCCTAGAATTTCCTTTAGTACCTTTTTGGATTCTCATTAGCTAATTTTAAGATATTATCCACATAATATGATATTGTGATAATCCAATGATATGATTATTATGATAAGGGACATGTTGGGTAATATATCTTATAGGATATTAAATATATTATTTTATAAGATATTAAGTTTTGTCAATTTTTAAATAAAATAATAAACTTCTTAATAAAACATATTTAACTTGTATTACGACATTAAATTAAAAGATCTAAATATTTAATTAAAAATTAGTTCAAGAGTTGAAAGTGATACTCCCTTTTTTATAATATCATTAGTTTATTACTTTGGTTTTGAGAAAATTTATCATTTTTCTAAGAGAATTAACGTGAATGTCATAATACGTTGTCACCTGATTTCTGGGTTGATTTTTTTATTCTTGCAACCTGTGAGATTCACACCGGGAAAGAAGTCTTGTCGGCAGCATGTCGAAGTTGGAATGAAAATTAAATATTGTGGGTGGGCAGCTGCCCGGTACCAAAAGTCCAAGCCGTCGTCATCACCCGCCATATTTAATAGAAAACCATCAAAGTGAAACAATCGGACGGAAAGGATCAAAGCACTGGTTCAACTAATCCCCGATTGGCCTCAATTTTCAACGTCATCCTCCACAAATGAAGTGGTCTTGCAGCCGCCTTGCCCCAACCACATAGTTTCCGTCTTCGTTCAACAACTACTCGAACTCTTTCTCCTTCCTCTTCTTCTTCTCTCTCTGTCTTCTCTTCTCTCGGTGATGGTTTTGCTTTGATGTTTTCTTTCTCTGCATAATCAGATCACTTCGTCTGATATGGATTTACGCCATAGAAAGCTGCCACAAGAGCTAAACATTTCATCGTTTCCACCATGTCCATTCGGTTGTTTTTCAGACGCTTGCGGAGAAGCATGTAAAGCTGACTGCCCACAATTCTGCTATTCTCTTTTCCCACCTTCCATCCCTACGCCGAGTGTTCCCTCCGTGTTGGATGATCAATCAACGGAACACCACAAGGCCTCTGTCTCTGTCCCCTTCATCACCTCACTTACGGTCCTGTCCTGCGCTTTGCTGCTTGTGTTCTGCTTTGCCGCCTTTATCATCTATTCAAGGTACTACTCAGGCAGGCAGACGTCGAGGACAAGGCGTCAGCCACAAACTGGGCCGTCCCCCGACGAGTTTCCTGATGATGATGATGATGATGATGGACCTGTGGATCACCCGATCTGGTACATCCGCACCGTCGGTCTTCAGTCGTCGATTATCAGTTCGATCGCGGTGTACAAGTATAAAAAAGGCGAAGGTCTTGTTGAAGGATCAGACTGCTCTGTTTGCTTGAACGAGTTTCAGGAAGACGAGACTCTCAGACTTTTGCCGAAGTGCAATCATGCTTTTCATGTTCCCTGCATTGATACATGGCTTAGATCACATACCAACTGCCCCATGTGCCGTGCGCCTATAGTGAAAAGCACAGTTCAGGCCCCACCGCCGGAGCCTAATGTTAATAATCTTCGTCCAGGTGAAGAAATCCAGGAGGGAAATTCACAAAGTAGCGGTGGATCCGGTAGAAATATGGCTGATTCGGTTCCTGAAGTGAGGATTGTGATAGAAGAAGAAGCTGAATTATCTGTAGGACGTGATAGAAGGAGATCTGAGAATTCAAATGATTCAAACCACATAAAGCCGGTGAGAAGATCAGTTTCCATGGATTCTCTGCCCGCTTCAAAGATCAATCTTGCCATAGCCAATCCTGTTCCAGCAAGGTCCGATTTGAATTCACATAGCCTCCGGGTAAAAGCGTTGGAGCTCAATTCAAGAATCGGTCCCAAGAGAGTTGAAGGGAATCAGAATTCGGTCCGATCATCAGGTAGTTCTTCAAAAGGGGGATCTCTACCAACTGGGCCTCTCTCCATGAAGAGATCGTTTTCCGGGAGAGGGAGATTCATGTTGCGGAACTACAGCCAGAAGGCCGGCAACGTTATCCGAAGCTTTTGAAGTTTTTCATGGTGTCAGGTGAGAAGCTCTCAACAAGCTGAGGGTTTTCAGTGTCTTCCACTTTTATATCAATTATGTATCAAAATTATGGAGTCATGAATTGTACAGTGACTGGAGGAAATTGAGATTGAACCAAAATAGGATTCTTCTCTGCAACGATGTTCATTCTGTATAAGTAAGCCGACCAGGCTCCAAAGGGAGCCCAAGAACAATAAGTCTATTCCCAGTTCGCCATGCCCAAGTAATCATGGTGGTTTTGTTTGGTCTTTTGTTGTATGCTGCAATTAATTAAGATACCGTATAATTTTGGACTGAGAAACTAGACACTAGCATCCAACTTCTTGCTACTTTTTTCATTTCAAAATTGTCGTATTTTTTATTTGGGTTGTAACAAGTTGTTTCACTGAAGCTCATCATGTAGGATCCTTGTTTTCTTCATGGATTCTAGTTGATGGATCATCCTCGATGGATGCTGTCAGAACAGAATACGATTACCTATTTTTCACTACTTCAATCAGTGGTGGAAGAAGAAGAGCTAAAATTAATGTTCACAGAGGGTATCTGTATTTTTTGATGATGGAGTCCAATTATACAGGATTTCCTTTTAAGTTACGACTTTTAGAAAAGCTTACACAGAGTGGCAATAGCCACACTTGGATACCACCAAAAGATTAGGAGAAAACAAAGGGCATAGGGCAAGCACACGAAAGAGCTATAAATGCTACCATCTAGTTCATATGACGTACTAGCTCCCAGTTGAAACCAAAAACAAAGATGCGAACATGTGAGTTGATCCAAGCTCTGAGATAATATCAACATAGATCCTCCACTTTCATTAAAGGACTCCGCAAAACGCCTATAATTTTATGCCTTTTGGTGATAGTCCTTCAATACTTTTGATACAGCTTATAATTTCCTTCTTTTGACAATATCTCTGCCATCTTTTGGTCGAGTTTGGCGGGTACTTCATTTTCATAATCCATTGCTTGTAGACCGAGATAGGAACTTGTGATTCTCTTGAAACCATCAATAACAAATCAAAATCCTTGTTTTGCACATCCTGCTTACAAGCTACCGGAGCCATGAAAGTAAAACTGTCTTCAACTTATGTCTTTGTTTAGATTCAGCGTAATGGTCTAGAGCAGGGGATCTCTGGAGGGACATGTAATCCCTAAAGTTGACAATCTATTGATGATATTTCGAAGGTTGTCTTTGCTCCTGCCGCCGTCATCTCAATCCTCTTCATGACCTCTCTGAATTCCTTGTCAGTGTATTGGGTATGTTCTTGAACCCGCTTGCTTTTTGTGCTTCTTATCCTTTGATATCTCACCGATCCTGACAGTTCATCAGGCTCAATAAATTTCTTTTAATCGTGTACTTAGAAGTAGGATCAGGTCACCCTCATCATAAATTAGGAACCACCGGAGTATGCGGTTAGAGAAGAAGAAATGGCTGGAAAACCTAAAACTAAGACAACACCTTGGTTGGTATTGATTTTATTCTAAGGAATACAAGTCGAATTAACAAAATGGTTTTTGGACCGTGGGAATCAAGCTAATCTAGGGCATCGTGGCTAGGTTCCGGGTCTGGTAGTACGCGCTGTGCATATTCCGTGCACCAAGGCGTTGAGCAGATTTTGTGAGGGTGGCAGGGATTGTTGATGTGGCAGTCAATGCTGATGTGACGGTCGTAGCTGGCGTAGAGGCTGTAAGCACTAATAGCCCCCCAACCTGCCCTCCCCTTCCAACTTGACGAAACGTAATGCGCAAGATACAAAAAATGAGTGGAAGAGAGACCTTTCATGAATTAGTTGGTTCTTGAACTCCATAAGATGGATGAAAAGTTGACCATGTACTAGTTGTTCCTAAATGAAGTTATAATCAATTTCTTTTTACTTTATATAAGCATGGAACATCTAATTTGTTGTGAGGTGAAGTGTTAAGAGATTATTACATCAAAGTGTACGTGGTTGAGAAGTGAAAGCATAAAGATTATAAAGAAGGTACTTGTTCCACATAAACTTAATGGTAGTATTAGCTAAGCATTTGTACTCTACCTTAATGTTAGAATGAGCCACAATATGCTTTTTGTAAGAACTTTATGAAATAAGGTTGTAACCAAGGAAAACATAAAAATCACCAATTCAACACTAATTATCACAATCATTGGCCTAGCCCACATTAGAAGAAGAATAAAAAGCAGTGGATGGGTTGCAAGTGAAAAAAATAAAAGGGCATAGGATATCAACAACATGGTGAAGAATATGGTTAATTGCTCGCCAATGGGTTATGGGAGGAACATGAAGGACCTAGTAGACCATGATGATGAAATAGGTGATATTTGGCTGAGTGAGCATCAAATACTAAAAAGTACCAATGATGCTCTTGTATAACAAATGATCAAAGAGAGGTTCCCCACTTTAATGCGAGAAAGGCTCATAAGTGGTGTATGGAGTTGAGATGGTCTGAAAACCAATTATCTTAGTCTAGGCAAGAATCTCATGAATTAATTTTGCTTGATGAAGAATAAAGCCATCGAAAGGTGCTAAACCTCGATGTTGAAGAAATAGTGAAAGGAACCTAAATCTTAATGGTAAACTTGGTATGCAAAGCAATTAGGAGACAAGCAAGTGAGGCCATGATAAAGTTCATAAGAATAATGATATTCACATACATTAGGATTAAGATGCTAAATTGAGCATGATAAAGTGTGAACAAGGAAGTAATAACAACAAAAGTCACAAAGCCAAGTCTGGTAAGGAAAGTACTTAATCGTTGATACCACATTTGGGAAGCTAGCTTTGAGCACATTGAAAGAATGATGAAGATGACACACATGACTAGACCAAGCTAGATCCACAAAACTTGAGGGCTAAACCGTATATATATATGTCTTTAGTGAGATGTTCATAAAGGAAAACATTTGATACATGGGCCACTCATGTGAGTAAACAAGAGTTATGATAGCTCATAACGTTGTCGGCTTATAATAGGACTGAATGTGTTCATGAAGTTAATATTGGCTTATTGGTGAATATTTTGTAACGAAATGAGTCTTATAGCACTAAAGGGACCTATTAGAGCAAAGTTTGACCTTATAGATCTAGTTTTAATCAATCGACTAAGAGTGAGACAATGATACTATTCTTGATGAGTGCAATATACTCAATTGTCATAGGTGAAGCATGTGGGCTCAAAGTAAGAATAAACATTGGTTGTTAGTTAAATGTATGTTGGTGAGTAAGGATACAATAAGAAATATTTTTGGAAGGAATATGGATATTCCTATATTTATTTTAATGATGACAAATAGTGAGGTGCATTTTGAAAAAAAAAAAAGAAAGAAGAATTGTTTTATAATATTAGAAAATGTGTCATATGGAAAAATAACATAAAGAATTCAATTTATAATAAAATGTGGTATAGTTCAATGTACCACAAGGAATTCTATTTATTTTATTTCCCCATCATTGTGGAAGGCTTATACATTGCCTTTATTTATACTCGAATCCTTGTTTGCCTCTTATCTTATGAGCCTAATTCGTGTGCACTTGGATTTTTTTTTTCAAATATTATGATCCCAGCTACTCCGCAGCACTAAGTGGAACGGGCCACTTGCCCAGATAAAGAAAAATGCGAAGAAGTAGCCCTGGGAAACGTTGAGAAGCCAAATGGAAAAATGTGGTAAAGACTATGATTAAGATTGTTATGAATAAGGATACTAAAATTACCAACTTCTTTTCTTTCCCTTGTATGATGTGCGCTTTTAGTAAGACCGACTACCATTCCCGCCTCGCATGGAGAGTGAGGCTCCTATCGCGTCTGCAAGCATACTATGGATTACAATTAATAATATTATCGATGGCTTTGGCTATGTCCGTTTGTAAAAATAGTTAGTGGCAAATGAGTGATGTCCGTTTGTCATTCATAAAGAAGATTGTTTTGCTTATGTAGAAAGCCTCATATCTCAAAATTGGGGTTTTACCATATAAATGTGGTTGTAGAACATATTGCTAAGGGAGGTCATAAAAATTGCCAGGATTTCACCAAATAAGTGTAAATTATTCTAAGTCATGTTGAATTGTGTTGTAATGCTACTGAATGTAAAGATTTTCACAACAATAAAGACAAATCATCGGTAGTTCTGGAAAGACAGATTCAAGTTACTCAGTTTTATAGTACATAATTAGCAATCGTTGCCAAAATAGGTTTTGCACTCGAAAAGATAATTTAAGAAACACATAGTACTCTAGCTAGAAGATGACTGGAGTTATGTTTAAATGACCTTTTTATCCCTTCATGTTTATATTCATTCACTCTCTAGATCCCTCGTCAGATTCATCCATGGCTTCAGCATCTCCGCTGGTTTCCCAATTTCCTGCTCAATTTTCCAGGGGGACAAGTGTCAAGAAACTGGCTGAATCCCCTTGTCTAACCTCTATCCCTTCCACTTACACTTTCACCACACATCCCCAAGATCAGGCAGTTTCAGAAGACCAAGAAGACCCAATCCCTGTGGTTGACTTCTCTCTACTCAGCTCTGGTACCCCTGCTCAACGTTCCCAAGTCATCGAAGAACTTGGCAAAGCCCGCAAGGACTAGGGCTTCTTCAAGGTGAAAAATATTGGTAGAATATTGCTACGTGACGTAGTGTCCAGAATAATCTCTTGACGATGTGAAATATGAGCTTTAATTTAAGTAGTGAAGCATGCTTATTGCTCGCAGGTGATTAATCATGGTGTACCTCAGAGCCTAACAGATGCAGTGATGGAGGTAATGAGAGGATTTTTCGATCTAAAGGAGGAGGAGAAGAGGGAGTTCGAGGGGAAGGACCTGTTGTTGGGTTGGTCCAGCCCATATTCGGGGACTTATTATTGGGTCCAATTAGGGTAATGTGGCCCTAAGGTTTAAAAGAAAAAATATAGGGTTTTTTCTTTAAGACAAGAGGTGAGTGGCCGTCAAAAGAAAAAAGAGAGAGAGAGAAAAGAAAATAGCAGAATTTCGCAGGAATTAGAGGCCCTGCGCAGCAGTTGATCAAACGTTTGATCAAGGACGATCCGTGGTCCGATTGAGCTGATTTTTTGTCAGCAGGTTCGGGATTGGGTGTTTTTCATTGTGAACGGTTGGATCGTCATTTGGAGCTCTTGAAGTCAGCAGATTGTGGTCGAAAATCTGGGTGATATTTCTCCAACTTTTCTTGGTTAAGTTGTTGTTTACAACTTGTTCTTCACTATTTATTGGTGATTCTATTGTTGTTGAATCAGTAAATCTTTGTCCTGTTGCTATTGTTAAGGACTTGATTGGGTTATATCCTAACGATTGTTATAGTGGAGATTTGGGTGGACTCCGTGATCGGTCCCGTGGTTTTTTATCCTTCATATTGGAGGAGTTTTTCCACGTAGAAATTCTTTTGTGTTGACTGTGATTTGATTATTTTACTTGTGATTCGAATACATCGTTGGTGTTTTAGTATTTCCTCATAGGTTTAATCAAAGTGGGAAACTTTATACGTCGTTTTTCCCATCAGAGTGGTATCAAGAGCTTAGGTTGTGGTTGTTTTATCTTTGGATTTGATTGAACGATGGAACTAAGCACTAACAGGATGATTAGTTTGAATGGACGAAATTATCATGTTTGGAAGGGTAAGATGGAAGATTTGCTTTATGTGAAGCGTTGGCACTTACCGGTGTTTAGTGAAACTAGACCAGATAACATGAGTGAGGCCGATTGGACTCTTGAGCATAAAATTGTATGCGAGTTCATTCGACAATTTGTAGATGAGAATGTTTTGAATCACATTAGTAAAGAAACACATGCTCGGACTCTATGGAACAAACTTGAATCTTTGTATGCTCGAAAGACTGGAAATAATAAGATGTATTTGATGAAGCAACTTATTAGCTTGAAATACAAAGATGGGCAATCCATATCTGATCATTTGAATGAGTTTCAGGGAATGTTAGATCAACTTTTAGGCATGAATATGAAGTTTGAAGATGAAGTACAAGGACTTTGGTTACTTGGTACTTTACCAGAATCTTGGGAAACATTTTGTATGTCAGTGAGTAACTCTGCTCCCGATGGAATTGTCACTATGGATTTTGCCAAGACTAGTATTTTGAATGAAGAGATGAGAAGAAAGAGTCAGGGTTCTTTGTCTCATTCTGAAGCTTTGGTTGTTGAAAATAGGGGGAGAAGTCATAGTAGAGGTCCGAGAGGTTATAACAAAAGTCGAAGTAAGTCTAGATCATGGCATAAAAATGTAGAGTGCCATCATTGTGGCAAGATGGGTCATATCAAGAAAAATTGCTTCCAGCTGAAAAATGAAAAGAAAAATGGTAAAGGTAGAAATGAGAAGAAGAAAGTTAATGAAAGTGAGGAGAAGAAGGACAACAATGATAATGATCGAGTTGCAGCAGCTACTAATGAACTTGTTATTGTGTGCTATGATGATAATGTGAATTTTGCAAGCAATGAGACAAGTTGGGTAATTGATAGTGGTGCTTCTCTTCATATTACTTCCAAGAGGAAGTTCTTTACTTCTTATACTCCTGGAAACTTTGGCACATTGAAGATGGGTAATGATTGCTTGGCTAAAGTTGCAGGTATGGGAGATGTATGCTTGGAGACTCGTAATGGATCTAAGTTGGTTCTCAAGAATGTTAGACATGTACCAGAAATTCGCTTGAATTTGATTTCTACCGGACAACTTGATGATGAAGGTTTTTGCAATATCTTCAATAATGGACAATGGAAATTTACTAAGGGTTCATTAGTTATGGCTAGAGGCAAGAAAGAGTCTTCTTTGTATTTGTTTCAGGCCAAGATTTCCAAGAACACTTGTAATGTAGTGGAAGATGGAAATGCAAGTGCTTTATGGCATAAAAGATTAAGTCACATGAGTGAGAAGGGCATGAATGTGTTGGCAAAGAAGAACTTGTTATCTGGGATTAAGAGTGTAAAACTTGATAAGTGTGCACATTGTTTAGCTGGAAAACAGAAAAGAGTTTCATTCTATAGTCACCCTCCTTCAAGAAAATCAGATTTCTTGGAGTTAGTACACTCAGATGTTTGTGGCCCAGTGAACCCGAGGACGCTTGGTGGAGCATCCTACTTTGTGACCTTTATTGATGACTACTCAAGAAAGGTTTGGGTTTATGTTTTGATGTCAAAAGATCAAGTGCTAGATGTATTTAAGCAGTTTCAAGTTTCAGTAGAGCGGCAAACTAGAAAGAAGTTGAAATGCATTCGATCAGACAATGGTGGTGAGTACATTGGACCATTTGATGAGTATTGTAGGCAACATGGTATTCGACATCAGAAGACACCTCCAAAAACACCTCAATTGAATGGTATAGCGGAAAGAATGAACAGGACATTGGTTGAGAGAGTTAGATGCATGATTTCAAATGCTAACCTGCCAAAGACATTTTGGGGTGAGGCATTACTTACAGCAGCTTATGTTATCAATCTATCTCCAACTGTTGCTTTAGATAGTGATGTGCCAGATAGAGTTTGGTTTGGCAAGGATATTTCCTATAACTATCTAAGAGTATTTGGTTGCAAAGCATTTGTTCATATTCCAAAAGATGAGAGGTCTAAGTTAGATGTCAAGACACGAGAATGTATATTTCTTGGTTATGGTTCTGATGAATTTGGCTACAGGTGTTATGATCCAGCTGTGAAGAAAATTGTGAGGAGTCGTGATGTTGTATTTTTTAAGAATCAAAATATGACAAATATTAGCCAGAGTGAGAAGAATATGTCACAAGGCTCTAAGATTGGTATTGATATTGATCTAATTCCTTCAAATGATTTACAGCGACAGTTGCCAGAACAAGTTGAAAGTGATATTCAGCATGATGTTCAGGATCAGGTTCAGAATGACCAACAAGGTGCAGATAATAGTGATACTCAGACAGATAATGTTGTTGATGTTCAGCAGAATCCATCTTCAGTTCCACCATTGAGGAGGTCTACTAGAGGTCGCCATCCATCCTCTAAATACTCTACCGAGGAGTATGTATTGTTGACTGATGCAGGTGAGCCTGAGAGCTTTGAAGAAGCAGCAGAGGATGTGGATAAGAAAAAATGGATTGATGCAATGCAAGATGAGTTGAAATCTTTGCATGATAATCAAACATTTGAGTTGGTGACATTGCCTAAAGGCAAGAAAGCTTTGAAGAATCGTTGGATTTATAGATTGAAGCATGATGAAAATTCTTCACAACCCTGATACAAAGCCAGACTAGTTGTTAAAGGTTTCAGTCAGAAAAAGGGAATTGATTATGATGAGATTTTCTCACCTGTTGTGAAAATGTCCTCAATTCGAGTGGTTTTGGGATTGGCTGCCAGTCTTGATCTTGAAATTGAGCAAATGGATGTAAAGACTGCTTTTCTTCATGGTGACCTAAATGAAAAAATTTATATGGAGCAACCAGAGGGTTTTAAAGAAAAAGGTAAAGAGAACTATGTTTGCAAGCTAAAGAAAAGTTTATATGGCTTAAAATAGGCACCGAGACAATGGTATCAAAAATTTGAGTCTTTTATGGGGAAGCAAGCCTATAAGAAGACAAATTCTGATCATTGTGTATTTGTGCAGAAGTTCTCAGATGATGATTTTATCATTCTACTACTTTATGTAGATGACATGCTTATAGTTGGTAAGAATGCTGCAAGAATTGAAAAGTTGAAGCAAGAGTTAAGTAAGTCATTCTCAATGAAAAACTTAGGCTCAGTGAAGCAAATTCTTGGTATGAGAGTTAGTCATGACAGAAAAGCCAAGAAGTTGTGGTTGTCTCAAGAGGAGTACATTAAGAAAGTGCTTCAGAGGTTTTGTATGGATAAAGCTAAAGTGGTGAGCACGCCTCTTGCTACACACTTTAAGTTAAGTAAGAAACAATGTCCTACAGATGAGGAAGACAGAAAAGATATGGAAAGAGTTCCTTATGCTTCGGCTGTTGGTTGTTTAATGTATGCAATGATTTGTACAAGGCCAGATATAGCTCATGCAGTTGGAGTAGTTAGCAGATTTACTTCTAATCCTGGAAGAGAACATTGGAATGTAGTGAAGTGGATTCTAAGGTATCTTCGAGGCACTTCTAGTTTGAAACTTTCATTTGGGAGTGATAAGCCTATTCTTGTGGGATATACAGATTTTGACATGGCAAGAGATATTGATAATAGAAGATCTACTTCAGGCTACTTGATTAAATTTTCAGGGGGAGCTGTGGCATGGCTATCAAGATTACAAAAATGTATTGCTCTATCTACAACAGAAGCAGAATTTATTGCAGCAACGAAAGCATGTAAAGAGTTGCTTTGGATGAAGGAATTCATAAAAGAACTTGGTTTCGTGCAAGAAAAGTATGTGTTATTTTGTGATAGTCAAAGTGCTATATGTCTTGCTAAGAACTCTACTTTTCATCAAAGGTCAAAGCATATTGATGTAAGGTATCATTGGATACGAGATATAATGGAAACCAAAGAGGTTGCACTTGAAAAGGTACATACTGAGGATAATGGTTTTGATATGATGACAAAGGCTCTATGGCGAGAAAAGTTTGAGTTTTGTCGGCATGAGGCCGGTTTGGATTGTGCTTGAGAAATGGACATATGGAATCTCCCTCATTTGGGCTGGAGGGGGAGAATTGTTGGGTTGGTCCAGCTCATATTCGGGGACTTATTATTGGGTCCAATTAGGGTAATGTGGCCCTAAGGTTTAAAAGAAAAAATATAGGATTTTTTCTTTAAGACAAGAGGTGAGTGGCTGTCAAAAGAAAAAAGAGAGAGAGAAAAGAAAAGAGCAGAATTTCGCAGGAATTAGAGGCCCTGCGCAGCAGTTGATCAAACGTTTGATCAAGGACGATCCGTGGTCCGATTGAGCTGATTTTTTGTCAGCAGGTTCGGGATTGGGTGTTTTTCATTGTGAACGGTTGGATCGTCATTTGGAGCTCTTGAAGTCAGCAGATTGTGGTCGAAAATCTGGGTGATATTTCTCCAACTTTTCTTGGTTAAGTTGTTGTTTACAACTTGTTCTTCACTATTTATTGGTGATTCTATTGTTGTTGAATCAGTAAATCTTTGTCCTGTTGCTATTGTTAAGGACTTGATTGGGTTATATCCTAACGATTGATATAGTGGAGATTTGGGTGGACTCCGTGATCAGTCCCGTGGTTTTTTATCCTTCTCATTGGAGGAGTTTTTCCACGTAGAAATTCTTTTGTGTTGACTGTGATTTGATTATTTTACTTGTGATTCGAATACATCGTTGGTGTTTTAGTATTTCCTCATAGGTTCAATCAAAGTGGGAAACTTTATACGTCGTTTTTCCCATCACCTGTTGGATCCGATCAGGTGCAGAACGAGCTTCAATACGTCATTGGACAAGGTTTGGTACTGGAGGGATTTTCTAAGGGTCGTTGTACATCCTAATCAGCTTCAGTTCCCCTACAAACCTGCTGGATTGAGGTGCATCTCTTTTGTTTCTTTCATCTCTTTCATGATCCAATCGTTGAAAAAACACAAAATCCAAAAACAATCTTAGTTTCAACCTCCTCATCGAGTTTCGTTTTTTGCTTCATAAAACTGTTACCGGTCTTTCTTTCCTGGGAGTCAAAAACCTGTGTGGTACTGGGTTTTCTCCTGTATGAAAAATTTCGAGAATTTATTTATTTATTTTTATTGGCAATGATTGATTTATTGGAAGAGGAAGGAGCTTGAACCTGGCCTCTCATGTGGTAAAGTCCACGGATGCCACTAAGATGCTTAGGGTTCGGGTTTCAGGAGGTAATTTATGATTCACACGAAACCAATATCTATTTTCTACGTCTCCCTTTCTAAAGCTTTTCTAAAAGAGAAAATCAATGTTTCAGAAAATCAAAGTTTATTTTGGCTTTAAGGCTCGAAAGGAGAGGTAGACATACTGGATGATAGTCCAAAGGACAACTTTTAGTTAAAGACTTAGTAGCCTACTTTACTATTTTTCTTTTCCATTATAGAGAATCAAAGTTTCCTGTATCCAAGAAATTTATAGGTTAGAACTGCTTCCCAAATCCTAGAGAAAAGAAAAAGGACAAAGAAATGGAAAATAAAGTTAGATTAAAAAAAAAGGAGTAAAGAAAGCAGGATGACAAGGTAAACAGTCTCATTAAGCTATAGATCAGATCGTTAGATCAATTTTTTTTTTTTTAACCTTTCTTCCACAGGTATTTGATTTAGTGATGGAAAGGCACTCTGTGGGACACCTTGGTCCTAGTTTGACACCTTAAAGATGTATTAGTTATTAAAGAAAAAAAAGATTAACAAAATGGCCGACAGCCTCTTTTGACCGGTTTGCCTACTCTTTTTGCAGTGAGGTTTCGTTGGAGTATTGCCAAAGAATCCGGGAGGTGGCAAGAGAATTACTTAAAGCGATATCGGAGAGCCTAGGACTGAAGCCCTGTTATATTGACAAGGTCATGAATTTGGAATCAGGCTTACAAACCTTTGTTGCAAATCTCTATCCACCTTGTCCGGAGCCAGAGCTTGCAATGGGTTTGCCACCACATTCTGACCATGGCCTCATCACTTTTGTCACTCAGAATGGAATTAGTGGCCTCCAATTGCGACGCAATGGAAAGTGGGTTAGTGTAAATGCCACTCCCAACTCCTTTCTAGTCAACACAGGCGATCAGCTCGAGGTGAGAGCCCATTTGCTTTTTTCATTTTGACATATTCTGGTTGCTTAGTTCTTTTCTTCCAATGCTCTTAAGTGGGAAGATAATATTTCATTTTGGCTTTATATCTACTCGGGTCCACTCTCTAAATACTAAATAAGCTGTGCCTGGAGTTTCTCTTGGCTACATTGGCTTATGGGTCATCTGCTTTGCACTGTTTTGACGGGAAACTGGAATCATAGAGTTAGCAGCAACAGAAACTAGGACAAAAAATTTGCAGTCATTGTCCAGTTTTCCTGACTTTCGTTGGGGCAAAGGAAAGGAATATCCGTATATTTCTATTAGAACAGTCAAGAGTTGCCTTGTTAGCAGGCTCAGCCACGTCATCACCCCAACATCAAGTTTTGGCCTCATCTACCAACCTAATCGAAGTAAACAAAAATAACTGTCTCGTCTCTATTAAAAAACAACCCAGATGGTCGGCCGTCAAAACATATCTACCGAAAAAAACCCAGCCGAAATGGTCCCCAAGTCCCAAAACCTTTTCGTACTGAACAAAACAACCCAGTTAGATTTTCTCTTTTCTTCGGTTTTCCTAGTTTTGCAAACGGTACGTCATTCCGGCATGCATTTTTTCACAATTTCTTGTAACTGATATGTTTTGGGCACGACGAATTTCACTTTGAGAGAATTAGCACACTATAATGTTTATTATCAAAATCAAAAGTCTATTAATGAATTAATGGAAGATGTTATTATCAATAGTAAATATCTTTATTATCAAATCAAATCAAAATCAAAAGTAAATATCTTAATATCTTTACTATGATAGTCAAACCATTAGACCCTTGTGATACTGCATTGTGTAGATAATTCATACACTTCAATCAATAAGAGTCCATAATGATATTAAAAAAGAGTGTGGCTTTGAAACATGTTAAGATATTAAGATATTTTAAGATAAAAAAGCCTTAAGCCTCATCCAAATGATAGCTTGAGAATAGAAGGAAACTTTTTTAATTTAAATAACTCATGAGGTGCATGCCTTAAGAATTTAGAAGAACCTACATTGTTAACAGATAGCTTTATAAGTTTATGGCTAGATGATAGTAAAATTTGAAGTATATCCTTGACCATTCTTCGTTTTCCAAGTAGCAATTACAAACTTCCTTGAAGTACTCTTGGTTTCTGTAAGTATTACAATCTTACTTTCCAATGCATTAGGTTTTGAGTAATGGGAAGTACAAGAGTAATCAGCATCGAGCAGTAGTTAACGGCAACGCTACAAGGATATCTCTGGTCATTGCTAATGGACCATCGCTCGATACGATTACCAGCCCAGCACCAGAGTTGGTAAATGAAAGTGAACGACCAGCATATGTCGGGATGAAATATATAGAATACATCGGACTTCACCATGGCAAAAAACTTGAAGGCAAATCCAGCTTGGATCGCATTCGCATTTCGGAAGATGTCAAGTAGAAGGCTCTATGTAAAATATGAGCATTCTAGTTTAATGATGTTTTAGGTCGTGTAACAAAGTTTAAACGGGTTACATATTTAATTACTGGCTAGAATTTGAAATTTACAAGAAATCTCTATTTATAATCAAATATCATTTCTGCAAAAATTAAAATCAACTATCGTTTTTCACAATTAAATTACTACATCAACTAGATTAATTTGAGTAGTCTCATTATTGCAAATTAATAACTAATATTTTGTTTTGTTCATTTTAATATGGAAAGTGAATCATATGTCCACAATCTTGCTTTAGTTGTATACAAACTCATGACAAACGTTCACAACGTAAATTTTTTACAGTTAGATTAGGACAGAATGTGCACTATGTCTATCATGTGTAACAATGTATGGGTGCTCATTTGTTTACTCTGTTTATAAATAGCAGATAACGCCTTAAGCACGTAAATGTTGTCATATGGGAAGCGTTGTTAACTTCTATGGAAGAATTCTTAGATCCACGTCACAGCTCATCGGCACCTCACAGTTTATATGTGATTGAATTAGCTAATGCCTAAAGATAGAAGAAGAAAGGAAAAACAGAGGCGGTATGCATTTCAAAGAAAGTGGGCAGAAACTGGAACAAGGAACCGTAGCTTGGATGTACGGTTTCTTGATTGAACCAGGGTTGCCCCATCTTGACACCATGTTGAAGATTGAGAAATGGGCAACCATTCGAAATAATTGCACTTCACATAATAAACTGTTTACGAGAAATTGGATCATGGTTGGGAAGAACTGCCTAGAAACCGTGTCTTTTCTTGGCTGGGAAGAATTAAAACCGCATTTTTTCTACTGCCTTTACACTAAAATTCTTCCTTCTTTTATTAAAAAAAAAAAACTTCTCCAACTATTCTCCATCGTTTCTGCTCTTTGCTTGAACTCCCTATTCTCCAACTACTGAACTCCTTACCTTAGCCTGCGTCTGCATAACCATGCACAACCCAACTGCAATATCAAGCATGCATGATGACAAAGGTTTCACCTATGCACCTTGTGCACTTTATGAACAAGTCCACATTTCCAAACTTATTGGATAACGAGACTTACAAATAAGCAATCACTAAGCATTCGCTAGCTACCACCGTGGAGAACCATTAGCACAAATGATTCCTAAAGTCAATGCTCCACCATTTATCCATCCAAGGAACAAAGTGAGGAAAGGAGGCACCGTCTGAGAAGAAAGAGCTATGAAGAAGTCTTCCATGGAGGGTTGCCCAAGCAGAAAAGAAGGCCGACCAACCAGCCATTTGAAAAATGTAATATTTGAACAATATTTTAGCAAGGACAACGGGGTATATAAGTTTAGAAGTAGCTTAGAGTTTATGTATCAAATTTCCTTCAAGCCATTTTGTTAGGATATATAATACAAACCCCATTTTTTGTTTCGAGCTTTGTCTTTATTACCATATTTTAAGTTGGCTTAGAGAACCAATGCATACCCTTTTCCTAATTCTATCAATGTAACCAATTTTCTTACTATCAAACTACAGAAGGGAATTATCTATCCTGGATGACCAAAATCAAATCATTTCTTCAAACCCTAAAACTCACCACTTTTGTCACTAGTGAAATACCTAAGCCGTGCTAAACAATTGGTGATAGTGGAACCTTGAATTAAGATGATGACCCCTTGTCACAAAGTGATACATTAATCAAATCATGGATCATAAGCACTTTGTTTGAGGAAGCCCTAGGCAATATCTTTGAGCTTAAAATATTAGCTCAAGTTTGGAATGAGCTAGCTAACCACTTTGACCAGGAAATAGAATACATGAGTTCATGTGTTCAATTTACTTTCCCAACTCAATAAAATTTGGATAAAAGGTAAAACTCTATCAACATTTCTTTTAGAGTTCAAAGATATATTAAATCAGTTAAGTTTAATTGGTAAAGTTGTTTTTGATTCAACAAAAATATTTTGATTTCCAGAAAGCCTTAATGAAAGTTATGAATACTTCAAAACCATTATGTTTTGACCACTTATACTAGAATTTAGTATGGTAATCTCACAATTTCAAGCATATGAGTCATGTATTATCAAATACCCCAAAAATACCTCAACCATTCCAAATGAAAATGCTACATTTTTAGCATAAAGAAACAACATAGGAGGAAAAGGAAATATAAGAGAACATGGATCTCAATAATGATTCACATCACAAGGATGAGGTTTTACTCCAACAACCTACAACAATTAAGGAATGTTCAATCAAAGCAAACCAAACATTGGAAACCTTCATACTACTTTTGGTGGTACATCACATGCTTTTCCTTAGCATCTGTTCAGTGAAATTTAAATGTAAGTGAACATGTCGAATAAGTAATATAATGATAAGAAAGATATCGTCCCATAGAGATTGATGATTACTAAACTAACTAATTACTAACGGTGAATAATTCCTAGAATTTATGTAACAAATCCAATGATAAATGGTAGATTAATTAACTAAATATAAGAAAACTTAATAAAAGAAATATGTTAGAGCATATGACTTCACCATAATTACTAGGTATTAATATTGATTATTTATGCTTGCAAGAGAGATAATATTTATGTGATGGTGGAATTTCCTAATTTATTTACTATCCTATGTCTAGGTATAGCAAACCTACTTAGTTCATTAATTCACTATATCTCTATATGTGAATTGAAACAAACCAAATGCATTAGGATCTATGAACATTCTTAGTTTACACTGAAAGCCATACAAACAATATGGTATATGTCTATCCATATTTAATTTACATATCATCTTCTGTCAGTCTCAAACATGCAAATTAGATCATTTAAGTAGTAGCTGATCATTTAAAGCATTAAACATAGTAATATGTAACTTCATATAAACAAAATATCTTGCAGAACATAATAATCATAAGATTCATACCATCATAATTAGGTTACATCGTAGCTCAAACAAAAATAAACTAAAACATAAAGAAATAATGAGGAAGAATAATAATAAGAAACAAAGAAGGCATCTTGTATCCAAGAACAAGAAGTTTGTCACCCTTTTTGTCTTCTATTCAAGAAACCTTGAATTCTTGGCCCTTCTCTTGAGTTGTACTCAATTTCCTCCTCCTCCTTTCTTTTGCATTTTCTCTTCTCTTAAATAGGGTTTAGGTTTAGACCTATCTTTTATCCTAGTAGAACTGGGTTTTAAAGACTTAACACAATTAGGTTTTGAACTCCTAAATTAATTGGGATTTGAATTCCTTACATGATTGGGTTTTTTATTTACTTAGAAAACCCAACAACATCAGCAAAACTAATAACAATCATCCAAAGCCCAAGCCCATCTTGACTCTCTTGATCTTGATATTATGATTTTGCCACATAATAAACATCAAGTTCTTCATGTTCATCCCTTTTCTCCTTGCCTCCTTGTGCTACATAAACAAGATAAATTTAGGTAAATAAAGAGGAGTTCAAATGTTTTCTCACAATTATTAAAGTTATTTATTGCCTAAAATAGGTAAAATAACTCTGTAAAAATAGAGTTATCAGCATCCTATTATCTATCAAATATGTGGAAAGAAAGGAGTTTCTGGAGATAATTTGACCATTCATTCCAAGTTGACAATATTCCAAAGGCCCTATCAATCTTACATATTAATGAAGCCGAGAATGAGGATTGGGTGGCAAATTTTGAAGCATTTTGTGCATAATGGAATTGATAGGTAGTCTATCATTATTCTCTAAATATTTAGGTTTTGACACAATATTTTTTGGAAATGGAGAACAAATTCCCATCATATATATTGGATCTTATAGTATGAATCAAGGATGAATAAAATTAAATTTAGTTTTAGTTGCTTTTGCAATAAGGAAAAACTTATTGTCAATATCCAAGCTAACTAATGATAATCCATGTCTTGTTACATTTGATAAAAATTCATTTGTTGTTAAGGATTTGAACAACAAGGAGAATATGCTAAAGGGATCTAGAATAGAAGATTTGTATGTGTTGCCAAATGAAAGAATACAAACCTATCTCTTTCTCCAGTATCAAGTAATTGATGGCAGCACATGGCATAAATGACAAGGACATTCATGTATTGTTATTGACTGGGACATTCATGTCTTGTCAATATCCAAACTAATCGATGACAATTCATGTCTTGTTACATTTGACAAAAAATCATTTCTCGTTAAGGATTTGAATAGCTAGGAGAATATACTAAAGGGACCTAGAAGAGAAGATTTGTATGTGTTGCCAAATGAAAGAATACAAGCCTATCTCTCTTTCCACTAGCAATCAATTGGTGGCAACACATTGCATACATGATAGGACATTAAAACTTATGTATTTTGAAAGATTTGTAGATTTAAAGTTTGATTGACTTAAAGAAGAAATACCTAAAGTTTGTACTATATGTTTAGAAACTTAGAGTCATTACAATTTAAATAGATACCTTTTAGTTCCTTTACACATAAATCATTTTTATCATTTAAATAGATACATAGCGATTTATGGGGACCTTTTCCTGAAAGGTCATGTCAAAACTTCTTATATTATGTTATCTTTATTGATGAATGCATTAGATTTATATGGTTATATCTTTTTGAAAGAAAATCATATATCTATTAAACATTTTTTATTTTCAAATCTATGATAGAATGATAGTTTGATACAAGGATCAAGATCTTATAATTCAACAATAGAAGAGAATGCCAAGCAAAGAACTAGAAAAATATCTATGTTACTATGGAATTATACATCAAATGTCATATCTTTACACTCTATAGTAGAATGGAATTGTGGAAAGAAGCTATAGACATATAGTTGAGCTTTGATGCTTAATGTTAAAGGAAGCTTTAATACCTCTGAAATATTAGGTAGAATGATTTTTAATGGTAGTACACTTGATAAACAAGTTACCTTTCTTAGTGTTAAATAAAAGATCTCCTTTTGAAATGTGATATCTTCAATTTCCTAAATATGGAACACTTAAAGTATTTGGAAGCCAATGTTTTCATTACGTTCAATAATAATAGATAAATTAGCATCAAGATCTATAACTTATGTTTTTGTAGGATACATTATTCATCACAAAGGTTATCAACACTTACACATTGCAACACGTAAATAATTTATCTCAAGACACATAATGCTTAATGAACATGTATACCCCTTTGGGAAAGTTACTTAAGTAAGTACAAACATTAATTTGAATTTGATAAATGATCTTATTTTAAGCCAAATGAAATCCAAACATGGTGATGTGGTCCAAGAAAATAGACAACTTTCAACACTGAACAAGGAACCAGGATAGGTAAAGGATAACACCTACGATCGCCCCATCCTATCCATGCACTATCCCTTATCCTCTCATAATCACTCAAAGTGAGGAAACAACATCACCTTTCACTCCATACAATGTGAGAGCACAAGGTTCGGTAGATTTTCATGAAAGAGACATACATGAAGAAGAAAATCCTACTCCTACAATTAATGATGCAATATAGACCCCATCCTTGAATAAAGACTCTCCCAATCTAGGTAACTCCACCTTACCATTTACTAGTTGTTCCTTGCCTTCCTTTCCATCATTTTCTCTTCCACCTTTTTCCTTTTCAAACCCCAATAGGAACTCACCATATTTTGAAACACATTATTCTCCTACTCAAACTTCCATTAACCTACTTATCTATGAAACACTTTCCAAAAAAGTCATCCAATGACAAATATAAGCCAAGTAGGCATTTAATGTCCAAACCCACATTATGCACTAGATGCATACACATTGTCTCGCCAACACCAACTAGCATTGCAAATGCTCTCTCTCACTTAGGATGGCAGATTGTTATGAAGAATGAGATAAGTGTTCTCATAGAACTGGAACCTAGTCATTAGTGTCACGATTGCCCTCCATAAATGCGATAGGTAGTAAGTAGGTCTTCAAAGCAAAACTTACACCACTTGGTACTCTTGATTGGTTGAAAGCTTGTTTAATAGAAAAAGGCTACCACCAAGCACCTGGGATTAACTACTTGGAAACCTATAGCTCAATAGTTTGACCAACTATGATCCAGTTAGTCATTTCTCTTGCTATTATTTATGGTTGGTACATTAGACAACTTGACATAAAATGCATTCCTACATAGTTTTTTGTTTGAGCCTATTTTATGCACCAACTTGAAGGCTTTATTAATCCCAGGTATCTAGAGCATGTTTGTTATCTACAAAAATCATTTTATGAGTTAAAACAATCTCCTTGTGCATGGTTTGAGTGATTTTCCAATTTTTTTTTTCTAGAACGATGTTTATCGTATTGCATGTTTGATCCATTATTGTTATTGTATCAAAATGGTTCTAATGAACTTTAAGTCTTCCTTTACATTGATGATATAATTGTAACTAGAAACTCATTTTGGATAGTTTATGATTTTGCATAAGAACTTGAATGCAATTCTCTTGTTAAAGATCTTGGTTGCTTGCATTTTATACTTGGACTATTATTTGAACACAATGAAGCAAGGATATTTTTTTTCACAACATCAATACGCCATCAATGTCCTTAGACATGTAGAAATGGCATATAGTTGAGCAATTTCTACTCCTATGGTAGTGAAGGGAGAAACCATTGCAAACATAGAGTAGCTATTTCCATAGCCCACCATATTCTGTAGCATCTTGGGTTCATTCCACTGTCTCTCTCCAAACCATCTAGATATAAGGTAGGTAGTGCATAAGTTATGCTAGAAGGCGAATGCTTGTCAAATCAAGGATTTTTTTCAACTCAAACTCATTTTGCATGGTTTGAAAGGAACAACTAACTGTGGCTTATAATTTCATAGTTAAAGCCTAACCACCATTTAAGGCTTTATTGATACAGACTATGGAAGTTGCAACAAGTCTAGAAAATCAACCACTGATTACCTTATGTTCATGGGTTCTGACCTTATCTTTTGGTGTTCAAAGAAACAAAACTTTGTATCTAGTTCGTCGGTAGAAGCATAATATAGGCTTTAGCATAAGGAATTGTCAAATCCATTTGGTTGATGAACTTGGTGCATACTTTTGGTGTAAGTTAGTTTATTCATATTCATATATTTTGTGATAACTTAACCATGTTGCACAAGTCTATTAATCTTGTCCAGCACAACCAATCAAAGCATATAGAAATTGACATGCATTTTGGAAATGAAAAGTTTGCTTAAGGGAATGTGGTTACCACCTTTGTTCCATTAAGTCAGTAACTATCTAATATCCTAACTAAGCCATTACCAAGAGATTGTTTTGAAGATCTATGGAACCAAATTGGTGTAACTCCACTAACTTTGTGGGAAAATGTTGGAGTTGTAGGAACACCATTAAAGTAAACCAAAAGAAATAGGCAAGAACTTGAAGAGGAAGGCCAACATGTGTTGATGGGGTTACTGAACTCCCTCCCTTACCTTGTATCTACATCAACCATGCATAACCCAGTTGCAATATCAAGCATGCATGACGACATAATTTGTTTCTAGCTTTGTCTTTGTTACCTATTTCGAGTGCTTACATCCTATCGTTAGGATGATGAGGATCAACATACAATTTGTTAGGTGTGAGTGGCTTTCGGTCTTGCTTTTAGCTTGTCTACAGGCTATATAGGTGTTAATGGAAGGATGCATTGTTCTTAGAGGCTTGGGTGAACTACTTTATGTAAGTAATTACTATTCGGATATGATTGTGGGCTTTAGGTTTGGTCTTCAGGTTTGGAGTTCGAATTAATAGATTCAGATCACATAGAAGCTTTTATGCTTTACGTATCGGAAAGAAAGTAGCTTGTGTGAAACAGTAGAGTAGATGAACTAAACCAAGCCCATCATCCCGTCGGGTTTTAGAAAATTGGACCATCACAATCTTTATTTTCAAAGTGTGAAGAAAGAGAGTGATATTGGTTTACCAAGAAAACTATTAGATCATTTTATATTCTTTCCATAGCCACTCAAAACACTCATTATTGGAAACCCATTCAAAGTTTATTTTTAGTAACCCAATTGTTTTCCCTCTTTAAATCATGCTGCCTTGAAGACTCCCCTGTTTTGCACCGCTATGAATAAAGCAACTATCCTTTTCCAAGATGTCTTGTATTCTTATCGTAGTTAGTTAGCTGACAAATTTTACGTACCACCCCATCAAAGATTAAAGGGACTGCATAAAATCTCCTCTATTTACCTAGAACCTAGAGGAATTGTGCTTAGGTCCTTTATTCTAGTCATTATGGATTTGTCACATCCTTTCCACTTGCCAAGTAGTGATACTACCACAACGTCATTGTTTTTGTTCAAATTAACTAATATGGCTAACTTCACCTTGTGGAGTTGAACCATGAGAATGAGCCTTCTCACCAAAAATAAACTAATGTTCATTGACAGGAGATATTTGAAGCCAAGCAAAGATTCACCACTTACCAGTTATAGGAGAGATGCAATGCTGTCATGCTAGTGTGGGATCTTAAGTTCTTTTCAAAGCAACTCCATAAACAACTCATCTACATGAATAAAGCAATTGAACTATGGGAGAAGTTGTATGATAGATATAACTAAGTATATGCAAGTCATTTATATGATATTTTAAGTGAGTTAATCTAGATTCGATAGGTAAGAGAGTATGTATTAGTGTATATCAACTGTCTAAAGGAGCTTTAGGATGAATATGCCACTTTCATGGGGGCTTAACTACATAACCATGGCAAATACCGAACCTTGGAAAAAGCACATGGGGAGCAAATGAAGTTCTTTCAATTTTTAGGTGGGTTAGATGATTGGTATGGAACAATGAGGGAGTAAATCTTAATGATGCAACCTTTGCTAAGTGTTAAAAAGGCTTTCTCATTGATCAATAAGGTTGAATATGGATAAGGAATCGCAAGGAAGATGAGACTATCTAGAGTTTTTACGACAACTGTGGTTGGTGACCTAATAAGTCTTGGAATTGGCTAAAGAGTTATTATGGTGGCTTTAGAATAAGTTATAGGAGTCGGCAACACAAATTCAAACGACATGTCATTCTCCATGACGGCTAAGCAAAATGACACATCATTTAGGATTGGATAAAAAGTTCTAAAATGCAACTATTCTTGGAAAAAAAAAAGGCCATTCAAGGTAAAATTGCTTTAAAGTAAATGGCCCTCAATGTGATCTTTGCAAGATATACATGTACCAACACAAAGATTGTCACAAATTGAATGATTTTCTACCGAGACACAAAATCTACAAAGGGGATGCAATTCCAAGATTAGTTGCACTAGCTTTTGATCATGCCTTCATCATGAAGACTGATGACCAACTGTTCATTAACTTTTTGAAGGCTAGGCACACATGGTAGGTATGCTTGAATTTTAAAGTAATGGCTAGATTATTAATAGTGGTGAAAGAGACCATATTATTGCCAATTATTCTTGCTTGGAAACATTTTTTAAATGTACATCAAACCTAGATCTATTAAATTTTGGTATGGTGATAGTGCATTTGTTACACACATTAGAAATGCAACCATTTCTAAACACCTTAAATTGCATACTATTTTGTATTCACCTAACTTCAAATTCAATTTGATCTTAGTTTCAAAATTTTACATTAGGAATAGCTATTTAATGTTGTTCTATCATGAATTTTGTGTGTTTCAGGACCTTTCAACAAGTTAGGTCAAAGGACTTGATAGAATCCAAAATAGGCTTTTATTATTTTGTTGAACAACCTAAGAAAAATCAGTTGAACATTTGTCTAGACATCACCTAGCTTTTATGCACTCTTCATTGGTGTGTAATATTTCTAATTTCCAACTCTAGCATTATAGGCTTGGGCATATGTCCACTAAAAAATTTAAGTTTATGAATGAATTTTAGCCTTCAAAATTTTCCCATGATATGCATTGTGAAATTTGCCCAATTGCAAAATAGACTTGTAATCCATTTCCTATGTGCAATCACATTGTGTAACAAGCTTTTGACTTGATTTATGTTGATGTTTGGGGACCTTATCAAAACTCTGACTAAGGTGGATTATGTTATTTTCTCATTATTATTAATAACTTCTTAAGAAAAACATGGACATTTCTTATGAAAGTCAAGAGTGACACCATGTGTTTCTTATAGACATTTTTTAATATGACCAAAAACCAATTTGATTCAAAAGTAAAATGCATTAGGACCAATAATGCATTTTTTCAATTATGATTGCAAAAAGGTATTTTCATCTTATGGAATTATGTATGAAAGTTTAAATGTTTAAACTATATAATAGAGTAGTGTGGTTGAAAGAAAACATTGTCATATATTAGATGTTGTATGAGCATTAAAATTTTAAAATAAGCTACCTATGACATTTTTGAGAGGTGTGTCATTACAACAACCTACCTCCATTTGAAAAAATGTTTGTTAAAATACCTAACCTCAACCATCTTAGAGTATTTGGTTCTTTCTCCTATGCCCCCATAATGGGGGCATAAAGATAAGTTTGGATCTTGTGCCTTACCTATCATTTTTATAGGTTATCCATATTGAAAAAAGGGTCACAAACTATACAATGTTAAAAGTCATTGGTTTTTTGCGAGTCAAGATGAGATTGTATTAGGAAACTTTTCATTTTTCATAATTAAAGCTTGGAACATGTTCTTTTTTACAAGTTCTTTAACTCCACCCATTAATTAAGGTTTTGTACCAAACTTCATTCATAAACCACCTCCTACTCTTAAAAAGGATGCCATTCCATTAGTTGATACCTTAATTAAGTAATGAAAACCCACATTACCTACCAAATTACTTTTCACCCTCACATGAAGCTTTAATCATACCTTTACCACTATTAGCTACCCCTTATGACTTTTTCTTTGATGATGAATTAGAGCCTTCTTATTCATCTCTTGATGAATCTTTTAAGGCACCACCACCTTTTTGTTTGACTTAATTTGTAAAGCCCCTATATGGGCAAAAGATTATATTTTTCCAATACTTACTATTATCATAACTAATTCATCTCATTATCTTATTTCCAACTATTTGTCTAATGCCTACCTACTAAAGACAAGCCAACACTTTATTGCCTTGTCTTAGTAGATATCAAACCTACCTATTGCCATCATGAAGTTTAGGATCCTAGGTGTAGAGATGCAATGGATCATGAGTTACAAGCATTAGAGGCATATGTCACCTCAGAGGTTCTTGAGTTACCTATTGGACAAAAGGCAATTTGTTGAGTTTCATATGAAATCTATAACACTTTAATAGTTGATTTCAAAGAAATACCAAGAATTCTATATAGGAGGTAGAGTCTTTGATGGGTGGATTTTGAGAAGAGACATCATTTGTTATTAAAATTGCATAATTTTTTACTATTTATGAAGGGATCATGATGGAGAAGGCACTTGGATGTGAGAAGCCTATAATGATGAGTAGATATTTAGAAAAAAAAATGAGACTTGGTAGAAGTGTAACCTAGAAGAGTTTGCAATGAAGCTAACTAAGAAGGTCTGACTTAAGAAAGACATCATCTAAGAAGAAATAAGGTTAGCACATTTGATAAAGGTTTATGTTAAATAGATATTTGTAAGGATTTTCTCTACTTTCTTATAGTAAAAATATGTTGTCCTAATTGTTTTAGGGGAGTTTGGACTTACAATTTGTTAGGTTATGATAATCACTTACAAATTTTTCTATTTTTTGCATGTTCTTAGATCATTATTCTCTATATATTTTTAGAGGAATTTTTTTGTATATTGTTTGAATAAGTTGTAATCATATTAATTAGTTTAGGGTTAAATTGGTATATGTAAATACAATATGTATAACTTTTCTATTACAACAGAATTAAGAAATTTGAATTTCCATATTTTGTTGGATTTTTCTTGTTCTTTTTCTAATATACACTTATGGAAAAAATATATAATTATTACATCACGTTCAAATAAATATATATCCTTGAATTTACAAATTAATTTTTATTAGCTTTTAAACTTCATAAGAAAGAAATATTAAGTTACTCGAACAAGTCAACCATGAAAAATCATAGGACCTAGGCCCATCACTCACCCATTGCACCAAGATTATCACCCACTCTTGTACATAAAAGACTTAGTGAGGCTCCTTTCACCACCTAAATCCATGGAAAATCAATTAATAAGCATTGAAAGTACATGAATGAGTTCTCAAAATGATACTTCTAATAGCATGAAGAAAATCAGTATACCTTAAACTATGGATTGGTGATTCCATTTTTGAAATGAATTGAACCTAAGCATTTCAAAGTACTATCATCCCACACAACCTGACCTTACTACCAAAGCTTAGTGGCTAACTCATGTATCTTGATACACACATACATCACAATAGTAAATTCAATATGAGAAATACTTTTAAGCAATATCATAAACATATGTAGTATTTGTTTAAACAATTAGACTAGTAAACTTTGGTATTATTTTACCCATAGACATCAAGTTGTAGATCACTAGAAGATGGCTTTAGACGTTGAAATACTTGAATTAGAACTACTTTAGTAGGGAAAAGAAGAAGAAGAGGAGCCAAGATAGAGTTATATTGAGGAAATTCATGCATTTGACAAGGAGGAAAGAGAAATGAACAAAAAGAAAAAGAAAAGAAAAGTAAGAAATGTACCAACCCCAATTTCAATTATTCCAATGCATCAAACCAATGTCTAAATTTTCGCAACTTGAGTTTGTAAGTATCATGGCTAATTAACTTTTAATACATTATTGGGAATTCAAGGGAGAAAAAAGTCCTATCCCGTTTTCTAGTTAATCTTCATGAGCTTTGTCCTACTTGAGCTCTAATTTCACTTAATATGGGCAACTCAAATATGATGTTATAGCCATATATTGACTCTATGGAGTTTGGAATCTTGAAAATGAATATTATGTATTTTTTCTTATTTGTATAAGTAAATAATAATCATAGCTCTCGGGAAATACTCATCATCATAGAAAATCTTTGCAACATGGGCCTTAAACTTATTACTTTTAGGAATTTCATTTGAGTCTTTTAGAAGTGAGAACGTTTGGATTTTGATACTACTTCAATGATCCTAGTTCACCATCAAGAAATAGTACTAATATGAACATGGAAATGAGAAAGGATTATTTTTGTTGTACCTTTCTCTTTTTCTCTCTCAATGTTAACATAAGGAGACAAAAGACTATGCCTAAGGATGTTTTCTTTCATGACCTCCTATGATTCTTTTAACAATTCTTGCCTTTTTGTCAAAGCCATCTTTCTATCTCTTTCTCACACACTCATACACTCAATTGGTTGACTTTTGCTTATGATTCTACTTCTCACTAACAACATATGTAAGGACATTAATCTATATAAGATGAGGAAAATATAGAGTTTGACAAAGATAGGTAAAGCCATGATGGTGGGATGGAGAAATGATCCATTAGCAAATTCAAACTTATTTTTTTCTTTTTGTATGTTATGCACCTACTTGCTGCATATGTTACTTGAATCATTTAGGAGTATTTTCCTTATAAGAAAAGTTATTAACAACAACAATGAGTCACAATAAGGGTTGGTGTTTGAGTTGGTAAAGGTTATGTGGGTTTCTTCAGTTTGTTTGGCTTTTTCACAAACAAAGGAGGTAGATGAATCAGGTTGATTAGTAATGTTGCAAAATATGAGATGTAATTTAGTCAATCTCCTACTTTGCGATCTCCTGTAGCCATTTCCTTCCCTAAAAACTTTTAGGGAGTTGAACATTAACTAATCAAAATGGGAACATCCTTAAAAAAATAATAACAATAAGTTGGAAGTGAAATTCTAATTACAATGCTGATTCCAATCCCTTACATAAACTTCAAACCCAAGATGTCCTTTCCTTTCTTGGTATTCAAATAGCAACCCAAAGAAACAACCCACGGCCTATTGGGTAGACAAGTGGTAGTAAAAAATAACTCCTCTAAAAAGCCAAAAGACATCATAAATTCACAATAAGCTCAGAACATGAAAAATAATCTCCTAATATAATTCCATTCTATGGTACCATGAAAATTTTGGAAGCAAAAGATCAAATTGTCGAAGGTAGCCAATGAAAGCAACCAATTGTAATGATGAAGACTAAGGTAATGACAAAAAAAAAAGTTGAAAGTTGGATATTTTTTCATAGTTTAGTTCATGGTACAACTTAATTTGTATATACATAAATTACAATTACTTAAGAAAGTGGTAAAAATTGTTACAACTCAACAATTAGACTAGGCCAAAATGGGCATAACAATTGAGGTTTTTTGTTACATACTTGCTCAATATCCAATAGTGATATAAAAAAAATAACAAAGGTTTATGATGTTAAGATTGTGACCCTTCATAAGTAGGGAAAAACTTTGGACCACATGAAATATTTTTTATGAAGTTGAGCTTGATTTCATCAAACTTTTCCTTTTCTTTCCTACCATATGTTCCAAACAAATCTTTAAGTGGTTATTCTTTTTAAACTAATGCCTATGGACACTTCAAAGAAATATCCGTTGAGATCCTTTTACAAATAACTAATCTAGTACAAAAAGAATGCTTAAGACTGTTTAAGAAAATATTTGAGGAGTAGAGAGAACTCATTATATATGCTAATCATTTTAGATACCATTTGCTCACCTAATTCTTAAATACTAAACTTTCAATCCCATTTAGGGGTGGTTTTAGAATAACTTGTATTCTCACTAGGCTAATGGCCCATTTTCATCATGTTTAGTTGCATGTTCCTTTCTCCACTGGTCATAGGTGAGTTTAAATTTTCCTATAAGGATCTTTGAGCTAAGAAGCAATCTTATTTTCATACTTAGTTGTAATTGATAAAGGGTTGGCATTGTCATGGAGCCAAGACTTATAATTGATTGTCATCTATGATGAAGATTTAAAGGTAGATGATAGAAATTGTCATAAGGACTTGACATTTCTCAATAGTTCCATGACATGTTTATGAAAGTTGCTATAAGTAGGTGTTGAACAAAATATTTTTTATCGCAAATACTTTAGTTGGATAACATAACTAAAGTTTTGTTTCTTAAAAGACCAAATTTGGCTTCTCCCTTGGTTATTTGACTAAGAAGCACTGTAGGCAAGTGAAGAAAACCATGCATTTCTAAATTTAGATTTTCTAAATCAATTGGGATTAGAACTTTGTAGTGGTGGCATAGTACCCTATGTTTGCCACACATTTAAGAATTATAAAATCTTGGTTGCAACCTTAACAAAAGATTTATTTATTATAGACGTGGAATTTACTTGTCCAGTATTAGAACCTTTATAACCATTACACCTTTTGTGCACAAATCACAAAACAAGTATGAGGAATTGCATGATATAAGTTAATTCCTTAAATACAATACACATGCATAAAATTATACACACATATATGTAAATATCTTAATTTGAAGGTGCACGATGAGCTTCTTCCTTTATCTCAGCCTTGATGGTGGCAACCAGTTGATTATAGGCTCCACCTAGGCATAACTCATCTTATCACTCCATTTTTCTCCAATTGCCTCTTTGATTGTTCCTAGTAAGGCTTTTTTGACCACCTAAATCCATTGGAAAGCAATTAATAAGCATTGAAAGCATATGAATGGGAACTACAAATGATACTTGTGGTAGCATGAACAAAATGAGTATACCTTGAATTATGGGTTAGTGACCTTGTTTTTGAAATGAACTGAACCCAAGTGCTTCAAAGTACTATCATCCCACACAACTTGGCGTTTTTGTCAAAGCTTAGAGGCTAACTCACATATCTTGATATACACATACATCACAATAGTAAATCCAATGTCAATAGTACTTTGACCAATGTCATAAATACACTCTGTAATTGTTTGAATAGTTAGATTTTCATGCTTAAGTGTTAAACCAACAAACTTTGGTATCATTTCAACCATTAACATCAAGTAGTAGATCACCATAAAAAGGCTATGGACATTGAAATACTTGGGATCAAAATGACTTTATTAGGGAAAAGAAAAGGAAAAGTGGCCAAGGTGTAGGCCTTGTAAGGACTCTCATGCATTTGATGAGGAAAAAAAAAAGAAATGAACAAAAAAAAAGAAAAGGAGGCAATGAACCAAACCCCAATTTTTGATTATTTTGATTCAAGAACTTGGAATAAAGGCAATATCTAAATATACTTAACTTGTTTCTATATGTATTAAGGCCAATTAATTTATAATAAATTGCTAAGAATTCAAAAGAGGCAAAACTTCTATCTTGTAGTCTAGTTAATCTTCATGAACTTTGTTTGACTTTAGGTCTAATTCCACTTAAAATGGGCAACTCAAATCTAGTGTTATAGTCATATACTAACTTTTACTAGTTTGGAATCTTGAAAATGAATACTATGTATCTTTCTCTTATTTGTATAAATAGATTACAATCATAACTTTAAGGGAATACTTATTGTATTGAAAATCTTTGTAGCGTGGGCCTTGAGCTTAGGATTATGTTCAGGAATTTCATTTGACCCTTTCAGAAAGGAGAACACATTCTTGGATTCTAGTGCTATTTCAATGATCCTGATTCATCATTAAGCAAATAATGTTATTATGAAAATGGAATCAAGAAAGGATTTTTTTTTTTGTTGTCCTTATCTCTTTTTCTCTCTTTGCTTACAAGGCAAAGAGATGAAGACTATGCCTAGGGATATTTTGCATCAAGACCTCCCATGAATCTTTCAACAAAGTTTCATGCCTCTTTGTCAAAGCCATTTTTCTATCTTGCATTCACACACTCACACACTCACACACTCACTTTGTTGGCTTTTGCTTATGCTTATACTTCTCATTAACGTCATCTATAAAGACATCAATCTATATATAGGGAAGAACATTAGAGATTGACAAAGATAGGCAATAAACAAAGGTTAAGCTACATTTCTATACAAAGTTAAATGAGTCATTATGGTGTCTTTTGGCTTTTTATAGGAAACCTTTTTTGTTTTCTACAAGTTGTCTACATAGTATAGGTAAGGGTTGTTTATTGAATATCAATGGGAGAGAGGCCATCTATGGGTTAAAGATGATCAAGGGAAGTGCAAATTGCATTTAAAAATGATTAGGACTCTATATTCATCCAAGTTAAGTGTTCCTACTTGTTTTATTTGATGGACATTCTTATTTTTAATTGTTAATATTTAACTCTGTGGGGGTAGTTTGTTGGAAAAAGATATTTTTCTTGTGACAAATTTTGGTTGCTTATAATGTATAAATTTTTTTCATATGTTGATGTGCAAAATTGAATAATGAGGAAGTAAAAGGTGTGCAAATTATAATATCAATTCATGATATTATAAAGTAGCCGAATTCTTACATTCTTATATAATGCAACCTCATACAAGCTCTAAAGAAATATTTTTGTACAATAAAAATTGGAGAAACATTAGTTGCATAAAAATTTCCTTTAGAGAAAAAGTGATGTTGGACCTTATATCTTTACAAGCACATAATTATCAAGCTTGAGCTTATGTTATGAGAAGTTGATCTCATATCTTAATGAATGATTCAAGCCTGCATAAAGCAAGCCACCTAAAGATCACTTAAGGATTGATTCCAACCTATATGAAGAAGGCCACCCAAAGTCCACTTAAGGGTTGATCTAGGCTTGCATGAAGCAGGTTGAATAAAGTTCATTTAAAGGCTTATGCAAGCCCAATACTGATTAAGAGCCTACTCATTGAGAAACAACACTATTTAAGCTAAGTGACTGAAGCACTTATTTAATCAAGCTTCTGATCAAGAAGCCCTAACCCCAAATTCAAAATAACTTTGCAAAACTTTTATCTCTCTTTTTGAGCAGCCAATTCTCCAATGAGAAGATTTGAAAAGCAACTAAATGTCAGAATGGTCATTTTTAAGCATTAATTAAAGCTTTAACTATAGATTGATGGAAATCTCTCTATCTCCTAACATGAAGAAGGCTATGGGTGTGTCAGGTTTGACAAGAAATCCTAATGAGCTTTTTTTTATAGTTCTAAAGAAGCCTTTGCATGAAATATTTATAAAAATCGTGAGAAAGATTTGAAGTTGCTCAAGCATTGCTATCTCTATCAACTTCTGTGATACTCTATGACCTTTGGTGATATTCAGTGATATTTTTTAAGATAAACTCTTTATGATTATACATACTTGTATACATTAATTAAACTCTTATCATTATTTATACATAAATCTTATTATAAATTTGAAACCGTAATTTGATGATATTTGGAGGTTTTGTGATTATAGCTTAGATTCTCATTCAATATCTTGAATAAGCTCTTTAATTAGCAATATTCCTCATAAACTTCATATAATTTGGGGATTTGTTGTTGTAATAAGGTTAAGTCAACCTTCTATTGTAACTTGTGACTTTTTTAACTCCTTGAGGAGGAGTTGGTAAGATTATGAGAACGTTTTCTCTTAACCAATAAGTAAAGAGGACTTCAATTAGTTGAGTTAGAGGAAGAAAAGAGTAGAAGTAGGTGAAAAGGGTCGAACCATCGTGAAAAAATTATGTCTATGCTTGTTGTTTGTGTGCACTTTATCTTGCTGTTTATATTCATCATTTATACTTTATTTGATTCTATTATAAGTGTTTGAGGACCGACTGATAGATATAACTTGAGATAACCAATTCAACCCCTTTTCTTGGTTAGGTATTATACCTAACATAGTTAATTTTGATCCAAGGTAATGTTTTCTAGAGCAACCTAGAATAAGTACTGAAAACCTACTATTTCAATTATGCAAGTCTAATCACTCCAGGTATTTGATTGATAAGAAATGATTCTAAACATAAGGAAATATAAATAATGGCCTTGCCTCACATATACAAAATCATTTTACACTAGCTACTTTAATTCTCATTTTCACCTTCTATCACTCTTTGGCAAGACTTTTAGATCACATTACTTGATAAAGTTTGTAGATTTCTAAAAAGGATATTGTCATCAATGGGGGTGCATGGATTAGATAGAGACCTCCTCCACCAAGTGAATTTAAATTGAATGTAAATAGTTCTAGTAATATTGGAAATAGTATAGGGAAGTAATTGTTGAATTATGTGGCATTATGATGGTCCAATAATTCAACCATAATGGTGAGGGGGCTTGTTAAAATATGGCCAATGAATCTTACATTTTTAAAAAATATATTAAACATTTTATTTATAAAGAGGTTGGTTCTATCACCTAATACATTAGGGTTTTAAGTAGGATATATGTCATACTTTATAAAATTTAACATGGCATCAAAGCCAAAATTCCCTTTAGTGTTTATTGAAGCCTATGCATTATGCATATAACATCACATCATAATGGTCAAACAATTGAACCATCATCATGAGGGGGCATGTTGATAACTCTATTCTTATAGAGTTATTTAAATTATTTTAGGATATAAATTATATAATTTTGTGAGATAATATTTGATTTTTCATATATTTATTCAAATCTTTATTGTTTATGTAGCAAATCCCAAAAGAGATGAAAAGCAAAGGAAACATGAAGAAAAGAAGCAAGGCATGTGAGGAATAAAAGAAAAAGAAAAAAGAAAAAGAAAAAAAAAGGACAAAAAGGACAAGAAAGAAAATAAAGGAAAAGAGCAAAAAGTGAATTATCAAGGGAGAATCTTAGGGAACGCTTCCCAAGACAACATAAAAGGAAAAGGAATGTGAGTTGTGAGGAGGAGGAGGCGGCGCCACACAGGAGGGAGAAAAAAGTAAAAGAGGAAGAAAAAGTGTGTGCCATGAACCAAGAAAGGGAGAAAAATCAAACAACAAAAGAGAAAACCAAGGAAGAAAAAGATAAATAAAGGCATGAAAGCTTCCCTCTACTTCATTTCATTCTTGATTTATAGGAATTCTACAAAGAATTCTTAAAGGGAAGATAGTGTGGTGACAACTTTCCTGTTTGTTTATTTAAGATATTTTGCTTAAATTCTACCATTACTTTTGTTTGTTATTTCATTATGTTCTAAACTTCTTTTGTTAGAGGAAAGATGTAGCCTAACTATGATGATGTGAATTTTATATGTTTTTATGGTTTGCAAGATATTTTATTTATGTGAGTTATATATTATTATACTTAATGCTTTTAAGTAATTGGCTACCATTTGAATGATTTGATGTGCATATTTGAGATTGAGAGGTAATAATATGTAGTTGTTTCTTATAATATATAACCATAAATTAAATATGGATAGACACATATCATATTATTTGTGTGACTTTTGGTGATAAAATGATCGAAAGATTTATTGTAAACCAGGAATGTTCACAAATCCTAATACATTTGGTATATTTCAATTCACATATAGAGATATAGTGAATTAATAAACTAAATATGTTTCCTATACCTAGACATAAGATAGTAAATAAATTAAGAAATTTCGTCATCACATAAGTATTAATTCATCATTAGTACTTAATTAGTCTAGTATTCACCAATCTTCATGGGATGTTATTTTTCTTATCATTACATTACTTGTTCGACATGTTCACTTGCATCTAAATTTCACCGAACACATGTTGAAGGCATGTTGAATTGTGCAACATTATGATGGTTCAATAGTTTGACCATTATAGTGAAGGGCCTTGTTAAGATGTGGCTAATGAGTCCCGCATTATTAAGGAAGATATTAAACATAGGCTTACAAAAAGATAAGTTCCACCACTTAATGTTTTCAGGTTTTAAGTTAGATATGGGCCTTATTTTATAAAATTTAAGAGTAATCCATTGAGTTCAATGTTCTACTCACAGGTCATAAATTATGCATGCTAGAAATTAGTTCCCTTATATCACATAATCATACTTTTTTTATTTAGTGCAATTCATGTTATAGCAATAAAAACCTCCGTGGAAAATGGAGTATCTATTATGACAATGTATTAGATTGTTGCCCCCACACACAAAGATTAGAAAATTTATATAAAAAAAAAGTATTGTGGTGCGAATAGATTGGAAAATAATTGCCATCATTTTTTTTAATACTAGAAAGCTAATTTCAATGATATTTATTACATTATAAATAATACTCATTATCAACAAGACCACCTCGACCAAATGGTTATCTTATTTATAAAGGTTAGAAAAGATCATAATGAGCTCCATATCATTAAGTTTCTCATTAATTAGGTTCTTTAGATATTTGTTATAAGCACTAAACAACACTTAATGCCACCAATATAGAGGCCATATGCTAATTTCTCCTACTTGCAATTTGACAGGGCATTGAAGATATAAAGCCTTTATTGTTTAAGCTTTTAGCAACATCCTTAAGCATTTTCTACATGGGAATAAATTGTAAGCTCAAGTCTATTACCTTGTTGGATCTATGTTTTGCTCTTAAAACATAAGTTGGGTACATTTTGGCCACCTTGGCACATTATATTTTAAGCAAATTATTTTTAATGAAAGGTCAAGTATTATATATTACTAAAGAAAATACAATTATTAAGATTTAATATTCTCATTTAGGCTTAAAAACTACACTTGGAAAATTCCAAAGCTCTTGCAAAACCTTTACTCCCTTAATTAATAAAATCTTGCCTCTCATATCATTTTTGATTTTAGCAATAATAGTCGACTTGTCTAGACTTTTACTATTGAATCTTGTTCTATTTCTTTCTCTCCAAATATGATACAAACCAACTTTGAATGATAGACTAAGTAGGGACACTACAAAATTTTTACATTTAACAACCTTGATCATCTAACATATTTATGTTGTCCATTGCTCACTTCTTTGAGATAATCTATTCATACTTAGTAAAGCCTTCCAAATGTAATTTGTGAACTTGTAATTAGAGAATAAGTGTTCTAGTGATTCTTCTTATTATGGGCAAAGGTTACACTATAGGTTTCTTGAGTTGTTCCATACTACCACTTGATTTGCAGTGGTTAACTTGTCTTTCAAAATAATACAACATATAAAATTATGCTTTGATACTCCTCCTTTCCATACTAGTCTTGCCCATTTAGTTTCTTCTTTACTTTTTATTTTTTTTGGTGAAAGGACAAGAATTATATACCACCATAAAAAAATTACAAATTACTTAATTACAACATCACCATTTAAGCTCAAACACTACATTTGAAAAATTTCAAAGCTTTTGCAAAAACTTATTACAATTTATAGGCTTTACTCCCTGGTAGATAAAATCTTCATTCTCATGTCATTCTTGATTTTAGCAATAATAATTGAACTGTCTAAATGTTTGGTGAATTTTAAATACAAGTGAACATGTCGAACAAGTAATATAATGATAAGAAAAGTATTGTCCCACAAAGATTAGTGAATACTAAACTAATTAAGTACTAATGTTGAATTAATCCTAAAATTTATCTAGTAAATCAAAATATTGTTGATGATGAATTAAAATTTAAAATTTCTAAAACAAAAACTCAATGTTAATTAAAATCAAATCCAAGTAAGAACAATCAAGTTGAGAAATATGTTAGAGCTTCCGATTTTACCATAACTACTAGATATGAATTTTCATAGTTTATGCCTACAAGAATGATATTACCTATGTGATGGTGAAATTTTCTAATTTATTTATTATCCTATGTCTAGGTATAGCAAACATATTTAGTTTATTAATTCACTATATCTCTATATGTGAATTGAAATATACCAAATGCATTAAGATTTGTGAACATTCTTGGTTTAAAATAAATCTTTTGATCATCTTATCACCAAAAGCCACACAAATAATATGATATGTGTCTATCCATATTTAATTCATGGTTATATATTATAAGAAGCAATTGCATATTATTACCTCTCAGTTTCAAACATGCACATCAAATCATTCAAGTGGTGGCCAATCACTTAAAAACATTAAGCATAATAATATATAACTCACATAAATAAAATATCTTGCAAAACATAAAAACTTATAAAATTCACATCATCATAGTTAGGCTACATCTTCGCTCTAACAAAAGAAGTTTAGAATATACTAAAATAACAAACCAAAGTAATAGTAGAAATTAAGCAAAACATCTTAAATAAAAAGAACAGGAAAGTTATCACCACATTGTCTTTTCTTTAAGAATTCTTTACAGAATTCCTACAAT
Source organism: Casuarina equisetifolia (assembly GCA_028551475.1). Taxonomy (NCBI): domain Eukaryota; kingdom Viridiplantae; phylum Streptophyta; class Magnoliopsida; order Fagales; family Casuarinaceae; genus Casuarina; species Casuarina equisetifolia. The sequence continues at coordinate 9,294,517 of CM052362.1, read as the reverse complement.
TCAAGAATGATAAGAAGTACAGGGAAGCTTTCCCGCACCTATTTCTCTTTTTCTTCCTTGGTTTTCTCCTTCTTTTCTAGCTTTTTCTCCCTTCCTTGGTTCCAGCGGCAACACATGGCTTTTCTTTTTTTCTCTCTCTTCTCTCTCTTCTTTCTCTTCTTTTTTTTTTTTTTTTTTTGGTGAAAGGTCAAATTATATATCACTCATAAAAAATTTACAAGATTGTTCGATTACAAAATATCATCATCTAAGCTCAAATATTGCACTTGGCAAATTCCAAAGCTCTTGTAAAAATTTATTACAATTTGTAAGCTTAACTCCTCTAGTAGATGAAATCTTGCCTCTCACGTCCTTCTTGATTTTGGCAATAATGGTTGAGTTTTCTAGACTTGTATTGCTGAATCTTCTTCTATTCCTTTCGCTCCAAATGTGATACAATACGGCCTTGAAAGATATACTAAGCAAAGTAGCTGCAAAGCTCTTCTTCTTAACAGTGTTGATCATCCAATATATTTCAGCTCTCCAATGTTCAATTCTTCGAGTTAATCCATTCATGCCTAACAAAGCCTTCCAGATGTAGTTTGTGAACCTGCACTTAAAAAATAAATGTTCATGTGATTCTTCTTCTTGTTGGCAGAGGTTGCATCGTAGATCCACTGAACTATTCCATTTTGCCACCCGATCTGCTGTGGATAGTTTGTCTCTTAAAATGATCCAACATATAAAATTATGCTTCGGTACTCCTTCTTTCCAAACAAGTGTTGCCCATTTGGAATCTTCTCTGTTCTCTCTTAGTGCTACATAACTCTTGGCAATATTGTATTCTGAGTCTGTCACTAGTTGTGTTAGTTCATTTCTTACTTGTAAAATATTCCTAAAACTCCAAGCTAGTGATCCTTTCATCTCAACTTCTAATACATTCCTTTCCTTCAAATTTTCTGTTATCATCCATTTAACCCATAAGGAGTTTGAATTGGGGTGCACAAGAGACCATAGGAGTTTTCCAATTGCTGCTTTATTCCAAGTGTGAATGTCTATCAAACCTAGTCCTCCAGAAACTTTAGGCCATCAAACTTCTTTCCATGCCACTTTCGCTACACATCGTCCATTAGATTTACCTGTCCAAAGGAAAGTTCTAATCCTTTTTTCAATTTCATAAAGGGTCTGTTTTGGCAGTAGAAAAATTTGCATCCAATATGTTTGCAATGAGAATAGAACACTTTTGGCTAGCTGCAGTCTCCCCCCATAACTAATATGCTTAGACTCCCAACCTTCAATTCTTCTCAATATCTTTTCTGTCAGGATAGTACAATCTAGGTTGGAGAGTCTTTTAGTAATCAATGGTACTCCTAAGTATTTTATGGGAAGTTGGCCTTCTTGGATAGGAATATGATCAAGTATTAGAGCCTTTTCCTGTTCTGACAAGCCTGAAAAGAAAATTTGACACTTCTCTGGATGCATCTTCAAACCTGTTATATCTTCAAACTCTTGCATAGCATCTAGTAAACATAATATGGATTCAATATCTCCATGAGCAAACAAAAAGAGATCATCAGCAAAGCATAAATGAGTGATCTTTTCTTTGGCGCATTTCCAGTGAAATTTAAACCTTCCAGAAGATACTTTATTTTGTATAATTCTGTTAAGAATCTCCATCACAATAACAAAGAGAAAAGGAGAGAGAGGGTCTCCTTGTCTAAGTCCCTTTGCCCCCTTAAAAAAACCTGTATGAGAGCCATTGATGTTCACAGAATATCCCACAGTAGTGATGCAGCTTTCAATCAGCAATCTAAATTTGTCTGGGAACTTCAAAACTTTCAGTGTATTTAGGATTGCATTCCAGTCTATTGAATCATATGCTTTCATAATATCAACCTTAATTGCCACCCTTTTCCCATGAATATCTTTGTGATAATTGTGCATCAACTCTTGACACAACAAAATATTTTCCTTAATGTTCCTTCCTGGCACAAAAGCTGTCTGACACGGATGTATGAAATGAGGCAAAGCTAAACTTAGTCTTCCTGCCACAATTTTAGATATGATCTTGTACAACACATTACAACAAGATATTGGTCTAAAATCTTTCATATTGGTGGCATTAATTTTCTTAGGGACAAGAGAGATTACTGTTGAATTTATGCTTCGCAGTAGCTGTCTCCTTTGAAAGAAAGCTATTACTGCATCTTCTATGTCACTCCCTATAATACTCCATGCTTTCTTGAAGAAGAAGCTATTATATCCATCAGGACCTGGAGCTTTGTAATCACCAAAGGTATTAAGGACCTTTTGTATATCTTCTCTTTGAACGTCTGCTATAAGGCTTCTCTTTGTCTCTTCTGGAATTTCCATAGGAAATAACTCTCTTAATCTTGTTTCTGATGGTTGAGGTTGGTTTGCCCTCCCTAGCAAGTTTTGATAATAATTTAGAATTTTGTTCTTTATCATTTCAGGATCTTCAGTAAGTTGCCCATCATCTAATTCCAACTTAACAATGTGATTTTTTGCTCTCCTCTTCATCATGCTTCCAAAAAAGACTTTACTATTACAATCTCCCTCTTTCAGCCAATTATTCCTTGATTTTTGCTTCAGAAGTATTTCTTCATGCTTGCTACATATTAGTAACTTTTCTAACCACTCCTTTTCTTCATTGCGCAATTGGGTATTTGAAGGATCATCAAAGAGCTTTGCTTGTGCTATTTGTAGCTGCTTCCTTGCTACCTCTGTTTTCCTTGGTAGTTCTCCAAATTCCTCTCTATTTAGCTTTCTCAACTCTTTTTTCATTTCCTTCAACTTTATCATTATTCTGTACATTATAGTGCCATCAACCCTTTGTTGCCAAATATTCTTCACTATTGTCATAAATTGGGGGTTGTCTGGCCAAAAGTTGAAAAATCTAAAAGTCCTTTTCTGACTTGGTCTATTATTGCCCACCTTGATAATGCAAGGACTGTGATCTGACAATCCAGGAGTACTAAATTCAATGGAGAAATCCATATTACTTTGCAGCCATTTAGGGTTTACCAAACATCTATCCAATTTACTGCCTTTGAACCCTATTCCTTTACCTTTGTTCGTCCATGATAGGAGCGGTCCTACAAAGTTTGGTTCTATAAGTTCTGCATCACTTATGAACTTGTTGAAATCTTCTATTCCTTCTATCCATCTACTAGCTACACTAACCCTCTCATTTAGATTCCTCACTGTATTAAAATCCCCTACTAGTAGCCATTGAGTGTTCTTTCCATAACTGTTATAACATTGTGTGAGGTTACTCCAAAGATCCTTTCGTTCATTCGCTGCATTTGCTGCATAGATGGCAGATAAGTACCATACTTCATGTCCCTCTTCCACTTTACAATTCACTACCTGTTTAGAACTACTAAGCACTGTGATGTTGAACTGTGGCTTTTTCCATACAATCCAAATCCTACCATTTTCATTATCTCTATAATTATGGATAAAACCCCATTGGGGAAACAGAGAATCTATCACCCATTGTGCTTTATCTTCTTTTATTTTGTGTTCTAATAGAATGACAATGTCAGCTTTAGCATTCTTGATAACTTCTCGTACCTCCTTTTGTTTAGGGCTTTTATTCAAGCCCCTGACATTCCATGAGAATATGATCATTTGTCTGGGGGTATAGTGTTTTCTCCTTCAACACCTTCAAGACCTACAATATCATTGCATCTTGCTTCATTTGGTTCTTGATGATTACTTATAAGCACACTAAATCTATTACTGGTATTGTCCTGCTCACATGTATTCCTTTTGGGGCTCCTTTTGTTTCCCCTTCCATTCACACTTGCTTTATTGCTTTGTTCTAATTTGGCTTTTGGACTTATGGTGGATTCAACTTCATGTGTTATTGAATTTACAATCTTATCTCTTATATCCTCATGTCCTTGCTCGTCATGAACTTGATCTTCATTACCTTTATCCAATTTTTCTTTATCCTCACATCCTTCATCATATTTCTCCATCTGACTTAATGGCTTTTGAACTGGAACCCATATCTCCTTTTGCTTTATAACACACTCCTTATGTCCAAAGCAATCACATTTTTTGCATATTTCAGGTAACCAACAATACTCCACTCCTACCTAAAAAATAGCACCATTACCCATGTCAATTTCAAATGAAGTTGGTAGAGAACACTTTGTATCTATTTCAACACATACTTTTGCATATGATATCCTTTGTCTATGTTTGGTAGCTTTATCCATGTATAGTGGCTTTCCAACAGCACTAGCTACATAGCTCATACCAATCTCATCCCATAAAGCATGTGGGACATTGTGCAACTTTATCCAAATTGGTATTGAAGTGATTTTTCCTTTCTGCAGTCTAATAGTGTTATGCCATTTTTGCAGAAACATTGGTTTTCCTACCACATCACAAACTCCAGCTTCTAATACTTCCTCCATCTTTTGTTTATCAGAGAATCTAAAAAAGAAGAAGCCACTGTCTGTTGCAGAAATATCTATTAAGCTTTGTTTTCCCCATTGCTTTTCTACAATTCCTTTTACAACAGAAAATGGTAATTTTGAACCCAAAAAGAAACCCACAACACAATTTTCATAGAATTTACTTCCTTCTTCAATAACTTCCTTAGGAGGGGCAACTCTAATTTTCCCATCATTTAATACCGGTGGCTGGTATTTCATATGAGCATTTTGTGCTAATCCTCCTACTACAACCTTACTCCAAGAATCATGTTTTCCTTTATGTTCAAAACTCTCCTTAAAGATAATGTTGTTTGTCTCTTCTAGCCTCTCATTTTTCTCCTTATTTCTTGTAGGCCCTTGGAATAAACTTTCTTGGATTTCTTGTTCAATTCTCTCCTTGTCTTGTTGAGATAATACATTATCCTTGGTCACACTTCCTTTAGCCATGTTCCTATTTGCAAGGGTTAATCGTCCAGATTTCATTATTTTAACTTCTGTATCATTATTTTCTCCTAAAGATTTCCAACACTCTTTAAGTTTCCTTATTTTCTTTTTCTCTCTTCTTTCAAACTCAGCACTCTCTGGGTCTATCCTCTGAAAATCCTTGACCATCAGCAGTTACCAACTTAGTACTTAACTAATTTGATAGGCAGGATTTTGGTAAGATGTACCAAAAGTTCATAATCTACTCAGTATATAGACCTGATAGATTCTGCCTTCTTCTACCGACAATCTACTTAAATCCCTTTAACTTAACTTAATATAGAAACATGGCTTTTAGTAGGTATATCCTTCTCTTATCACTCCAAAACAAATATCTTAACTAAGCAATCAATAAATCAAAACACACCACGAAACAACTAAATTCACACCTAACTCTCACTACACCAACTTCTACTCCTAAATTGCAAATCCAATATATAAAAAAAATAAAAATAAAATAAAATAACAAATAGAAAAATAAAACACACAGAAACAACACTCACTTCAACAGAGTCTATCCTAATTATAATCTAATATACAGAAATGTTTTTTTTTTTTTTTTTTTTTTTTTTTTTTAAATTACCTCCGAGCCTAGGAGATCCGGCGATCAGCCATCAGGTCTTGTCTCCCGCTGACCTGCTCTAAATCCTACTACCTTCCGCCGGTGACCACACGATGGGGATGCGATGGGGGAGCGGGGGGAGCGGGGGGAGCCTGGGATAAGTGGCCAGACTGTTTCCTGCGATGGGGGACGGGATATGGGTTCTGTGGAGGGGGGGCAGGGGAGCTTCGGGAGGAGTGGGGATACGATGGGGGACGGGGGAAACGATAGGGGGGGCGGAGGGATCAGGGAGAGGGCTGGACAGGGGGGAGTGCACGGGATGGGGCTGGGGGGGTGAGGGGCGAAAATGGGGTGGGCTGGGAGATCTGCGGCGGGGGTCTGGGAGGGGCTGGGAGATTTGCGGCGGGGGCTGGGGGGGGCGATGGGGGAGCGGGGGGATCAGGGGGGAGCGGGGGGAGCCTGGGAGATCTGCGGCGGGGGTCTGGGAGGGGCGATGGAGGAGCGGGGGGGCTGGGAGATCTGCGGCGGGGGCTGGGGGGAGCGATGGGGGATCGGGGGGAGCGGGGGGAGCCTGGGAGATCTGCGGCGGGGGTCTGGGAGGGGCGATGGGGGAGCGGGGGGCTGGGAGATCTGCGGCGGGGGCTGGGGGGAGCGATGGGGGAGCGGGGGGAGCGATTCTTTCTCTTCTTCTCTTATGCGGTGCCCTCTTTCCACTTGTCCATAATTCACGTTCCTTTGCCCTTTTATGTTATCTTGGGATGCATGACCTAAGATTCTCCCTTAGTAATTCACTTTTTTGCCCCTTTTGTTTATTTCCTTTCTTGTCCTTTTTTGTCCTTTTCCTCCTCTTTTTGCTACTTTACACATTGCCTCCTCTTTTCTTCTTTTGATTTCTTTTTCTTTCCTTTTCTTCTTCATGTGCCTTTTTGTAACTTTCTTTTCCTTTATTTCTTTTGCTCTTTTGGGGTTTGCTGCATAAATAACACAAATTTACATAAATATATCAAAACTTAAATATTATCTTATAAAACTTGTATTATTTATATCCTAAAATAGTTAAAATAACTCTATAAAAATAAAGTTATCAAGACCTCCAAACTTGACATTTTGCTAGTCCTTGAGCAAAAGTAAGAGATAATATATGTTTTGGACAAAACCCGTTCTTGAAATTCACTCAAAATTGCTCAACTTAACAATTCAAAGAAAAAATATAGCTTTCATCCAAACAAAACAATTGTTCATAAGATAAGATAGACTTTTAACTATGTTGACCATGTTTGTGTGTGTGAGTGTGAGTCCTTATCTTTTCAACTATATGCACTCTAAATAGATCCACATTGATATGCAATCTCTCAAAATCTTTAACCAAACCTCATAGGTTTGCTTTTCATTCCTCTCTCTACTAATGTAGGCCAATCATCTAACCAAGAATCAATAGGACTTTTATAAGCTTGTAATGTAAGGCTGGGCTAGGGGTAAGATGAAAGTCATTTAGGCTAAATTCACCCGTGAACACATTGCTTTCTAGGATCTAATTTAAGCTTTTGTCACTTCCTTTCTTTGTTTTTTTTTCACAAATGATCTTTCTATCACCACTTCTCTCATTCATTTCTTCCCAAAAATACTTGATTTCACTTGGATTTTGATACTTACAAAAGTCACAATCATGCTTACAATCATAAAGCAAGTTGTAGGACTAGAAATGTAACCATTATAATCTTATCTTGCTGATGACATCCAACTACTATGCAAAAGCCAATTTCTGAACCTTGAGTGGCTTGAATTTGACAATAAGTAATAAGAGAATTCCAATCTTGGACAGATGTTGCATTTTTTTTTTTTGCATTCACAAAAGCAACATATTATGCTACATAATCATTGCAATCAACATCCTTCCCCTCAACTGCTCTTCACTCAAATAGACTTATATCCTAAAAATCAATATGTTCAAGGGTGTGGGACGAAAAGATAATTTGTCAAAGGCTCAAAGGTATATATATGTGGGTGTTAAAAAAAAATGGATATAAATCAAGGCTCAGGGGGGTGACTAGGGATAAATAAATAGGGTTGGCTTGAAAGGCTCAAACGATCCAAAGAATGGCCTAAATCCTTTTCTCAATTAGATACAACCTAGGATTTTGCCTCAAGAGGAAATCAAGCAAATTCTAAGATCTGGGTGTGATCTAAGAAAATCACATACTTCACATGAATGTTCTCTAGAAATACACACAATTTCAAAAATGAAGGACTTTTAGTGTTTAATGAATGGATCAACATAATTAGAATCACACTTAACTCACATCACAATTGTAGGTTTGAACAGAATCTACATCTTCCTAAGAATCGCTAAGAATTCAAAACAAAGGGTTTAATCATGACATCATAAAAAAAATTCAATTAGATTTAGCAAGAAAAGATTTATTTTCCCACCCCTAAACTGGAATGAAGCATTGTCCTCAATGTAAAAAGAAATAAAGCAAGAATAAAGGAAAATAAAGGTAAAATAGGAATGAGAAAACTTCCCTGATTGTAGATGATAGCCATAAAGAGCTTTGAGGAGATGGTGGCAACAAAATTTTCAACAAAAGAACCAATAAAATGCTTGGGTTGCGTCCCAAGAAGCACTTGCTTTATAGTTTTCAGCCAAACAATCTTCAATGTTTCTACTCAAGGAGGAAGAAGATCAATGGTAGTCTTCTGCATATTGACTCCCTCAAAGTAGGGCTTCAAACACTGACCATTCACCTTAAATGTGCCTTGGGTGTCATTTGCAACTTCTATTACTCCATATGGGAATACCTTAGTGACTATGAAAGGCCAAACCATCGAGACCGCAATTTACTTGGAAACAATTTAAGACGAGAGTGATAAAGTAATACTTTTTGGCCAACCACAAACTCTCTTCTTAATATGTGTTTGTCATGCCATATTTTTGTCCTCTCCTTGTATATTTTGGCATTTTCGTAGGCCTCATCTCATAATTTCTGCAATTCATTCAGCTGCAACAATCGAGTTTCACCTACAGACTGCATATCAAAATTCAAAAATTTCAAAGCCCAATATGCTTTAAGCTCTAATTCTACTGGTAGATGACAAGCTTTCCCAAACACTAGCCTAAAGGGGGACATTCCAATTGGCGTGTTGAATGCTGTTCTATAGGCCCAAAGTGCATCATTAAGTTTCATTGACCAATCTTTCCTTGAGGCATCACAGTTTTTTCTAAAATTCTCTTAATTTCCCTATTTGATATCTCAACTTGACCACTAGTCTGAGAGTGATAAGGGGTAGCAATCTTATGGGTAACCTCGTACTTACCTAAAAGTGATTTAAATTGTTTGTTGCAAAAATGGGTCCCTCTATTACTTATGATTGCCCTAGGAGTGCCAAAGTGGGTAAAAATATTTTTCTTTAAGAATTTAACCATAACCTTAGCATCATTTATAGGCAATGCTACTACTTCTACCCACTTAGACACATACTCAACAGCCACCAAAATATATATATTTCCATACGAAGGTGGAAAGGGTCTCATGAAGTCAATACCCTAAACATCAAATAACTCACATACAACAACATTGTTTAAAGGCATCTCATGTTTCCTAGAAATATTCCCAATTCTTTGACATTGATCACATGCAACTACATATGAATATGCATCTCTAAAAAGTGTGGGCCAATAAAATCTGGACTGTAAAACCTTAGCTACAGTTCTGGTGGCACCAAAATGACCACCAACCTCTCTAGCATGACAATGGTGTAGGATACTAGCCATCTCTTCCTTAGGAACACATCTTTTTATAACCTAGTCTACACATACTTTAAACAAGAAAGGCTCTTCCCAAAAATAATTTTTGAGGTCAGAAAAGAATTTTTTTCTTTGTTGATATGACATTTCAGAAGAAAGAATATTACTTACCAAATAATTGAAAAAATTAGCATATTAGGGAATTTGGATGGATTGGAGTGCAAAAATGTTTTCATCGGAAAATTTTTCCAGAATCGGTTGATCTTCTTCCTTCAGATTAGGAATTATGGACAAATGACTTGCAACTAGATTTTCAGTCCCCTTCTTATCTTTGATCTCCAAATCAAACTCTTGTAGCAATAGAATCCACCTGATTAACCTAGCTTTTGATTCTTTCTTTTCAAGCAGATGCTTGAGAGCAAAATGGTCAGAATAAACAATAACTTTGGAACCAATTAGATAAGAACGAAATTTATCAAAAGCAAATACTACAGTTAAAAGTTCTTTTTCTGTTGTTGAATAATTCAATTGTGCACTTGACAAGGTTCGACTAGCATAGTAGATGGTCTGAAAAACTTCATTCTTCCGTTGTCCTAACACAGCTCCTACTACAAAATCACTAGCATCACACATTAGCTCAAAAGGTAAGTCCCATTTTGGTGCCGCCATGATTGGTGTTGATATTAACTTTTCCTTTAAAGTGTTAAAAGCCTGCAAGCATTCATCAGAAAAGTTATATTTCACATCTTTAACCAACAAACTTAAAAGGGGTCTAGCAATTTTGGAAAAATCTTTTATGAATCACCTATAGAATCCTGCATGCCCCAAAAAGCCTTTAACAAGTTTCACTGATGTTGGTGGGGATAGTTTGGCAATGACCTCCACTTTAGCTCGATCAACCTCTAATCCTTTTTTAGATATCTTATGCCCAAGCACTATTCCTTCCTGCACCATAAAATGACAGTTCTCTTAATTCAAAACAAGGTTAGTCTCCTCATACCTTTGTAAGACCCTTGCTAAATTATCTAAACAAATGTCAAATGATGAACCAAATACAAAAAAATTATCCATGAAAATTTCAATGAATTTTTCAACCATATCAGAAAAAATGGCCATCATGCATCTCTGAAAAGTGGTAGGTGCATTACAAAGATCAAAGGGCATTCTTCTAAAAGCAAAGGTACCATAAGGACAAGTGAAAGTGGTTTTCTCTTGATCTTCTGGTGCAATGTGAATTTGATTATACCCTGAATACCTATCAAGAAAGCAATAAAATTCATGTCCTGCAAGTCTTTCTAACATTTGATCAATAAATGGTAAAGGAAAATGATCTTTTTTAGTGGCATCATTTAATTTTCTATAATCTATACACACACACCATCCAATAACTATCCTAGTTGGAATCAATTCATTATTATCATTTCTTTGAACAGTCATATCTCCCTTCTTTGGCACAACTTGCATAGGACTTACCCAAGGACTATTTGAGATAAGATAAATGATCCCTGCATCAAGCAACTTGATTACCTCAGCCTTCACCACTTCTTGCATCTTTGGATTCAATCGCTTCTGAGGTTGAACAGTAGCTTTGTAATGCTCTTCCATCAAAATCTTGTGCATGCATAGTGAAGGACTAATTCCCTTGATGTCAGCTATTTTCCATCCAATTGCACCTTTGTGATTTTTCAACACCTGAAGTAATTTCTCTTCCATTGATTTTGTTAAAGAAGAAGATATAATTATTGGCAAAGTAGAAACTTCATTTAAATAAACATATTTCAAATGGGAAGGTAAGGGCTTGAGTTCAAGAGTTGGAGGCTTTTCAATTGATGGCTTAGGTTTCGTCATGTGTTGTCCCAACTCTTCAAACTTTGTTTTTTTTATTGGGAATATGGTGGATTTGCCTCCATGAGATTGGCATACTCCTGTATCTCTTCACTTTCAACTTCCTCATTCTTTGGGTGAACCAAGCATGCTTCAAGTGGATCCTTTAAAGCTTTTTCCTGAAAGATCGTATTCACAAACTTATCAATTGTTTCAACCCTAAAGCAAGAACTATCATCAGATGGATGTTTCATAGCAGTAAAAACATTAAAAGTGACAGAATCATTTTGAACTCTTAATATTAACTTCCCTTGTTGTACATCAATCAAAGCTCTTCCTGTTGCTAGAAAAGGTCGACCTAAGATAAGTGGTACATCAAAGTCTTCCTCCATATCAAGTACTATAAAATTTGCAGGAAAAATGAATTTGTCAACTTTTACCAATACATCTTCTACAATGCCCCTCAGATATTTAATTGATCAATCAGCCAATTGTAGGGACATTGTGGTTGGCTTCACTTCACCCAACCCTAATTTCCTAAAAATAGAAAAAGGCATTAGATTAATACTAGCTCCTAAATCACATAATGCCTTATCAAAGTGAGAATCTCCAATAGTACAAGGAATTGTAAAACTCCCTGGATCTTTTAATTTTGGAGGTAGTTTGTTTTGTAAGATGGCTGAGCATTCTTTAGTTAGCTTCATGGTTTCATACTCTTCCAGCTTCCTTTTGTTTTTCAATATCTCCTTAAGAAATTTTGCATAACTGAGCATTTGATCTAATGCATCTACAAAAGGAATGTTAATATGCAATTTTTTAAATACATCAAGAAATTTAGAAAATTGCTTATCTATTTTATGTTGTTGGAGTCTTTGAGGAAATGGAACAAGAGGCACATAAGGCTTGGGATTATCAGGGAATAATGTCCTCAGGTTGTGTGCTAACATCATCTTCCTTATTCTTGACATTTTCCTTTTCAATGTCATCTTTTCCCACTTGTTTACCATTTCTCAAGGTTATTACCTTTGCATCTTCTATAGGATTCTTCTCTATGCTACTCGGCAGTGAACCTTGTTGTCTTTCAGAAATCATATTAGCCAACTGACCTATTTGCACCTCTAAATTTCAAATTGAAGTTTTTTGGTTTTGTAATTTTGTTTCGTTGTTCTGTAACATCTTGGCGACCATTTCCTCTAAATTAGGCTTCTTTTCTTCTAGTTGCCTGAATCCTGGTGGTGGCCTTATTGCATTAGAATTACTCCATGAAAAATTTGGGTGGTTAAACCATCCCGGATTGTAAGTGTTAGAGTATGGATTATTTTGTGGCCTACTTGAATTTCCAACATAATTAGCATCTTTGCTACCCTGTACAAAGGTGTTACCTACTTGGCATTGTATGCTTGCATGTCCTCCACCACAATGATCACATAACATGTTTTGAATCCTTATGACTAGAGCACTCAGGTTATCCATTTTCTTGTTAATTTTTTCAATTTATGCATACATTGCAGTGTAAGCATCTACTTCATGAATTCCACTAGCTTTCCTCATTGGTAACCTCTCAGTAGGCCATTGATAACTATTATTTGCCATTTCCTCCAAAAGATCATATGCTTCTTTTGGTGTTTTATTGTTCAAAGCCTCTCTTGCAGCTGCATCAAGCATAAAACGAAGATTTTTACTAGACCCATTATAGAAAGTTTGTACCTATAACCATATGGGTAGTCCATGTTGTGGACATTTTCTTAAAAGCTCCTTGAATCTTTCCCAAGCTTCATACAATGATTCATTGTCCATTTGCATAAAAGCGGTAATATCGTTACGCATTTTGGCAGACTTTGCTGGAGGAAAGAACTTACTAAGAAATTTCTGAGCCAAATCATCCCATGTTGTAATTGATCTTGCAGGAAAAGAAGAAAGCCAACTTTTAGCTTTGTCTCTTAAAGAAAATGGGAATAGCCTTAATCTAATAGCATCATCTGTGACTCCATTGTATTTAATCATGTCACAGATTTTAAGAAAAGCATCAATGTGAGCATTTGGATCATCGTTTGGTAGCCCATTAAATTGCACAGAATTTTGAAGCATCTGAATGAGTGCTGGCTTGATTTCAAAGTTGTTTGCTTGAATTGCAGGCCTCTTGATACTTGATGTGGCACCTTGAACTGTTGGTGCAACATATTCTTTTAGAAGCTTGCGTGAATCATCATTCTCTACCATTTTTATAGCTTCACTTCTTTGTTCTCTTATCTCCTTTCGTTGCTTTCTGACTGTGCATTCAATTTCTGGGTCAAGATTAACAAGTTGTTCTCTTTGGCTATGGGTCATGCACGTCTGTAACACTTTTGAAAAGTAGCAACTAAAAAAAATATGATTTTAAGGAAAAATAACAATAATAAAGCAAAAGAAAAATAAAATCTAACAAAACAAAAAAAAATTGATTTTTTTTAAGAAAATAAAAACTAGATTAAACTTAGAATTTATTTGGTATTAATATTTATCAGTAGTAAAACAGCCAATCCCTAGCAACGGCACGAAAAACTTGTTTGGTGAATTTTAAATGCAAGTGAACATGTCAAACAAGTAATATAATGATAAAAAAAGTATCATCCCACGAAGATTAGTGAATACTAAACTAATTAAGTATTAATGTTGAATTAATCCTAAAATTTATGTAGCAAATCAAAATATTGTTGATGATGAATTAAAATTTAAAATTTCTAAAACGAAAACTCAATGTTAATTAAAATCGGATCCAAGTAAGAACAATCAAGATGAGAAACATGTTAGAGCTTCCGATTTCACCATAACTACTAGATATGAATTTTCATAGTTTATGCCTGTAAGAATGATATTACTTATGTGATGACAGAATTTCCTAATTTATTTACTATCCTATGTCTAGGTATAGCAAACCTATTTACTTCATTAATTCATTATATTTCTATACATGAATTGAAACAAACCAAATGCATTAGTATCTGTGAACATTCTTGGTTTACAATAAATCTTTCGATTATCTTATCACCAAAAGCCACACAAACAACATGGTATATGTCTATCCACATTTAATTCATGGTTATATATTATAAGAAGCAATTTCATATTATTACCTCTCAGTCTCAAACATGCACATCAAATCATTCAAGTGGTGGCCAATCACTTAAAAGCATTAAGCATAATAATATATAACTCACATAAATAAAATATCTTGTAAAACATAAAACTTATAAAATTCACATAATCATAGTTAGGCTACATCTTCGATCTAACAAAAGAAGTTTAGAACATACTGAAATAACAAACCAAAGTAATAGTAGAAATTAAGCAAAACATCTTAAATAAAAAGAACAGGAAAGTTGTTACCACACTGTCTTTTCTTTAAGAATTCTTTATAGAATTCCTACAATTCAAGAATGATAAGAAGTAGAAGGAAGCTTTCGCGCCCTTATTTCTCTTTTTCTTCCTTGGTTTTCTCCTTCTTTTCTAGCTTTTCCTCCCTTCCTTGGTTCCGGTGGCAACACACGACTTTTCTTCTTTTCTCTCTTTTCTCTCTCCTCTCTTTCTTCTCTCTCTTCTTCTCTTGTGTGGCGCCCTCTTTCCACTTGTCCATAATTCATGTTCCTTTGCCCTTTTATGCTATCTTAGGATGCGTGACCTAAGATTCTCCCTTAGTAATTCACTTTTTTGCCCCTTTTGTTTATTTCCTTTCTTGTCCTTTTTTGTCCTTTTCCTCCTCTTTTTGCTACTTTACATGTTGCCTCCTCTTTTCTTCTTTTGATTTATTTTTCCTTCCTTTTCTTCTTCATGTGCCTTTTTGTAACTTTTTTTTCCTTTATTTCTTTTGCTCTTTTGGGGTTTGCTGCATAAATAACACAAACTTACATAACTATATCAAAACTTAAATATTATCTTATAAAACATGTATTATTTATATTCTAAAATAGTTAAAATAACTCTATAAAAATAGAGTTATCACTAAAATTTTATCACTAAATCTTCTTTAATTTCTTTACTTTAAAATGTGATACAATAAAACCTTGAAAGATATATTGAGTAACGTCACTGCAAAGCTCTTACTTTTGATAGCCTTGATCATCCAACATATTTTAGTTTTCTAATGTTCAATTCTTCGAGTTAATCCATTTAACCTAACAAAATTCTTCTTTACTCTCTTATAGTGCTTCATATCTTTTGTCAATATAATACTTTCATCTAGTCATTAGTTATGAGAGTTTACTTCTAACTTTGCTCTTTAAGCTCTTAGCACCATCCTTAAGCATTTTCTACACAAGAATGAATTGTAGGCCTAAGTCTATTAGCTTCTTGGATCTATGTATTGCCTTTAAAAACCTAGGTTAGGTACACTTTGCCACCTTGGCACATTATATTTTGGACAAATAGTTTTTGATAAAAGGCTAGGTATTATATATCACTAGAGAAAATACAAATTTTTACTAACAACATCCTTATTTCAACTCAAAAATTACATTTTGGTAAATTTCAAACCTTTTGTAAAACCTTATTATTAGTTATAGGCTTCACTTCCTTAATTAATGAAATCTTGCCACTTATGTCATTGATTTTAGTAATAATTGTTAACCTATCTAAACTTTTACTACTAAACCTTCTTCTATTCTTTTCTTTCCAAATGTGATACAAACAACTTTGAATGATACAATGAGTAGGGATGTTACAAAACTTTATATTTAATACTCTTGATCATCCAACATACTTATACTCTTTATTGTTCAATTCTTGGAGATAATCCATTTATAACTAATAAAGCCATCCAAATATAATTTGTAAACCTTTAATTAAAGATTGAATGTTCTAGTGATTCTTTTTCTTATTGGCAAATGTTATAGGTCCACTAAGTTGCTCCATATTGCCATTCAATTTGTTATGGTTAACTAGTCTTTCAAAATGATTTAACAAATAAGATTATATTTTGGTACTCCTTATTTCCAGATTAGTCTTGCCCATTTAGTTTCTTCACCACTTTATCTTAGAATCACATAGCATTTGACAATATTATACTATGATCTAGTCATTAGTTTTGAGAGTTCATTTCTAACTTTTATTTTTAAGCTCTCAACAACATCCTTGAGAATTTGCTAAATAGGAATGAATTGTAAGCCAAGTCTATTAGCTTCTTGGATTAATGCATTACCATTAAAAAACCCAGTCAGGTATAGTTTAGCCACCTTAGCATGTTATATTTTGAGCAAATTTTTTATTTATGAAAGTCCAAGCATTATAGATCACCAAAGAAAATATAATTATTCAGTTACAACATCCTCATTTAGGCTTAAAAACAACATTTGAAAAATTTTAAGGCTTTTGCAAAACCTTATTACAAGTTATAGGCTTCACTCATATGATTAATGAAATCTTGCCTCATATGTCCTCGATTTTAGCAATAATGGTTGACATGTTTAGACTTCTACCATTATAATCTTCTTCTATTCCCTTATTTCAAATGTGATAAAAAGAATTTTGAATGGTACACTAAGTAAAGATGTGTTAAACTTTTATATTTAAAAACATTGATCATCCAACATACTTTTGCTCTCCATTATTCAATTCTTTAAGATAATCCATTTATACTTAGCAAAGCCCCCAAAATATAATTTATGAACCTGAAATTAAAGAATAAATGTTCTTAGGATTCTTCTTCTTGTTGGTAAAGGTTACACTGTAGGTCTACTAAGTTGTTCCATATTACCACTCAATTTGTTATGGTTAACTTCTCTTTTAAAATCATCTAATAGATAAAATTATGTTTGGTACTCTTGCTTTCCATACTAGTCTTGTCCATTCAATTTTGTCTTTACTCTTTCTTTGTGTCGTATAGCCTTTGGCTTATACTTTAATTTAGTCATTAGTTGTGAGAATTCACTCCTAAATTGTAAAATTTTTCTCTAACCCCAAGCTAATGATCCTTACATCTCTACTTAAAAAATTTATTTCCTTACAATTTTTTGATACCATCCATCTAGCCCATAATTAGTTTAATGTAATTTGCATTGGAGACCATAAAAGTTCCCCAACTACCACCTTATTGTAAGTGTGAATGTCTATCAATCCCAATCTTTTAGAAATTTTAGGATGATAAATTTCCTTCTAGGCCATGTTTGCCACACAACACTCAACAAATTTTCCAATCCAAAGGAAGAATGTAATCATTGTTTCAATTTCATATAGCATCTATTTAGGTGGTAGAAAAATTTAAAACCAAAAAATTTGTGAAGAGAATATAACACTTTGCTAGTTGTGGTCTCCCTTCAAAGCTGATATCTTTCAACTTATATCCTTCAACTCAAGCAAAAGCATGACAATAGCTATCATGTCTTGAATACTTAGTTCAATTATTGATCAACTAGGTTCTAATCCAAGCTCATGTAAGAATGCTTTTTGGAACAATCAACTTGATCTAGGAAATTATACGCCTTCATAAGATAACGTCAACATGTGGTCCTTGGTATTTATGTTTTTTCAACATGTGTATTTTAAGCTGAGAACCTGGTATGTAGGTTGCACAATTAAATATTTTGGGGTTTTGTTTTTATGCACTACTCTTTTTATCTTCAAGGTATAGTTATTAGGTACATTCTTATTTTTTTAAAAAACATGCCTCAAGATGCCGCCCCTATTTTGTTTAAACAAAATACAGTGAAGAAAATTGGAATTTGAGAAAGATAGGTAACAAACAATGATTGGGCTGCATTTCTATGCAAAGTTTCCTATAATTCAATGTGCTACAATCTTACATATTTATATATCTGATTATTTTGATATTATACATGAGACCAAGTTTTTCATTATGGGAGGTGGAGGTAACGTTGCTGTCCCTCCAATAATTTATCAAGCTTTGGTGTCCACTTGCAGTATGCTTATGCATATGATTGCGGTACAGGTAGCTTCCGATCAGTGAGCTTGAGACAACCAGTTGCAGTAGGGAGTGATTGATTACAAGGGATTAGATTTGACTACCGAGGAGTCACCATTGAAGTCTTAGATCAATTTTAATTATAAAAGACTACCAAGCTTATGCTTGCCCGATAGAGCCGCCAAGAGCAAAGGCTACGTAAGCTTAGTTTGCACATTTGTTCCTCTCTTTTCTTTTTGTCTGCCGAATCCGTCTCCAGCATTCTTTTTTCTAAAGGACATTACCTTCTTATTGAAGTTTTCCAAGAAAGTGACAAACATATATTTCACCTCAAGGTTAGATTTGATTGGTCACCAGTGCCCCCTCTTACATGTTCTTGTCTCCCGTTATGTCACGGTTGTGATAAGGTCGAGAAGATGGTTTTATGAATTCAAATTATGAGGTCCCAAGGCATTACCAAACGGAGGTACTTTATAGGATATTGTCGATAATGATAAATATCATGACGAAAATGATAATCTTATATAATTCTCAACAACACTACCGAGAGAAGAAGTTCTCTATTATTTTCATTTTCTTGCATAGAGACGTTTAATGATTTGGATTATTGATGCTTCATCCTTTTCTTGATGCTTTCTTTTCTTGTTCTGGTTATTTGAATTTTAGTTGGAATATTAGAATAGCATTGAATGTTGTATTCAGTGTCGTTCATGAGCTATGCCTTTTGCTTTCTTCTTAAAAGCCCAGGTTGAACTTCATGAATTAGATAAATTTTTTTTTATCATTCTCCAAGAGAAAAATCATGCCTTTTGCAAGTTTTACTGACTTGCACGAAAAGGATCAATATACCAATTGTCCTAGAAATTTTTTTCTGACGTACCTAGAGTTAAAAATAAAAGTAGTGTAACCACTTTAGAAGATGATCTCCCAATTGACACCACATTTTGTAAAGCTTGCCGATATTTGTCTATTGTAATTTCATTTGTTTATTTCATCCCTTAATTAATTAGAGCATTCACCAATAAAAGGAGTATTACTCTTATATTATATTCAAACTCCGCCTACTAAACATTGTGACTTTTGTTACGTTCTAACCTTTGGATGAGTTTAAAGACTTGATTATAATATTGCCCCACACACATGACCTTTTACGTTTCATGTGTCAATTTCATAGGGCAGTATTCATTTTGTTACCCTTTCGGCATTTCAATTGTCTTGTGCCAAATCAACTATTAACAGATATCGTTTGTATAAGAAATATTCAATCTCATTGACAAGTATGTCGCACACGTTTGACAATTCCCTACATGAGCATGACGGGTGCTGTGCAGTTAAGTACGAGCTGTCATTCGACAAAGACACCACATTTTAGCCGATGTCGTGGTTCTTATATTGCACAACTCAGGTTTTTCAACTACATGATTTTTTCTTTTCCTTCATATAATTTAACTTATCTCCTTTGTCCCACTGATCATAAAATAGATTCATAACAAGTAAAATAGAAGTCGTTCCATCCAAGCTTGGCTTTACACTAATATAAATCCATATTAAAGAAAGTTCAAGGGGATCATGGACCTCTTCTCCATGCAGCCTAATTGATTAAAACAAGAATGAAAATTACAATAGGAGTCATTTACTTTTCCATGCTTTGCATTGATATGGTGTAAGATCTCTAGCTTCCCTTATGTGTCAATTCCCCCATAAACATTAGTTAGCCTTATAATATTCAACCAATGATACATTAGTTTAATTTACATAATGGAGTTTTTGCTCAAGATTATGCTTCTAGGTGGATGTAAGTTTTCTACATCGAAGTCTAGAAGTGCCTTAGATTTTCGTCACATTAGTTGTCCTAGGAATAAACAATATAAGGATTGGGTGAACTAATTTTTCAAGGATGGGTAAATGACATTAGTCCAATTTTTCTATTTTCCCAGCACCATCAGTGGGACAAAGAAATGATGCATTAGCAAAGCCAAACTTTTTTTTGGCTTTTTATACTTTATGCACTTGCTTGCTCTACATGTTGTTTTGAATCATTTAGGAATTTCTCCATCATAAGAAAGGTTTTCAACATATGATTTAGGGACAACAATGATGAGTAACAATATGGGTTGGTGCTTGAGTTGATAAGGGTCATTTAGGTTTGCTTTAGTTTGTTTACCTTCTTCACAATTAAAAGAGGTAGGTGAATTGTGCTGATCAATAATGTTGCAAAATATTGGAGTCAAAGTCAATAAAGGTCATTTAGGTTTGCTTTAGTTTGTTTTACCTTCTTCATAATTAAAAAAGGTAGGTAAATCATGCTGATCAATAATGTTGCAAAATATTGGAGTTAATCTAGTCAATCTCTTACTCTACAATCTTCTATAGCCATTTCCTTCTCCATAAAGTTTCAAGGAGTTAAATATTAGCTAATAAAAATGGTAACATCCTTCAAATAAAATACAAGTTGGATGTGGTATCCTAATTACAATGCCAATTCCAATCCCCTTTATAAACTTCAAATCAAGAATGTCCTTTCCCCTCTTTGTATTTAAATAACAACCAAAAGAAACAACCCATATCCCTTTTTGGCCATACAAGTTGCAAAAAAAAGAAAAAAACAAACTCCTTCAAAAAGCTAAAAGACACCACAACTTCACAATAAGGTCATAAATGGAAAACAATCTACTAATCTATGGTATCATGCAACTTGTGGAAGAAAAAAATCTAATTGGTTAAAGGCAACCAATTGTAACAATCAAAACTAAAATAATGATAGAAAAAATCTAAAAGTGTGATTTTTTTTCATAGTTTAGTTCCATGATACAACTCAATTTGTATGTACATAAGCTGCAATTAGTTAAGAAAGTGATAAAAATGTTACAACTCAACAATTGGACTGGGCTAAAATAGGCATAACAATTTAAGGTTATCTGTTAGATTTGTGCTCAATACCTAATAACAATATAATAAGGATTTATGATGTTGAGTTTATGTCACCACATTAGTGGAGAAAAACTTTGGACTACTTGATATAGGTTTTATTAAGCTAACTTTGATTTCAAAAAACTTTTTTCTTTTTTTTTTAATGCCATATGTTCCAACAAAATTGATAACTTTATTTTTATAGAATTATTTTACCTATTTTTAGGCAATAAATAATACAATGCTTATAAGAAAATATTTGAATTCCTCTTTATTTACTTGAATTTGCCTTGTTTTTGTAGCATAAGGAGGCATGGAGAAAAATGATAAGCATAAAGAACCTGATGTTAATTATATGGTTAAGATATCAAGATCAAGAAAATCAAGATGGGCTTGGACTTTAGATTTTCCATTGTTATTAGGTTTTCTAATTATTTAGAAAACCTAGTCATGTTAGGAGTTCAAAACCCAATTGTCTTGGGTCTCCAAAACCCACTTCTAGTAAGATAAGAGATAGGTCTAAACCTAACCTTATTTAAGAGAAGAGAAGAGAAGAGACAAAAGAAGGGGAAGAGGAAATTAAGCACAACTTAAGGTTTTCTTGAAGAGAAGACAAAAAAGAGGAGAGACTTCTTATTCTTGGATTTAAGATGGCTTCTTTAATTCCTATTATTATTCTTCCCTATTGTTTCTTTATGTTCTAGTTTACTTTTGTTAAAGCTATGATGTAAACCTAATTATGATGGTATGAATGTTATGATTAGTATGTTTTGCAATATATTTTATTTATGTGAAGTTACATATTATTGTGTTTAATGCTTTTAAGTGATTAGCTACCACTTAAATGATATGATTTGCATGTTTGAGACCAATAGAAGATGATATGCAATTGCTTCTTGTAATGTGTAACCATAAATTAAATATAGATAGACATATACCATATTATTTGTGTGGCTTTCGATATAAACTAGGAATGTTCATAGATCCTAATACATTTGGTTCGTTTCAATTCACATAGAGATATAGTGAGTTAATGAACTAAATAGGTTTGCTATACCTAGACATAGGATAGTGAATAAATTAGGAAGTTCTGCCATTACATAGATATTATTCCTCTTGCAATCATAAATAATCAATATTAGTACCTAGTAATTATGGTGAAATCATATGCTCTAACATATTTCATATATTTAGTTTTCTTAGATTTAGTTAGTTAATCTATCATCTATTATTTGGACTTGTTAGATAAATTCTAGGAGTTATTTACCATTAGTAATTAGTTAGTCTAGTAATCATCAATCTCTATGCGATGATATCTTTTTTATCATTATATTACTTGTTCAACATGTTCACTTGCATTTAAAATTCACCAAACAAAAATCTTTAACTAAATAGTCTTGTTATTTTTCTTATACTAATGCCTATTGAAACATGATAGAAACATTTGTGGAGATCCTTTATGAATAATTGATTAGTATAGAAAGAATGCTTAAAGCTAACTAAGAAAATATTTAGGGGAGTAGAGAGAGCTCATTGTATATGTCAATCAAGCTAAACGTCCTATGCTTACCTAACCCTCAAATACTAGACTTTCAATCTAATTCAAGGGAAATTTTAGAATAACTAGTAACACCACTAGGCTTAATGGACCATTTTCATCATGTCTAGTTACATGTTCCTTTCTCCATTGGTCTTAGGTGAGTTTAAACTTTTCATAAGGATCTCTAAGGAGCAATCTTATTTTCATACTTAGTTGTAATTGATAGAGGTTTGACGTTGTTTTGGAGCCAAGACTTATAATTGATTGTTGTATGCAATGAAGATTGAAAGGTAGGTGATAGAAATTGTCATAATGACTTGAGATTTCTTAATAATTCCATGTCATGTTTATAAAAACTGCTATAAATGGGTATTGCATAAAATATGTTTAACTGTGAATCCTTTAGATGGATAACATCACCAAAGTTTTGTTTCTTAAAAGACCTAATTTAGCTTCTCCCTTAGCTATTTGACCAAGAAGCACTGTAGGTATGTGAAGAAAACCATGCATCTTTAAATTTAGATTGTCTAAATCAACTAGGATTAGAACTTTGTGGTGGTGGAATAGTATCCTATGTTTATTGCACATTTAAAAATCATAAGATCTTGGTTGTAACCCTAATAATAAGATTTATTTATTATAGATGCAAAACTTACTTGTTCAGTATTGAACTTTTGTAACTATTACAACTTTTATGCACATATCACAAACAACAAGTATGAGGAATTGCATGATGCAAGTCAATTCCTTAAATACAATACATGTGCATAAAAGTATACAAACATATATGTTAATATCTCAAGTTAAAGGTGCACGATGAGCTTCTTCCTTCATCTCAGCCTTGATGGTGGCAACCAATTGATTATAGGCTCCACTCTAAGCACAACTTAGCTTATCATTCCATTTTTCTCCAATTGCCTTTTTTATTGTTCTAAGTAAGGCTTTTTTCACCACCTAAATCTATTGGAGAAGCAATTAATAAGCATTGAAAGCACGTTAATGGGAACTCAAAATGATACTTTTAGTAGCATGAACCAAATGAGTATACCTCAAATTACGGGTCAGTGATTCTATTTTTGAAATGAACTGAACCCATGTGCTTCAAAGTACTATCATCCTGTAAGGTTTTATGGCTACCCAAGAAGGGGGGTTGAATTAGATACTTAGGTTTTATCTTTTATTTTCTGACCTTTTTTATATTTATGCAATATTTTTGTTCAACACAAATATATCAAAGCATATAATCAACAATCAAACAAGATATGCAAGCTTAAAGATTTACATGGTGGTTTGGCACTTTTCACCTACTTCCACCCTCTTCTCCTTCAACTTAAACCAAGGTGAAGTCTATTTTACTTCAAGCTAGGAGAAATCTTCTCCTACACTTCACAACTCCCTAACAAGGAGTTATTTGATTCTCGGTTATAAAGCTTAGGTTAATCAAACCTTAATACATCAAGCTAATCCTTAAATATATAATGTGAGTGAGGAATAAAACTTATTAGAGAGCTAATTAAACATATATAAAATCAATTCAAGCTTTAATCATTAAATCCCCAATTTTCACAAAGCTAGGGGTTTAGATTTACAAAGATCTTTATGTGTAAATAATATTTTGAAGTAATCTAGCACATATAAAGATCAATCTAGCAATAGATATTCACAAGATAATAGATTTGAAGGAATATCATCGAAGATACACAAAATTGATTTGAAGATTGATGAAGAATATTGTCGGGTATGATCTCTTTGCAAGACTTGAGCACAAACTTGATTTCTCAACACAATCTGTTGCCAAAGATCGCTCAAAGAACTTTCTTCTCCCTCCTTTTATATGAGATATCAAGTAAATAAGCTTTCTAGGGTTTCATTTGAACCTAAGCTACCTGTTGGAGCTAAACTGTTGAGACTTGGCAGATGCTACATCAATCAACAGTGCAAATGGTGACTAAGGCTTTTCAAAGTAGTTTTAACATTGCCATCACCTTAGATTTCTTCCTGTTGGAGAGCTAGTGACAAAGAGAAATGAAAGAGAACAGCTCGGCGAGGAGGCTAGGGCTTCAATTGGTCGGTTTCTCGATTAAGAGCAACATCTCTTTAGGTTTAAGTGAAATGACCATATTTCACACCTTCACACCATGGATCAATTCAGGCTTAGATTAGTTCAAGCTTGGTCCATCATAGTTATTTATGCTTGGTCCATTAAAGGAGTAAGCTCGGTCCATCAGAGTTATTTACGCTCGATCCAGCATGAACAGTTTAGACTTGGTCTAGCAAAGAGTAAGCTCGGTCCAACATGAATTATCTAGGTTCAATCCAACAGAGAGTAAGCTTGGTCACATAGAACCTTATATTATGAATTTGTATTTCATAATATATTCTTTGGTCCTCCATGTACCTACAAGCATATTTAATAAAGTATCATTTTTTCTTTAATATAATTACTTATATTTTTATCATTAAATCACATGAAAATATTTAACTATACTTTCTATGTGATGTTTGATAATGAAATGTAGGAAACTGGCTACTTTATAATATCATTAGTTGATATTATAATTTACACACTTTTTACTTCCTTTGGTATTCAATGTATGCACATAAAGATATTATCATATGTAAAATTATTCACAAGTAAAATTTTTCTCAACAACACATATCAACACATGATTTTCAACACATCCCACACAGCTTGCCTTTTTGTCAAAGCTCAGAGGTTGACTCACATATCTTGATACACACATACATCAAAATAGTAAATCCAATCTTAATAGTACTTTGACTAACATCATAAACACATTTGTAATTGTTTGGACAATCATATTTTCTTGCTTAAGTGTTAAACCATCAAACTTTGGTATCTTTTCAATCATTAACATCAAGTACTAGATCACCATAAAAAGGCCATAGAGGTTGAGGTGTAGGCCTTGTGAGGACTCTCATGTATTTAATTAGGAAAAAGAGAAATGAACAAAAAAAAGAAAAGGAGGAAATAAACCACACCTTAATTTTTAGTTATTTTGATTTAAGAACTAGGAATCAAACCATCATCTAAATTTGCTTAACTTGTTTTATATATATCAGGTTGATTAATTTTTAATAAATTGCTAGGAATTAAAGGGACAAGATTTCTATCTTGTATTCTAATTAATCTTCATGAACTTTGTCCAACTTTAGGTCTAATTTCACTTAAAATGGGTAACTTAAATCCAATGTTATAGTTATATACTAACTCTTTCTAGTTTGGAATTCAAAAATAAATTCTATATATTGTTCTAAAAAATAAATAAATTACAATCATAGCTTTTGGGAATACCGTATTGAAAATCTTTGCAGCATGGGCCTTGAGCTTAGGATTATTTGTAGTAATTTCATTCGAGTCTTTCAAAAAGGAGAAGACATTCTTGGATTCTGGTGCTAGTTCAATGATCCTGGTTCATCATCAAGCAAGTAATGTTATTATGAAAATGGAAACAGGAAAGGATTATTTTTGTTGTCTTTATTGCTTTTTACTTATAAGGCAAAGAGATGAAGACTATGCCCAGGGATGTTTTGCTTCAAGCCTTCCCATGAGTCTTTCAACAAAGCTTCTTGCCTTTCTATCAAAGCCATCTCTCTATCTCTCTTTCACACACTCAAACACTTACCTTGTTGGCTTTTGCTTATGCTTATGCTTCTTCGTAACATCATATGTATAGACATCAATCTATATATAGGGAAGAACATTAGATCTTGACAAAGATAGGTAATAAAAAAAGGTTAAGCTACATTTCTACGCAAAGCGAAATGAGTAATTATGGTGTCTTTTGGCTTTTTAGAGGAAAACTTTTTTGTTTTCTACAAGTTGTCTACTCAGTAAGTGTAAGGGTTGTTTATCTTGACTTGTGTTTCCATATCAATGGGGGAAAGGCCATCTTTGGGTTGAAAATGACAAAAGGGATTGGAATCAACATTTAGAAGTGATTAGGACTCTACATTTCATCCAAGTTTAGTGTTCCTACTTGTTTTATTTTATGGACATTCCCATTTTTAATAGTTAATATTTAACTATGTGGAGCAATTAATTTTGATCCAAGATAATGTTTTCTAAAGCAACCTAGAACAATCAATGAAAAGTTACTATTTCAATTATGGAATTCTAATCACTTAAGGTATTTGATTGACAAGAAATGATTCTAAACATAAGAGAATATAAATGGCCTTGCCATACATATATAAAAAAATTTTACATTGAGTTCTTTAATTCTCCTCCTCCCTTTTTATCATTCCTTGGCAAGACTTTTAGATCACATTGCTTGAGAGAGTTTATGGATCCTTATAAGGCATATTGTCATCAATAAGGGTGCATAGATTAGATGGATAACTCCTCCACTAAGTGAGTTTAAATTAAACATAGATAGTTCTAGTATTATTGGAAATAGTATAGGGAAGTAATTGTTGAATTATGTGGCATTAGATGGTCCAATAGTTTAACCACCAAAATGAAGGGCCTTGTTAACATATGGCCATTGCCTAATACATCAAGGTTTTAAGTTGGATATGAGTCAAACTCTATAAAATTTAACATGGTATCAAAGCCAAGATTTCCCTTAGCATTTATTTGAGCCCATGCATTATGTAGAAACAATTGGACCATCATGGTTAGGTTGCGTGTTGAATTGTGTAGCATTATGATGGTCTAATAGTTTGACCATCATAGTGAGGGGGCTTCTTAAGATGTGGTCAATAAGTCTCACATTACTAAGGAAGATATTAAAAATCTGTTTATAAAGATATGGGTTCCATTTCTTAATGTCTTAGGGTTTTAAGTTGGGTATTGGCCTTAATTTATAAAATTTAAAAGTAATGCACATGTTAAGGCAAATGTTCTACTCATAGGTCATACATTATGCCATGCTTAAAATTAGTTGCCTTATATCATAGAATCGTGCTTTTTTTATTCAGTACAAATCATGTTGTAGCAATAAAACCTCCATGGTAACTAGAGTATCTATTATGACAATGTATCCCCCAAACACTAATACTAGAAAATTTATAAAAAAAGGAATTATGGTGCAAATAGATTGGCAAATTATGACCATCATTTTTTCTTTTACTAAAAATTTGATTTCAATGATATTTATTACAATAAATAATACTCATTATTGATAAGATCACCTTGACCAAATGGTTATCTTATTTATAAAGGTTAGAGAAGATCATAATGAGCTCCACATCATTAGGTTTCTCATTAGCTAGGTTCTTTAGATATTTGTTACAAGCATCGAATGACATTTAAAGATGTAAAGCCACCAATATAGAGGCCATATGCTAATTTCTCCTACTTGCAGTTTGGTAGGGCGATGAAGATATAAAGCCTTTGCTATTTAAACTCTTAGCAACATCCTTAAACATTTGCTACATTGGAATAAATTGTAAGCCTAAGTCTATTAGCTTCTTGGATTTATGTGTTGCCTTTAAAATCCCAAGTTAGGTACACTTCGATCACCTTGGCACATTATATTTTGGGCAAAGTTTTTTTTATGAAGGGTCAAGTATTAATATATCACTAAAAAATAATATTTTTTAGTTACAACATCCTCATTTAGGCTTAAAAACTACGTTTGGCAAATTTCAATGCTCTTGCAATAACTTATTTCAAGTTATAGGCTTCAATCCTCTCATTGATAAAATCTTAGCTCTCAATCCTTTTTAATTTTAACAATAATGGTTGACTTTTCTAAACTTTTACTATTGAATCTTTTTTTATTCTTTTCCCTCCAAATATGATACAAACAACTTTAAATGATAGACTGAGTAGGGACGTTGTAAAACTTCTAAATTTAACAACCTTCATCATCCAACATACTTTTACTCTCCATTTTTCAATTCTTTGAGATAATCTATTCATACTTAGTAGAGCCCTCTAAATATAATTTATTAACTTTCAATTAAGGAATAAATGTTCTTATGGTTCTTCTTTTTGTTGGTGAAGATACATTATGGGTCTACTGAGTTGTTCCATACTGCCACTTGACCTATTATAATTAACTTGTATTTCAAAATGATCTAATAGATAAAATTATGCTTTAGTACTCTTCCTTTCCATACTAGTCTTGTCTATTTAGTTTCTTCTCGACTCTCTATTAGTGATGCATAGCTTTTAAAAAAATTTGCAAAAATAATATAACACTCTTTGCTAGTTGTAGCTTCCCCCCATAGTTGATATATTTCAACTCCTATCCTTCAGTTCAAGCAAAAGCATGATAATAACCATCATGTATTGAATATTTAAATTTTTTATCAACTAGGCTTTATTCCAAGCTCATGTAAGAATGCTTTCTAGAACAATAAGCTTGACCTAGGAATTATAGGCCTCCATAGGACTATGTCAACATGCAGCCCTTGGCATTTATTTATTTTTAGTATAAGCATGCTCAAGTTGAGAACCTAGTTTGTAGGTTACATAATTAAATTTGTGGTTTTGTTTTACATACTACTCTTTGTATCTTTTCAAGGTATACTTATTAGGTCCATTCTTATTTATTTTAATAACATGCCTCAAGGTACTACCCCCTCTTTTGTTTAAAGGAAATATAGTGAAGAAAATTAGAATTTGAGAAAGATAGGTAATAAACAAAGATTGGACTGCATTTCTACTCAAAGTTTCCTATAATTCAATGTGCTAGAATCTTACACATTTATAGATCTGATTATTTTGATATTATACATGAGACAAGTTTTTCATTATGGGAGGTGGAAGTAACGCTGCTGTCCCTCCAATTATTTATCAAGCTCTAGTCCACTTGCAATAGGCTTACGCATATGCTTGTGGTACAGATAGCTTCCGATTAGTGAGCTTGAGACACCCAGTTGCAGTAGGGAGTGATTGATTACAAGGGATTAGATTTGACTACCGAGGAGTCGCCATTGAAGTCTTAGATCAATTTTAATTATAAAGGACTGCAAAGCTTATGCTTGCCCCCATACAGCCGCCAAGAGCAAAGAATACGTAAGCTTAGTTAGCGAATCCATCTATCTCCAACATTCTTTTCTCAAAAGGTCATTACCTTCTTATTGAAGTGTTCCAAGAAAGTTCCAAATATATATTTCACGTCAAGGTTAGATTTGATTGGTCACCAATGCCCCTTCTTACATGTTCCTGTCTCCTTCTATGTCACGGCTGTGATAAGGTCGTAAAGATGGGTGTATGAACTCAAATTATGAGGTCCCAAGGCATTACCAAACGGAGGTACTGTATAGGATATTGTCGATAATGATAAATATTATGACAAAAGTGATAATCTCACATAACTCTCAACAATACTAGCGAGAGAAGTTCTCTATTATTTTCGTTTTCTTGCATAGAGACGTTTAATGATTTGGATTATTGATGCTTCATCCTTTTCCTGATGCTTTCTTTTCTTGTTCTGGTTATTTGACTTTTAGTTTGAATATTTTGATCGGCATTGAACTTTGTATTCAGTATCGTTCATGAGCTACGCCTTTTGCTTTCTTAGGCCAAACTTCATAAATTAGATAAAAAAAAAATTGATCATTTTCCAAGAGAAAAATGATGTCTTTTGCAAGTTAAACTGACTTGCACAAAAAGGATCAATATACGAATTGTCCTAGAAATTTTTTTTCTGATGTACCTAGAGTTAAAATCAAAAGAAGTAAGTGTAACCACTTTAGAAGACGATCTCCCTATTGACACCCACATTTTGGAAAGCTTGCCGATCTTTGTCTATTGTAATTTCATTTGTTTATTTCATCTCTTAATTAATTAGAGCATTCACCAATAAAAGGAATATTTCTCTTAGTATTATATTCAAACTCCGCCCACTAAACATTGTGATTTTTTTTATGCTCTAACCTTTGGAAGAGTTTAAAGACTTGATATTTCCTAACACACATGACCTTTTACACTTCATGTGTCAATTTCATAGGGCAGTATTCATTTTGTTACCCTTTCGGCACTTCAATTGTCTAGTGCCAAATCAACTATTGACAAGTATTTCGCACACGTCTGACAATTTCCTACATGAGCATGAAGGGCGTTGGTTAATTAAGTGCGAATTGTCATTCGACAAAGGCACCACATTCTAGCCGATGTCGTGGTTCTTATATTGCATAAATCAGGTTTTTCAACTACTCCAATAAATTATCTTTTTTGACCTTCGTATAGTTTAACTTATCTTCTTTGTCCCATTAGTCGTAGAATAGATTCATAGCGAGTAGAATAGAAGTCGTTCCATCTAATCTTGGCTTTAAACTAATATAAATCCGGATTAAAGAAAGTTCAAGGGGATTGTAGACCCCTTTTCGATGCAGCCTAATTGATTAAAAAGAGAATGAAAATTACATCGGAGTCTTTTACTTACCTTTCCATGCTTTGCATTTATATGATGTAAGATCTCTGGCTTCCCTTGTGTGTTAATTCCCCCTTAAACATCAATTATCCTTATATAATATTCAGCCAATGATACATTACTTTAATTTACATTATGGAGTTTTTACTCAAGATTATACTTCTAGGTGGATATAATCTTTCCACATCTTAGTCTAAAAATGCCTTAGATTTTCGTCACTTCAACAATCCTAGGAACAAACAATGCAAGGATTGGGTGAATTGATTTTTCAAGGATGGCTAAATGACATTAGTCCCATTTTCCTTTTTCCTAACATCATTAGTAGGACAAAGAAATCATCCATTAGCAAAGCCAAACATATTTTTTCCTTTTGTACTTTATGCACCTTCCTACTCCACATGTTGTTTGTACTCATTTAGGAGTTAGTCCATCATAAGAAAGGTTCTCAACACAAGATTTTGGAACAACAAAATGAGTAACAATATGGGTTAGTGCTTGAGTTGATAGAGGTCATTTGGGTTTGCTTAAGTTTGTCCACCTTCTTCACAAAGGAGGTAGGTGAATCATGCTAATCAATAATGTTGTAAAAGAATAGAGTCAATCTAGTCAATCTCTTAATTTGCAATCTCCTATAGCCATTGCCTTTCCCATAAAATTTTAGGGAGTTAAACATTAACTAATAAAAATGGTAACAACCTTCAAATAAAACACAAGTTGGATGTGGTATCCCAATTACAATGCTAATTCTAATCCCCTTTATAAGCTTCAAATCTAGGATGTCCTCCCCCCTTTTTGTATTTAAATAACAACCAAAGGAAACAACTCACGTCCTTGTTAGCTAGACAAGCTGTAGAAAAAAAATAACTCTTCTAAAAAGCCAAAAGATACCACAACTTTGCAATAATGTCATAAATGGAAAATAATCTCCTATTACAATCCCACTCTATGGCACCATGAGAATTGTGGAAGCCAAAAATCTAATTGGTTCAAGGCAAGCAATTGTAATGATTAAAACTTTTAAAGAACAAGAGCCAATAGGAATATTGAAAGAAACCTTTACTCAAGAAAAAGGATTTAAACTTCTCTAAATATGATTCAAGATACATGAGAATAAATAGGGTAAAAGAGTGTTAAACCTAGTACAAAGGGGCTAAGGTATTGGGCCAAGGCTATACATGTATATGGCCTTAGCCCAATGGGTAATGAAAATATACAACTAATAACATCATTTTCTTAACATGCCCCTCAAGTTGGTGCTCTATACAAGTCAAACCTTCCTAGCTTGCCAAGGAGAAAGTGATGTTGTTGAATACCCAATGCCCTAGTCAAGATATTTGTGAGTTATTGCTTAATAGAAACATGAATTGTTTTAATGATACCTTGAGTGATCTTTTATTGTATAAAGTGACAAATGACTTCAATGTACTTTTTTTTCTCATTCATAATAAGATTAATTGCAATCTTAATGGCTGATTCATTATTACAAAAAAAAGCAACTAATTTTAAGGATTTGACTTTTAAGTCATCAAATATGCTCAATAGACAAATAATCTCATATGAAGTGAAGCCATAGCTTGATATTGTACTTTAGTGGAAGATCTAGAGATAATAACTTGTTTCTTGCACTTCTAGGAAGTTAAGGACTCCCCTAGTTTAACACAAAAACTTGTAACATATCTTCTACTCATCTTGCATCTCGCATAGTGAAAATCACAAAATACATGTAAGTCAAGTATGTTGTTTGTCTTCATAATTAAACCTATACTAGGAGAGTTCTTGATGTACCTAATGACATGTAGGGCAGCTTCCTAGTGAGATTGCTTAGGCATCAAGCCCATTATAGCCACAAAAAGACTATTAGATGGTGAAGGAGAACTGTGTTTGTTATTCTTGTTTTCTTTTTCTTTTTATGCTTCTTGTGCCTACACATCGAAAAGAGGGAAAGAGAGATTAAAAAAAAAAAGAAACACAAGGTAGAGCCAACCTATAACATGGCATGCTAACCAACCACTCCAACATAAGTGAGCAATTGATATGCCATTCCAAGAGATTGAACCAACCAGCTAAAAAGTAAGAAGCTAGAAAAAAAATGCACACCAGTAAAAGAAAGAGCAGTGGTGTGAAAAGATCCAAAAAAGGTTGACAGAGGCTATCATGGCCCTAAGTCTAAGATTATTCTCTTAGAACCCAAATAAGACTGATGAAAACAAAATACCAAATTATATTGAAAACTTAAACAAAATAATAATGTATAAAAAGAAAATGATTTGCAACTTATCAAGATTAAGAACCTAAAGCTTCTTCAATTATAAAGGCCAAGCCAAGGTTTCAATCTTTTCAATAAGTGCTTTCAACCTTTCCCCTCGACTTCTTATTTATAGCATAATTCTTAGCCTAGTATGATTGGGTTTTAGATTCCTAAATTGATTGGGTTTTCTAACATTCCCCAAACTACTCAATCTTTTTAATTAAAACAATCTAAAAAGTATAACATAATAAATTAGGGTTAAATCCCTTATTTAGCATACCATAGGCCTGACATTGCACCCCCCCTCCCCTTTTGAAATCCTTGTCCTTAAGAATTGTAAAGAGTTGAAATTTGCATTGCTTATTTTCCATTTAAATTTTGAGCATTGCAGCAACCCATCTTTGACTTGGTCATTATGTTGTTCTTTAATAGCTATCATCATATACAATTGTTTATGCTTACACTTGTGCCCTCGAGAATAAGGCTTATCACAATTAAAACATAATCCCTTGGCCTTCTTAACTTGTATTTCTTCCTATGTCACATTTTGTATAAAAGGTTTAATTGAAGGAGTTAAAGAAGCCACCTTGTAGCTTTTTTTACTAGACTCCCCACCTGTAATTGTCGAAGACTCTTAAGAGAGAGTGTATGGTTTTTAGTTAAGTTTGGTCTATGATGCAACTACTATTTCTTGTAAGTGAGCTAACTTAATTGCATGATCTAACTTTTATGGTTTAAAACTATGAATGGTGTTTCTTAGGTCCTATGTGATGCTTGCTAAAATTTTTTCTTTAAAATAGTCATATGATAATCTTGGAACAACAGCTGACATCCAAGGTTTTAAGGCTATAAATTGCTCCATATAATCTTTTATTGATCTAGACTATTTCAACTTTTTAAATTCCTCAATGACTTCTCCTTGCTCTTAAGATAGAAATCATCAACCAACCATACTTAAAAAGTCTGGCCATGGAAGAATATGGTGGTTGACTTGGAAGGCTTGGAACCATTGTTCTACTCATCCTTCTAAATGATGGGTTGCATATTCAACCTTTTATTCCTCTCCCATGGGATTGAAGCAAAAAAATAGCTCACATTTAAGAATCTAACCCCATGGGGAGTCACTACTGAACTTAGGAAAGTCAAAGTGAGGAAGAAGGGCATGAGGGATTAGGTGGTGTCCTTGAGGAAGGTTGTTGGGCTTGCCAAAGGTATGTCATTCCTTTCCATGTAGCAGAAGAACTTGATCTGTGCTAAATGGGTTTTGAGGAGATCCATTTTGCTATTGATCAATGATCTGGGAGACATTCTAGATAGCCATATCTACCTTGTATCCTTTAATATGTAGTTAAAGATGTTAAGTAGCACTCCTTGTCATAGAGGAACATTGGTTGCCCCTATGTTCTCCTAGGAAGTGATTGCTAGCTTCGTCCTTGCTAAATCGAATGTCTTATAATTAGGCTTGGTTGGACGTGTGCCAAGTACCAACTGCCTTCCAAATAGCAAATGATTCCAGTGGTATATTTTCATTGATACTAACATCCTTAATAAAGGGAAACAAAGAATCCTTTGTTTGCTTGTTTTTCGCTTTCATTAAGTCAGCAAATGGTAAGCGTTACAATATAATATATTGAAAGTTATCAAATTTATCACCAAGGGTGGCAACACTATCATGAATGGTGGTAACCTTACCATGAAGGGTGGTAATAGTACCTTGAAGGTTAGCAATAGTGGTGTCATACTTTACCAATCGAGCATCTAATGTATGCTTGTTGACATTGATGGTCTCTACCAAGGCCATAACATAAGCCTTAAGGTCTTGAAGGGATTTTGTCATGGTTTGTTGGCTGGCTTTTACTGAAGTAGGTCCTCCCCCCCCTCCCCCCCCCCTCCGAATGAGCCAGGATAATAGCTTTGATACCATTTGTCACCACCTTAAGTGTGGGATCATTCTCTTAGAAACAAAATAACACTGATGAAAACAAAATACCAAAGTATATTTAAAACTCAAACAAAATAATAATGTACAAGAAGAAAGTGATATGCAACTTATCAAGATTGAGAACCTAAAGCTTTCTCAATTACAAATGCCAAGCCAAGGTTTCAATCTTTTTAATAAGCATTCTCTACCTTTCCCCCTATCTCCTTATTTATAGCCTAATTCTTAGCTTACTATGATTAGGTTTTGGATTCCTAAAAAAACTAAGGTTCATATTCCTAAATCAATTTAGTTTTGGACATTTCCTAAAATTACTCAATCTTTTTAATTAAAACAATCTAAAATACATAACATAATCAATTAGGATTAAATCCCTTCTTTAGCATACCCTAGGCCTACAAAGGTTGGACAAATTAGAAAACACTAACTGATCAAAAAGAATCAATGACAACGAGATTAGGTGTAGAAAAAAATGCCAATGGAGAAGAAATCCAACACCGACAGAGAAGAAAGTCAACACCAATGTGTAAGGTTTTATGGCTATCCAAGAAGGGGGGTTGAATTGGATATTTAGAAACTTAGCTAATTTAAATATTTTCCTTTTTTGATTTCTTGTTTAATAATCACAGTAAGATTAAATATCACAATTATACTAGAGCATAAAAGAATAAATCATATTAGAAAATTCACACTCAAGAATTTTATGGTGGTTTGGCACTTTTCACCTACTTCCACCCTCTTCTCCTTTAACTTAAACCAAGTTGAAGTCTACTTTACTTTAAACAAGGAGAGCACCTCTCCTTCACCCTGCAACTCCTCAAAAGGAGTTATACAGCTCACGGTTACAAAGTTAGGCTTATAGAAACCTTAATACATCAAGCTTATACCTCAAATATATGATATGTGTGAGGATTTAAGCTTATCAGAGAGCTAATCGAATGTACATAGAGTCAATTCAAGCTCTAATCTTGAAAGCCCTTATTGGGTTTTATGGCTTAACAAGAAGGGGGTGGTTGAATTGTTCTTGTACCAAAATATTTTTCTCAAAAAATTTAATCAATTACTTTAGCAGATTATATAATAATATGCAATTAAATAAAAATATTTAATCAAATAGAAAGTAAAAGAATCAACACCCAATTTATCATGGTGGTTTGGCACTCTATCTTAGAGTCTTACATCCACCCTCCTCTCCTTCAATCCAACCGATTGAAGTTACCTTTACTCAACTTGATTAGGAGAAGATGTTCTCCCTAATTCAAATAATTCTTTTTCAAAGGAATTATCAAGTCTAAGTACAAATAATGATCAAAAAATCATATATAATAGCAAATCCTTAAATAATATGTTAGTTTATGGGATATTGCTGATCAGAGGAGTTATTCAAACAAATATATCAAGATACAAAGCTCCTATCACAAAATACCCAATTTGGAGAAATTAAGGTTTTAGATTTTTCTCAAGATTTATGTGCAGAAAATGTTTATAAGTGAAATAAGCACATAAATAATGTTATACAAGCTATGATTGAGGATATAATCAAAGATTAAACTGTATAGTCGAATATCACCGAATGCTTATGAACCACCGAATGATGAACAATCTCAAATCAGATGGTAAGCAAGCTTAGTAGATTATCTTCACAAAGAGAATGCTTCAAATAGATGTAAATCATAAAGAGAAAACCTTCACATACACATCTCCTTTTAAATAGAAGCAGATCTAGGATTTTCTTTTTGAATCAAACCTGAACCATAGCCTTCTTCCCGTTAGGAATAGTAGGCTATCCATCAAATCAGCCTCATTTCAACCTTTTGATTCAAAATCTAACCGTTTTAACAGCCCGTCTCCTCCAGATTCATCCTGTTGGAGTTTCGGCATTTGAGAGAAGCGAAGGCAACATCCGGGAGGAATGAAGCGGCTAGGGCATAACCCATCGAAGAATAAGCATATCTTATGTGCCCTTAAGTGAAACGACGTCGTAGCCAGCAAGCGTATCAAGGAAGCCTCTGATGTGATCAAGACGACACTGTAACAGGAAGCCTTTAATTACGATCAAGACAACATTGTATTAGGAAGCCTTTGATTATGATCAAGATGACACCGTAATAGGAAGCCTTTGATTACAATTAAGACGACACCGTAATAGGAATGGGATTAGGCATGTTAATGTGAACTTGGGCCACACCTATATTCTCACAGTCCAACAGCAAAAGTCCAGTACAGTAATAATATATTCAACATGTATATCCAGTCCAATATCAACACGGTCCAATATCAATACATTTATAATGTATTGCATATATTGAATTTGAGCTAATATATTGTTCCTGCAATTTCACCAAACCAAGTATCATATTCCTTAAAATAAAATATATTCAAGTATATTTTATATTTCTTGAAGAATTATTTAAATAATCAATATATTCAATTAATCAACATTTATTTGAATATATGTCACAAAGATTTTAAGTATATATTTTATGAGGAAATGTAGGAACCCGATTACTTTATAATATCATTAATTGATATTATAATTTGTGCACCTTTTACTTCCTATAGTTTTTCTTTTTGCACATTTAGAAAAACAAAATTTGAAAATTGATATTTACCAAAAAATATTTTCAGTCACAACAAAACCTTATTTTCCAACAATCTCCCCCTTTTTGATGATGACAAAATATATTTCAATAGTATTGCACATGTCATCAAATATCAATTATGTTTTTCAAAAAGAACACAACTTATCATTGCAGCATAGATCATACGCATGTTTCCTACACATGTGTCTGGCAGATTTCAAAATTTTGTATAGAACATACAAAAATGTGATTAAATAGGGGTGATATGTATATGTATCCCACATTCTGCACTGATAGTTAGAAATGAGACTTCACATGTGCACATTATTCTCTCCCCCTTTTTGTCATAAGCAAAAAGAACGATTATGCAAGCAAGCAGGACAAGATACAGCAAAAAAAATGAGCAAGCAGCAACAAAATAGATAGAAAAGTAGGGTACTAACCAGATGCTGTAATAGAGCCGTTCCCATTCAAACCGAGTAGTTTGAAGAACAGTGAAAGAATAGAGAGATAGCAATAATAAACAGTTCAAAGATTTTCAAGAAGTAACATTCCAAGTTCTCGTCTAAGAGCATAAAATCTATCCTTGGGTAAAGGTTTGGTTAAGATATTGGTAATTTGCTGATCAGTAATCACAAATTCAAGTACAACATCACCTTTTTTAACATGATCCAGAATGAAATGATGACTAATTTCTATGTGCTTTGTTTTAGAGTGCTGAATAGGATTCCTAGTGTTATCACATTTTAGTGGAACTATATGTGATAAGATTCCGTAATCCTCTAACTACTGTTACATCCATAAGATTTGAGCATAGCTACTAGCAGTAACAATATATTTAGCTTTAGTGGAAGAGAGAGCTACACAATTTTGTTTCTTAAAGTGCCAAGAAATAAGTATATTTCCAAGATAGTGACATCCACCACTCGTACTCTTCCTATCTAGTTTGTAGCCAGCATAATCAGAATCACTAAATGCATGCAAATCTAGAGTGGTGTCTCTAGAGTACCAGATTCCTAGGGAAACCATCTCTCTAAGGTATCTAAATATCCTTTTAACAACAACTAGATGTTGTTCTTTAGGATTGGATTGATACCTAGCACATAGACACACACTAAACATGATATCCGGTCCGAATGCAGTCAAGTATAGTAAAGAGCCAATCATGCCACAATACACTTTAGTGTCTATACTAATTCCATCTTCATCATTCGATAATGATAAAGAAATGTTCATTGGTGTGTTCATTGGTTTAGAATCATGCATCTTGTATTTCTTAAGCAATTCATTTGTATATTTGGTTTGACTTATAAAAGTCCCTTTGTTGGTTTGTTTAATTTGCAATCCAAGAAAGTATGTTAATTCACCCATCATACTCATTTCAAATTCACTTTGCATGCATGCAACAAATTCTTCACATAATTTAGAATTAGTGGAACCAAACACGACATCATCAACATATATTTGAATAATCAAAATTTCTTTTCCTTTGTTCTTTATAAATAATGTGTTGTCCACTTTTCCTTTTCTGAAATCATGATTAATTAAGAATGAACTTAATTTATCATACCAAGCCCGTGGAGCTTGTTTCAAACCATATAAAGCTTTTGATAATTTAAAGACATGATTTGAGTAAATTGGATCTTCAAATTTGGGTGGTTATTCAACATATACTTCTTCCTCTATAATGCCATTCAAAAATGCACTTTTAACATCCATTTGAAATAAGGTAAAGTTCATACAGCAAGCAAATGAAAGTAAGATCCGAATAGCCTTCAATTTGGCTATAGGTGCAAATGTTTCATCATAGTCAATCCCTTCTTTTTGACTATATCCTTGCGCCACTAATCTAGCCTTATTTCTAGTGATGGTACCATTTTCATCTAGTTTGTTCCGAAATACCCATTTTGTGCCTATGACCGGATGGTCCTTTGGTCTCCGAACTAAATTCTTGACCTTGCTTCTTTTGAACTGATTCAATTCTTCTTGCATAGCAAGAAGCCAATTTTCATCCTCAAGAGCCTCATCTACTTTCTTAGGCTCTACTTGAGATAAAAAGGCTTGATATTTACATGTGTTGTGAACCCGAGACCTTGTGCTTACTCTAACATTTGGATCACCTACAATGTGGTCGTGATCTACTTCATTCCTAACTCTAGGGAAGGAGGGTTCTCTAGTTTTAGACTCCCCCTTAACTTCAGCCCTATTTGGAATGCTTTTAGTTCCACCATTTGCTTCGGTTTCTAGAATGCCTTGGCATTCATCCTCAAACTTAACATGAATTGACTCTTCTACAACTAAAGTGCATTTATTAAATATTCTATATGCTTTACTTGAATGAGAATATCTAAGAAATATTCTTTCAGCACTCTTGGAATCAAATTTCCTAAGTGATTCCTTTCCATGATTCAAGACAAAACATTTACTTCCAAAAACATGAAAATATGAAATGTTTGGTTTTCTTTCAAAGAATAACTCAAAGGGTGTCTTTTTCAAAATAGGTCTTATTAAGGCACGATTTGAAATATAACAGGTTATGTTTATAGCTTCTTCCCAAAAATATTTTGGAAGATTATATTCACACATCATGGTTCTAGCCATCTCTTGAAGTGTTCTATTTTTCCTTTCAACAACACCATTTTGTTGTGATGTTCTAGGAGCTGAAAAATTATATGAAATACCATTTTCTGAAAACTTTTTTTTCAAAAAGTTGGTTTTCAAATTCACCACCATGATTAGTTCTTATTTTTATAATTGAAAAACCTTTTTCATTTTGAATCATCTTATAGAATTCAGCAAACTTTTCAAATGCCTCATGTTCGGTGAAATTTAAATGCAAGTGTACATGTCAAACAAGTAATATAATGATGAGTACAGATATCGTCCCACGAAGACTGGTGTTTACTAAACTAATTAATTACTAATGGTGAACAACTCCTAGAATTTATCTAGCCAACCGAAATGGTAAATTATGAATTTAATAACTAAATTTAATCTAAACTTGACAAACGAAAGATGTTAGAGCATCCGATTTCACCTAATTACTAGGTATAAATGTCGATTATCCATGCTAGCAAGATTAATTCTACTTATGTGATGACGGAATTTCCTAATTTATTTACTATCCTATGTCTAGGTATAGCAAACTTATTTAGTTCATTAATTCACTATATCTCTATATGTGAATTGAAACAAACCAAATGCATTAGGATCTGTGAATATTGTTTACAATAAATCTTTCGATCATCTTATCACCAAAAGCCACACAAATAACATGGTATATGTCTATCCATATTAATCTATGGTTGCATATTACAAGAAGCAACTGCATGTTATTTCCTGTCGGTCTCTAACATGCAAATCAAGTCATCTAGGTGGTAGCTAATCACCTAAAAGCATTAAACTCTGTAACATGCAACTTTACATTCATAAAATATCTCACAAAA
The DNA here is from genome assembly GCA_028551475.1 of Casuarina equisetifolia. NCBI lineage: Eukaryota > Viridiplantae > Streptophyta > Magnoliopsida > Fagales > Casuarinaceae > Casuarina > Casuarina equisetifolia. The sequence goes on along the minus strand of CM052362.1, from coordinate 9,253,544 downwards.
CGTAAATAATCATAACATTCATAAATTATAATTAAGTTCCATCGTAGCTCTAACATATTAAACTAAAACAACATATAACCTAAATCAGTGTGAAAACGTAAACAAAGCATTATGGAATTTAAAAACATTAAAGCTGTCACCAAATGTCTTCAAATCACAAAATAAATTGCACAAATTTGCACATCACAGGGTGAAGAAGAAGCTGTCTGAAGAACGGAAGAAAAACGACTCAAAACGTGCCTTCACGCGCTTTTGCACGCGCCTCTACGCGCCGGTGACATGCGCCGCCGTCGTCCGCCGCCGGTCTTCACAGAAACTTCCAGAAAGGTAGATCAGGATGTCTGGAGTGCCGATCTGCCGAGATTTTACTCAAAATAGCACTAGAAGTGCGTAGATCTAGCGATAGAGGTTCAGACGGCGTTCGCCGTTCTTCGCCAGAAAACCACCAGAAACTGCATAGAATAGGTCAGAAACTCCCTTAGATGGCCAGAATCGCTCAGATCTCATCGGGCTATGCACAGATCGTCGAAGAAAAGAGGTTTTGGGTTTCTCGCCAGAAAAGAACGCTGGTGGTCTGCTATCGCACGACCGCCGGGTCCTATGCCTGAGACGCACGCTGTCGCGTGTCGTCTTTGACCTCCGGCAAGGTCCCCTGCCACCTCTCTGCTCTCCCTCTTTTTCGGTTTCTCTAAGCTCAAAACCCGTTCTCTCTACTCGATTATTCACCGCCGTCAATACACGACCCTCCTCTCTTTTGTTAATCCGCTTCTAAAACCCAGTAGGTCACGACTTTCCTTTCTTCCTTTGACTTTCTTTTTTTGTCATTTTCTTTCTTTTTCCATGATAATTCACGTGTTTCCTCTTTTGCTTCTTTTTCCGTCTTTTTCTTCTCCTTGCTTCTCATGTGCTTCATAGATAAATGATAAATATTGATTTTGCATGATTTATTGCTTTTTTTTCTTCTATTTTGGGTGTACTGCATAAAATAGCAAAACATAATTAAATACAAATATAATTTAATAAAAAATATATTAAATATTACCTAAAATAAACAAAATAACTCTATATAAAATAGAGTTATCAACACCCCCAAACTTAACATTTTGCTCATCCTCGAGCAAAAGCTCTAAACAACACATTATGACAACATAAAAAAAAAAAAATTACTCACAAAAAGCACAAGAAATTACATACAAATAGTACTAAACAACATATTCTAACACCACCAATCACTCCATAGTATTTTCCAAAACAACAATACCACACCCCCAAACTTAAAATTTTGCTCGTTCTCGAGCAAAAGAACAAAACAACACATACAACCAATCCTTCCATGATATTCTTTCATAATTGCTTAACTTAACAATTCAAAGAAAAACATAACTTTCATTCAAATACTGCAATTGGTTTATAAGGTAAGATAGACTCTTAACTATGTCAACCACGTGTGTGTGTGTGTGAGAGAGTCCGCATTTTGTCTCAATTGCATGTACTCCAAATAGATCCACATTAATATACAATATCTCAAAATCTTTAACCAAATCTCATAGGTTTGCTCTTCATTCCTCTTTCCACTAATGTAAGTCAATCATCTAACCAAAAATCAATAGGACTTTCATAAGCTTGTAATGTAAGGCTTGACTAAGGGTAAGATGGAAGTCATTTAAGCTCAAATAACCCATGAACACATTACTTTCTAGGATCTCATCAAAACTCTAGCCCTTCTCTACCTTTTTACTCCATGAAGAGGATCTTGCTACCACCACTTAGTTCCATTCTTTCTTGTCCAATAATGCTTTAACACTAATAAAGGCCATAATCATGTGTGCAACGATAAAGCAAAAACAAAAGCATGTACACATATAGCCACCTCAACCCTCTCTTATTAATGATATTCAATAATAATACTTAAAGATCTTCTTTTAAAAACTATGTGGCTTGAATCTAACAAAAGATAATGATATTATTTCATCCTAAACCAAATGCTTTTTTTTTTGTTCTTCTTTTTCTTTCTTTCTTTCTTTTTTTTTTTTTGCAATTGCGTTTGCATAAACATTTACAAAAACAACAAATTGTGTCATACATAATCATTCCAATCAATTGCTTCCCATACTACATCCTTCTCCTTGACATCTCTCATGCTCAAATCAACTTGTACACACCAGAAGTCAATATGTTCATGGAAATAGGACAATGAGGAAAATTGATCAAAAGGCTAAGGGATATATGTGCAGGTGTCATTTAACAAAATCAGGTTAAGAACAAGGCTCAGTGGGGTGACTGGGGATAAGTAAATAAGGTTAGCTTGAAAGGCTCAAACGATCCAAAGATGGCCTAAATCATTTTCTCAGTTAGATGCAACCTAGGATTTCGCCTCAAGAGGAAATCAAGCAAATTCTAAGATCAGGGTGAGATCCAAAAAAAATCACACACTTCACATGAATGTTCTCTAGAGATACACACAATTTCAAGAAAATGCAAACTTTTAGTGCTCAATAAGTGAATCAACATAATCAGAATCACACTTACATCATACCACAATTGCAAGTTTGAACAAAATTTACATCTCCCTAAGAATTGCCAAGAGTTCATAATAAAGAATCCAATCATAGAAATCATGGTCCAACACAAGAAAAAGATTTTATATAAAAAAATAGACTTTCTAACACAACACAGAAAATTTTAACACTAACACTTCCAACATAAACACAACTACCACAATACACAACCTCCAACACAACCCAACAAAACAGCATACTTCCAACAATAGCAGCAGCACCCCCAAACTTAAATGAAGCATTCTCTTCAATGATAAAAGAAAATAAAACAATAGTAAGGAAGGAACAAGGAAAACTCCCCTGATTGTAGGTTGTCAAAATGGAGCTGTGATGAGCATATGGTGACAGCCTTCTAACCAAATTGCTAACAAAAAATTTCTAACTAAATGACCAGAATATACTTGGGTTGCCTCTCAAGAAGCGCTTGCTTTATAGTTTTCAGTCAAACTATCCTCCACATTGCTCAAGGAGGATGAAACTCCAACAGTTTCAGAGACAGTTTGTGTTGTTTGATGGTTGTGCATTCTTCAATAAGCACAACTGTCGCATATACTTCCAGCTTCCTTTTGTTCTCCAGTTTCTCATTCAAAAGTTTTGCACAACTAGATATTTGAACTGGAGTATCTGCAAAAGGAATGTTAATGTGTAGTTTTAAAGATATATCAAGGAATTCCAAAAACTGCTTATCGTTTACACGTTGCTGGAATCTCTGGGTAAATGGAGTTGGAGGCATAAAGGACTCATGATTTACTAGAGCAAGGTTATTCCTTGGTGTCTCCTCAAGTTGTATGCTGACATCTTTACTATTATCTTTGAGACTCTCCTTGTCAACATCAACTTCTCCTACTGGCTTGCCACATGTTGGGGTTATTACTTCTACAGTATCTTCAAGACTTATCTCCACATCACAAGGCAAAGAACCCTTTTGATTCTCTGAGATCATGCTGATCAGTTGACTCATTTGCACCTCTAATCTTTGGAATGAAGCTTCGTTTCTTTGAAAACTTGCTTCAGTCCTCTTTGAAATGTTCTGTGTGGTGTTGGCCAGCTCGCTGATCATGTCTTCTAAGTTAGGTTTCACCTCTTCTATTTGCCAAAATATTGGTTGCGATCTCATCTCACTTGGGTTACTCCATGAAAAAGTTTGATGGTTGTGCCATCCCAGATTGTACATATTTGAGTAATAATCATTTTGTGACCTGCTAGGAATTTCAACAAAATTAGCATAATCATTATAATGAGCATTAGGGTTACCTACTTGACATTCTGTGCTCTCATGTGCTCCACCATAAAATTCACACGATCTACTTTAATGTCTCACAACTGGAGTATTTAAGTTGTCTATCTTCTCATTGAGCACTTCCAATTGTGCAGACATTATGGTGAATATATCTTCTTTATGAACTCTACTTGCTTGATACATTGGTAGTCTCTCAGTAGACCATTGATAGCTATTGAATGCCATCTCCTCTAGGAGGTTAAATGCCTCTTCTGGTGTTCTACTATGTAAGTCCCCTCCTGTAGTTGTATCAATTACACAACGAAGATTCATACTACACCCATCATAAAAAGTTTGTACTTGTAGCCACTTGGGTAATCCATGATTTGGACATATCCTCAAAAGTTCCTTGAATCTCTCCCAAGCTTCATATAATAATTCATCAATCATCTGCTCAAAAGTGAAAATATTGTTACGCAATTTAGTAGATCTTGCAAAAGGAAAGAACTTACCAAGAAATTTCTGAGCCAAATCATCCCAAGTAGTAATCAATCCTGCAGGAAGTGAAGAGAACCAATTTTTAGCTATATCTTTAAGAGAAAATGGAAATAGTTTTAACCTAATAACATCTTCTGTGACTCCATGATCTCCAATTATGTCACACAATTCAAGGAATGCTTCAATGTGAGCATTTGGATTCTCATTTGGTAGCCTACTATATTGCACAGATCTCTGAAGCATCTTGATGTGCACAGGCTTGACCTCAAAGTTGTTTGCTAGAATTGCAAGCCTCTAGAAGCTTGATGTGGCATTCCAAAATGATGATGTATAATCTTTCAACAGTCTACGTGTACCATCATTGTTCTCCATCTTTCTTTCTTTCTTTTCTACAACAAAATACAAAATTAAAAGTAGAAATAAAATAGAAAAACAAAAACTAGATTAAACTAAGAAGCTATTCGGTATTAATATTAATCAGTAGTAAAACAACCAATCCCCGGCAACGGTGCCAAAAACTTGTTCGGTGAAATTTAAATGCAAGTGTATATGTCAAACAAGTAATATAATGATGAGTACAGATATCGTCCCATGAAGACTGGTGTTTACTAAACTAATTAATTACTAATGGTGAACAACTCTTAGAATTTATCTAGCCAACCGAAATGGTAAATTGTGAATTTAATAACTAAATTTAATCTAAACTTGACAAACGAAAGATGTTAGAGCATCCGATTTCACCTAATTACTAGGTACAAATGTTGATTATCCATGCTAGCAAGATTAATTCTACTTATGTGATGATAGAATTTCCTAATTTATTTACTATCCTATGTTTAGGTATAGCAAACTTATTTAGTTCATTAATTCACTATATCTCTATATGTGAATTGAAACAAACCAAATGCATTAGGATCTGTGAATATTCCTGGTTTACAATAAATCTTTCAATCATCTCATCACCAAAAGCCACACAAATAACATGGTATATGTCTATCCATATTAATCTATGGTTGCATATTACAAGAAGCAACTACATGTTATTTCCTGTCGGTCTCTAACATGCAAATCAAGTCATCTAGGTGGTAGCTAATCACCTAAAAGCATACTCCGTAACATGCAACTTCACATTCATAAAATATCTCACAAAACGTAAATAATCATAACATTCATAAATTATAATTAAGTTCCATCGTAGCTCTAACATATTAAACTAAAACAACATATAACCTAAATCAGTGCAAAAATGTAAACAAAGCATTTTGGAATTTAAAAACATTAAAACTATCACCAAATGTCTTCAAATCACAAAATAAATTGCACAAATTTGCACATCATAGGGTGAAGAAGAAGCTGTCTGAAGAATGGAAGAAAAATGACTCAAAACGTGCCTTCACGCGCTTTCACACGCGCCTCTACGCGCCGGTGACACGTGCCGTCGTCGTCCACCGCCGGTCTTCACAGAAACTTCAAGAAAGGTAGATCGGGATGTCTGGAGTGCTGATCTGTCGAGATTTTACTCAAAATAGCACCAGAAGTGCGTAGATCTGGCGATAGAGGTTCAGACAGCGTTCGTCGTTCTTCGCCAGAAAACCACCAAAAACTGCACAGAATAGGTCGGAAAGTCCCTTAGATGGCCGGAAATCGCTCAAATCTCATCGGGCTATGCACAGATCGTCGAAGAAAAGAGGTTTTGGGTTTCTCGCCAGAAAAGAACGCCGGTGGTCTGCTGTCGCACGACCGCCGGGTCCTATGCCTGAGACGCACGCTGTCGCGCGTCGTCTTTGACCTCTGGCAAGGTCCCCTGCCACCTCTCTGCTCTCCCTCTTTTTTCGATTTCTCTAAGCTCAAAACCCTGTTCTCTCTACCCGATTATTCACCGCCGTCAATACACGACCCTCCTCTCTTTTGTTAATCTGCTTCCAAAACCCAGTAGGTCACGACTTTCCTTTCTTCCTTTGACTTTCTTTTTTTGTCATTTTCTTTCTTTTTCCATGATAATTCACGTGTTTCCTCTTTTGCTTCTTTTTCCATCTTTTTCTTCTCCTTGCTTCTCATGTGCTTCATAGATAAATGATAAATATTAATTTTGCATGATTTATTGCTTCTTTTTCTTCTATTTTGGGTTTACTGCATAAAATAGCAAAACATAATTAAATACAAATATAATTTAATAAAAAATATATTAAATATTACCTAAAATAAACAAAATAACTCTATATAAAATAGAGTTATCACCTCATCTTTCCTAGCAAGCATGTCTGTCCATCTGAATCTAGAATAGTCATCTATAATAACTAAGACATAATGTTTACCATTCAATGTTGTTGTTCTCATAGGATCGAAAGGTCCATGTGTAGTATTTCTAATGGTCTAGATGTGCTCACTAGAAGCTTTGATTTGAAGCTACTTTGTATGTGTTTGCCTTTAATGCATGCTTTACATATTCTATCATTATTGAATTCTAAAAAAGGAAGACCTTTTACTAAATTGTATTTACACAATTTTTCTATCAATCCTAGACCCTGCATGTCCTAGCTTTCTATGCCACAACCAAGCATCAATATTTCTATTTACAACCAAACATGTTTGTTCAACATTCATCTTGCTCAAATCAAGCACATAGATATTATCTTTCCTTTTTTCAATAATTTTATGGTCAGCATACTCAACAAGACAACTTTCTTTTCCAAATTTTATTTTGAATCCTTTATCACACAATTGACTTATGCTAAGTAAGTTAAATTTTAGTTCATCTACAAGCAATACTTCAGATATTAGTAGGGTATCAGAGTTAACTATTGTTCTCATTCCTCTTATTCTTCCTTTGGAGTTATCTCCAAAAGATACCGTACCTCCATTTTTCAACTCAGGCGTTGAGAAGAGCTCCCTCGCCCCAGTCATGTGTCAAGAGCATCCATTGTCCAGAATCCACATGTTCTTGAGCTTTTTGTTCCTTATACGTGCCCTCATATCTTGCAGAAACAAATTTTATTGTTGAAGTGCTTGGTACCCTTTTTACTTTAGGTCCAAAGTGTTAGTTTGACTTAGATTTTTGTCATTCTTAGGTAGCCAAAGTTTCTTTACTTTGTAAGCCTTTCTAAGTCTTATGGGACATTTATCAAAATTATGACCAAAATAATTGCAAAAAGAGCATTTACTTTCATGTAGTTGAATTGAACATTCCTTTTTTTTTTTTTAAAGAAATGAGTAAATGATTTTGATTTATCATTCAATTTATACCCTAGTCCCGCCTTATTGTATATACCTCTTTGAGAGTTTAGAATTCTATCTAACATACAACTACCATTTGTAAATTTCTTTAACAGTAAGTTACTTGCATCAAATTTTGATTTCAAGTCACAGTTTTCTTTTTCAAGTTCACGGACTCTATTCTTAAGGTTCTCAACACATACATGCGAATTTGTATGTATTTTAATATTAGAGGATGCACTGACATTACATAAAGTTTCTGTTCCTATTTGCATGTTTTCAGATTTTCCTTGTTTTTCATATATATCATTCATACATGCATCATATTTCATATATGCATTAGCAGAAATAGCAATGTCATCATTCAAGGAAATCAAGGCATTTTTCTTTTCATCTTCATCTCTACATGCAGTAAGTTCTATGCTTTGTTTATCAATAAAATCGATTTTTTGTACATAAGTTAAATGTTCCTGTTTTTTAGATTTATTTTTTGCGTTTAACTTTTTGTATTTATCTTTTAATTTATTTGTATGTTCAACTAAGTTAGAAAATGCAGTTTCTAATTCAGAATTTATTTGAAGAAATAGATCATAATTGTTTACCTCATTATTTTCTTCCTTAAGAGTTGTTGTTGCAATTAGGCATAGATGTGTAACCTCTTCTTGAGTTTTTTCATTAGATGAGGAGTTCTCATCATTGCAAGGCAGTAATCATTGCCTTCTTTTTGTTCTTGTTGTTTCTCTTCTTGATTATCGGACAATCAATCTTGATATGTCTTGGCTTCCTGCATTCATAGCACACATTCTCCCTAGGTTCATTTAATTCTTTTATCCTATTTTGCCCTATGTTTTTGTTTAAGCCTTTTCTTAGAAATTTTCTAAATCTTCTAGCTATAAGAGCTACTTCATCATTTTTTGACTCTTCTTCTTCAACCTTTTCAACTTTTACTTTAAGTGCAAATGATCTCCTATTTTCTTTTTCTATTTTTCTTCTCATAAGTTGCATTTCATGAGTCTTAAAAGAACCTAGCAAATCATCTAAGGTTAGCACCTCTAGGTCATAAGCTTCTTCTATGGCCATCTTTTCAGGATCCCAACTCTCGGGTAGGGATACTAACATTTTTCTTACCATTTCCTCATTTGTATAGGTTTTTCCTAGCAATTTAAGTTCAGAGATGATTTCAATAAATCTACCAAACATATCACTAATAGTTTCAAAATCTTTCATAACAAATAATTCATAGTCATGTGTAAGCATATTTACTTTAGAAGACTTTACCTTTTTAGTTCCTTCATAAATAACTTCTAACTTATTCTAAATTTCTTTACCGGTGATGCAAGAGGATACTTTGTTAAACTCATGTGCTCTAAGACCACTATAGATCATATTCATGGACTTAGCATTTAACCCCATTACTTTAACTTCATTTTTTGACCATTCATCAGTTTCGGGTAATGTAATACCCTTTTTGATTACTTGCCAAGCTTTTGGATCTTGGCCTATTATGAAGACTTGCATTAATTGTTTCAAATGCCTAAAGTTAATGCCATCAAACAAGGGAGGTTTATTAAACCCCGTAACAGCTAACCCTTTTTCAGAAGCCATAATGTGGATCTACTCTAGGATGTTAGTCCTTTTAATTAGAGAACTTGGCTATATATGCCAATTGTTGGGTTTTATGGCTTAACAAGAAAGGGGTTTGAATTATTCTTGTACTGAAATATTTTTCTCAAAAAATTTAATCAATTACTTTAACAGTTTATATGATAATATGCAATCAAACAAAAATATTTAATCAAATATAAAGTAAAAGAATCAACACCCAATTTACCATGGTAGTTCGGCACTCTATCTTAGAGTCCTACGTCCACCCTCTTCTCCTTCAATCCAACCGATTGAAGTCACTTTTACTCAACCTGATTAGGAGAATCCATTCTCCCTAATCCAAATAATTCCTTCTCAAAGGAATTATCAAGTTCGAATACAAATAATGATCAAAAGATCATATACAATAGCAAATCCCCAAATAATATGTTAGTTTATGGGATATTGTTGATCAGAGGAGCTATTCAAACAAATATATCAAGATACAAAGCTTCTATCACGAAATCCCCAATTTAGAGAAATTAGGGTTTTAGATTTTCCTCAAGATTTATGTGTAGAAAATATTTATAAGTGAAATCAACACATAAATAATGTTATACAAGCTATGATTAAGGATATAATCAAAGATTAAACCATATAGTCGAATATCACCGAATGCTTATGAACCACTGAATGATGAACAATCTTGAATCAGATGGTAAGCAAGCTTAGTAGATTATCTTCATAAAGAGAATGCTTCAAATAGATGTAAATCATCAATAGAAAACCTTCATGTACACATCTCCTTTTAAATAGAAGCAAATCTAAGGTTTTCTTTTTGAATCAAACCTGAACCATGGCCTTCTTCCCTTTAGGAATAGTAGGCTATCCATCAATCAGCCTCATTTCAACCTTTTAATTCGAAATCCAACCGTTCTGACAGCCCATCTCCTCCAGATTCATCTTGTTGGAGTTTCGGCACTTAAGAGAAGCGAAGGCAGCGTCGGGGAGGAATGAAGCGGCTAGGGCATAACCCATCAAAGAATAAGCGTCTCTTATGTGCCCTTAAGTGAGACGACGTTGTAGCCAACAAGCATATCAAGGAAGCCTCTAATGTGATCAAGACGACACCGTAATAGGAAGCCTCTAATTACAATTAAGATGACACCGTATTAGGAAGCCTTTGATTATGATCAAGATGACACCGTAACAGGAAGCCTCTGATTACGATCAAGATGACACTGTAACAGGAACGGGATCAAGCAGGTTGACGTGAACTTGGGCCGCACCTATATTCTCACAGTCCAGCAGCAAAAGTCCAGTACAGTAATAATATATTCAACATGTATATTCGGTCCAATATCAACACGGTCCAATATCAATACATTTATAATGTATTGCATATATTGAATTTAAGCTACTATATTGTTCTTGTAATTTCACCAAACCAAGTATCATATTCCTTAAAATAAAATATATTCAAGTATATTTTATATTTCTTGAAGAATTATTTAAATAATCAATATATTCAATTAATCAACATTTATTTGAATATATGTCACAAAGATTTTAAGTATATATTTTATGAGAAAATGTAGGAACCCAGTTACTTTATAATATCATTAATTGATATTATAATTTGTACACCTTTTACTTCCTATAGTTTTTCTTTTTGCACATTTAAAAAAATATAATTTGAAAATTGATATTTACCAGAAAATATTTTCAGTCATAACAAAACCCTATTTTTCAACAGCCCTAATTTCACAAATCTAGGGTTTCGTATTTATAGTAATCTTTATGTGCAAATAATGTTATAAATAATCTAGCACATACAAAGATCAATCTATCAAATGGTATTCACAAATTTAGGGAATATCATTGAAGATTTCCTTTTCTTTCAAACGTTACTAAACACGACAGCAAGAGCAAATCAATAAGGGCTTTTATCTCTTTTGATCAAATCAACAAGAATATATCTCAATAAGCACAAATAGTTCATCTGAAGCTCCCTTTTATAGTAGATACTCAAATGTTGAACATATTAGGGTTTCGATTTAAACCTTTTTGAAATCCTTCCATTGAGATATGATGGATACGACGTTATATTGCTGCAGATGGTGATTTTCCAGCAAAATAGTCATTCTAACACTTAGTCGCCTCAACATTCTTCCCATTGGAGCCTGCATCGCAAGGGAGATCAAGAGAAGGAGGATAACTCTTAGTCGAAATATGTGGCTAGGCTTCAGGTGTTTGATCATAAGAGCTTAAGCTCTTATTTGCTCAAGACGCTGCCATTTTGGATAAGTGAACTGCACTAGGCTTCAAACTTTGCGGGCTAAACTCTCTTCACAGGCTGATTTCTCTTTTAATAGCTAGGCTTTAAACTTCATGGACTTAACTCTCTTCACGGGCTAACTTTTATTTTAATGGCTAGGTTTCAACCTTCATGGGCTCAACTTTCTTCACGGGCCATGCATATAAATAAGTTTCATGTACCCATATATATAGATATATGATCGGTCCAACGAATATGTGCACTCCACTATCATAAGCTTTTGCTTTTCAAATACACCTATAAGCATACCATTCCAGGTATCAAAATTCTTTTAACATAACCAATAATATAAATTAATCTATTAATTAAGATATTCATAGAGTAAATCAAATTGGCTTCACATTTGATGTTTGATAATAAAATGTAGGAACCTGACTACTTTATAATGTCATTAATTAATATTATAATTTGCACACCTTTTACTTCCTTTAAGTTTTAATATGTGCACTTACAATTTCATATATTCTATCATTTATGCAAATATAATTTTATATTTAACATATATTCAAATAAAATTTTTCTCAATCAAAACATACAAGTACATGATTTTCAACAATCTCCCCTTTTTTGATGTAGACAAAATTTTCATATTGAACCGGCTAGCACATGTTACTACTCGAATGGCATAACAATTGCATGATACATGTATCCTAGCAATGTATGAATACGTAACTACAATAAGCATAAGCCTATAAATGTTTACATAGATATTCATCAAAGCAACAATACAGCAAGTATGTTTATACACACAATAGGATGTAAGAGAGTTTATCCCATTTTCTGCACTGAAAGTCAAAAATAAAACATACATGTGCTATAATGTGTACTCTCTCCCCCTTTTTGTTATTAGCAAAAAGAACATCTTAATGAAAAATAATTGAAAAAGATGGATAAAAATGAAGAGTATGGCATCAAAGATCTGACCTGGTTTGGATGTGTAGATAAGGCTCCCCCTCAGAATAGTAACCGAATAAAGAACTCCCAAGTAGGGTAAAAAAAATAGATTGCTTATAGAGTTTAAGAAATATCATTAAGCAAACACTTACCAAGCTCTCTTTGAAGAGTAGAGAACTTTTCATTATCCAATGGTTTAGTGAAAATATCAACAAGTTCCTGGTCTGTGCTAACAAATTTAATAGAAATATATGATTTTTCAACATGGTCACGAATGAAGTGATGTCTTATTTTTATATATTTGGTTTTAGAGTGTTGTATTATATTTTTAGTTAGATTTATTGTTCTAGTATTATCACACTTCAATGGAATCTTAGTAAAATAAAGACCATAATTTTCTAATTGCTATTTCATCCATAGAATCTGAGCATAACAACTAGCTGCAGCTATGTATTCTACCTTAGTGGAAGAAAAAGCAACACTATTTTGTTTCTTGGAGTGCCAAGAAACTAGCATACGTCCTAGAAACTGACATGTACCACTTGTGCTTTTTCTATCTATTTTGCAACCAGCATAGTCAAAATCGCTAAATGCATGTAAGTTAAACATAGTATCTTTTGAATGTCAAATGCCTAGTGTGATTGTATCCTTTAGATACTGAAAAATCCTTTTAACAGCTTTTAAATGTTGTTCTTAGGATTTGATTGAAACCTTGCACATAAACAAACACTGAACATGATGTCTGGCCGAGAAGCAGTTAAATATAGTAATGAACCAATCATGCTTCTATACATTTTAGAATCAACACCAAATTCAACATTGTTATATGATAAAAATGTAGATGTGATCATGGGAGTATTTATTGGTTTAGAATCATGCATGTTATGTTTCTTAAGTAATTCCTTGGTATATTTAGTTTGACTTATGAATATTCCTTTAGGTGTTTGTTTGATTTGGAGCCCAAGAAAATAATTTAATTCACCCATCATACTCATCTCAAACTCATGTTTCATAGAATCTACAAATTGTTCACATATAGCATAATTTGTAGAGCCAAACGCAATATCATCAACATAGATTTGAACAATTAAGATCTCTTTTCCTTGTGTCTTAATAAACAATGTATTATCTACCTTCCCTTTTCTAAAATTTGTATTTAATAGAAAGTTACTCAACTTGTCATACCAAGCCTGTGGGGCTTGTTTTAACCCATATAAAGCTTTAGAAAGCTTAAATACATGAACTGGACATGTGGGATCTTCAAATCTAAGTGGTTGTTCTACATAAACCTCTTCCTTAACAACACCATTTAAAAATGCACTCTTCACATCCATTTGAAATAGTGTAAAATTCATATAGCAAGCAAAAGCAAGCAGCATCCAAATTGCTTCTAATCTAGCCATGGAGCAAACGTTTCATCATAGTCAACTCCTTCTTTTTTACTATATCCTTATGCTATTAATCTGGCTTTGTTTTTGGTAATGGTCCTGCACTCATCTAATTTATTTCTGAACACCCATTTGGTTCCTATGATTGAATGGTTTTATGGTCTTGGAACTAATTTCTAAACTTGCTCCTTTCAAATTGATTAAGTTCTTCTTGCATAGCAAGAAACTAGCTTTCATCTTCAAAAGCTTCATCTACTTTCTTTGGCTCTCTATTTGAGATAAGAAAGCTTGATGTTCACATGTGTTGTGATATCTAGACTGTGTACTTACACTATTTAGAGGATTTCCTAGAATATGTTGTTGATTTACTTCATTTCTTACTTTAGGAAAGGTAAATTCTCTTAAGTCTAACTCCCCCTCAATGGATACATATTTGTCATTTGCATTTTGTTCAACAGAGTTTAGATCAAAATCATCCTTAAATTTTACATGAATAAATTCTTCAACAACTAGAGTTCTCTTATTGAAGACTTTATATGCTTTGCTGGTTTGAGAGTAACCAAGAAATATGGCCTCATCAATCTTAGAGTCAAGTTTTCCAAGTGACTCTTTCCATGGTTTAAAACAAAGCACTTACTTCCAAACATATGAAAGTAGGATATGTTGGGTTTTCTACCAAATAGTAACTTAAACGGAGTCTTCTTCAAGATTGGTCTTAAGAATGCTTTATTCGAGATGTAGCAAGCTGTACTTACAGCTTCTCCCCAAAAGTGTTTAGGAAGATTGTATTCACACATCATAGTTCTAGCCATTTCTTGGAGTGTCCTATTTTTCCTTTCTACAACACCATTTTGTTAAGGTGTCCTAGGTGTTGAAAAGTTGTGAGATATGCCATTTTTAGAACATAATTTCTCAAAAACATAATTTTTGAACTCACCACCATGATCTATCCAAATCTTAACTATGGTAAGGTCATTTTCATTTTGGACCATTTTAAAGAAATTAATAAATTTCTCAAATGCTTCATTTTTCTTAGCAAGTAGATATACCCAAGTATATCTAGTATAATCATCTACTATGACTAAGGTATAATACTTTCCATTCATAGTAGCTATTCTTAAAGGACCAAACAAATCCATATGTATCATTTCTATCGGTCTTGAGGTAGACACCATTAACTTGGGTTTAAAACTACTTTGGGTATGCTTCCCTTTCATATAAGCATCACATAGTTGATCTTTATCAAATGTGAGCTCAGGTAGTCCTCTAACTAGGCCATTCTTAGATAATTTCTCTAATAATCCTAGACCTGCATGACTAAGTTTTCTATGCCATAACCAAGCATTAACACTTTTATTAACAATCAAGCACATAGATATTATCTTTTCTTTTCCCAATAATTCTCAAATTATTTTCCAAATTTTCAACAAGACAAAGTTCTTTTCCAAATATGATTTTGAAGTTATTATCACACAATTGACTTATACTCAATAGATTAAATTTTAATTCATCAAAATACAACACATCATATATGAGAAGGGATTTTGGGTTACCTATGGTGCCTATACCTTTAATTCTTCCTTTAGAGTTATCTCCAAAAAATACAGTACCTCTGGACTTCAACTCAAGTGTTGAGAAGAGCTCCATCATCCCAGTCATATGACGGGAACAACCACTATCCAGAATCCACAGCTTTCTATGCTTCTTTTTGTCTATGTTCCTGCTCATATTCTGCAGAAACAAAAATTTGTGTTGGAGATCTTGGTACCCTTTTTTCTTTGGGTCCATGAGTGTTAGTTTCTGATGCATTTATCATCCTTTTAGGCATCCATACTTTTTTGGTCTTGTATGCTCTTCTAAATCTAACTGGACATGCATCGAATGAATGACCAATATATTCACAGTAAGAACATTTATGATGTAGCAAGAGTTCATAGTCCTTATTATCAAAGAGATTTGTAGGTGATTTTGTATTTTTTAAAGAATTGTATCCTATACCAACTTTATTGTATACACCTATTTGTGATTTTAATATATTATTTAACAAGTTACTACCTTTTGTAAACTTATGTAATAATATGTTTGTTTCATCCAATTTCATTTGAATCTCAGATTTATCTTTTTCTAATTCTAGAATTTTCATGTTTAGCCTTACTATGTCTCGGTCACATACTTTTTTTGATGCATCATCATGCTTATTTTCTAAATGAGAGCAAGTATTAATCAAGGAGCATGTATCAATCTTAAAAGAAATATTCTCAGAAGTATTTTCATGCATACAAGTCATAGATAATGCCATGGAAGGTTTATCCTTTTCAGTTTTAGCTTTTACAGATTTATATTTAGCCTTAATCTTCTTATATTTTTCTTTCATTTTTGTTGCATACTCAACCAAATCAAAAAAGGCAGTTTTAATGTCACCACTAAGATTTGTTTTGGGTTCAGAATCACTTACCTTGAGTTCTTCTTCTATTGTTGCATTGTAGTTAAGCAAAGGTGGGTGACTTCTTCTTATTCTTCTTCATCTAATGAGGAGCTCTCATCATCCTAGGCAACAATCATTGCCTTCTTCTTTCCTTTATTATTTTTTTTTTGAGTGAGGGGCAATCAACTTTGATATGTCCAGGCTTTCTACACTCATAGCATAAGTTATCCTTAGATTCATATGTTTCATTTCTTCTAGGTTGTCCTTCATTTCTTCCTAGACCTTTTTTAAGATATTTTTTAAATCTTCTAGCTATAAGTGCAATCTCATCATTTTTGGACTCAACTTCTTTTGTCTTTTCTATTTCTACTTTTAAAGCAAGTGACCTTTTATTATCCTTTTCTTTTACCCTCCTAATTAATTGCATTTCATGAGTCTTTAGTGATCCTAATAGATCTTCTAAGGTTAGACTATCTAGATCATGTGCTTCTCTATGGCCATTTTCTTAGGATCCCAACTTTCGAGTAGAGATATTAGCATTTTTCTATCCATTTCTTCATTTGTGTAGGTCATACCTAGCAACCTAAGTTCAAATATTCTGTAAATCTACCAAACATGTCACTAATAGTTTCAGATTCAAACATAGTAAACAATTCATAGTCATGAGTGAGCATGGTTACCTTAAATGACTTAACCTCTTTTGTACCTTCGAATATGACTTCTAATTTATTTCATATTTCCTTGCCCATGAGACAAGATGACACCTTATTGAATTCATGAGCTTTCAACCCATTATAAATCATGTTCATAGCCTTAGCATTTATTCCCATGATTTTAGCTTCATTTTTACTCCATTCATTAATTTCGAGTAAAGTAATACCCTTTCTGATTATCTGCCAAGTTTCAGGGTCTTGATCGACAATGAAGACTTGTATAAGTTACTTCCAATGTCTAGAATTTATCCCATCAAACAAAGGTGGTTTATTATACCTCGTAATTGCTACTCCTTTCTCCATAGCCATGTAAGTGGATTTACTCTAGGATATTAAGCATTTGAATCAGAGAACCTGGCTCTAGATGCCAATTGTAAGGTTTTATGGCTATCCAAGAAGGGGGGTTGAATTAGATATTTAGAAACTTAGCTAACTTAAATATTTTCTTTTTTTTGATTTCTTGTTTAATAATCACAACAAGATTAAATATCACAATAATACTAAAGTATAAAAGAATAAATCATATTAGAAAATTCACACTTAAGAATTTCACAATGGTTTGGCACTTTTCACTTACTTCCACCCTTTTCTCCTTCAACTCAAACCAAGTTAAAGTCTGCTTTACTTCAAACAAGGAGAGCACCTCTTCTTCAGCCCACAACTCCTCAAAAGGAGTTATATAGTTCACGGTTACAAAGTTAGGTTTACAGAAACCTTAATACATCAAGCTCATTCCTCAAATATATGATATGAGTGAGGATTTAAGTTTATCATAGAGCTAATCAAATGTATACAGAGTCAATTCAAACTCTAATCTTGAAAGCCCCAATTTCACAAATCTAGGGTTTTGAATTTATAGTAATATTTATGTGCAAATAGTGTTATAAATAATCTAGCACATACAAAGATCACTCTATTAAATGATAGTCACAAGATAACAAGTTTAGGGAATATCACTGAAGATTTTCTTTTCCTTCAAATGTTATCGAACATAGCAGCAAGAGCAAATCAATGAGGGCTTTTATCTCTTTTGATCAAATCAGCAAGAATATATCTTAGCAAGCACAAATAGTTCATCTGAAGCTCCCTTTTATAGCAGATACTCAAACATTGAATATATTAGGGTTTTGGTTCAAACCTTTTTGAAATCCTTCCGTTGAGATTTGATGGATACAACATTGTACTACTACAGA
Organism: Casuarina equisetifolia; assembly: GCA_028551475.1. Taxonomy (NCBI): domain Eukaryota; kingdom Viridiplantae; phylum Streptophyta; class Magnoliopsida; order Fagales; family Casuarinaceae; genus Casuarina; species Casuarina equisetifolia. The sequence goes on along the minus strand of CM052362.1, from coordinate 9,235,521 downwards.
TGGTGATTTTCCAGCAAAATAGCCATTTTGACACTTAGTTACCTCAACATTCTTCCCGTTGGAGCTGGCGTCATGAGAGAGATCGAGAGGAGGAGGATAGCTCTTAGTTGAAATATGTGGCTAGGGCTTCAAGTGTTCGATCATAAGAGCTTAAGCTCTTCTTTGCTCAAGACGCTGCCGTTTTAGATAAGTGAACTGCGTTTTCAAACTTTGCGGGCTGAACTCTCTTCACAGGCTAATTTCTCTTTTAATAGTTAGGCTTCAAACTTCATGGACTCAACTCTCTTCATGGGCTGACTTCTCTTTTAATGACTAGGCTTCAACCTTCATGAGCTTAACTCTCTTCATGGGCCATGCATATAAATAAGTTTCATGTACCTATATATATAGATATATGGTCGGTCCAATGAATATGTGTACTCCACTATCATAAGCTTTTGCTTTTCAAATACACCTATAAGCATATCAATTCCAAGTATCAAAATTCTTTTAACATAACCAATAATATAAATTAACCTATTAATTAAGATATTTATAAAGTAAATCAAATTGGCTTCATATTTGATGTTTGATAATAAAATGTAGGAACCCGACTACTTTATAATATCATTAATTGATATTATACTTTGCACACTTTTTACTTCCTTTGAGTTTTAATATGTGCACTTACAATTTCATATATTCTATCATTTATGCAAATATAATTTTATATTTAACATATATTCAAATAAAATTTTCTCAATCAAAACATACAAGCACATGATTTTCAACACAATGGACAAGAAAACCATGCATATAAAGAAAGAGGCTAAACAATGTTGACCAAACATGGTATAAGGGCACACCAGGTGTTTAGGAAAGAACCTTAATGAGTTAGGAACAAAATGGTGTTGGAAGGCCAAAAAAAATATGGAAAGTGCAACAAATAACTAAAAAAAAACGAACAGAGTAAAAACTAAAGTAGAAGAGCCAAAAACTTACAAAAAGACATGATTTTTCATACATTAAGCATGAAAAAATGGTTAATGGATTGATATACAAAAGCTAGAAGAAAAAAAAGTTGGAATTGAACTTGCCTTTATACCATTTTAAACAACAAGAGTCATTAGGAATCTTGAAAGAAATGTTTACTCAAGAAAAAAGATTTAAACTTCTTTACCTAGGATTCTAGATGCGAAAATAAATAGTGTAAGAAACCTAGGATAGAAGTGCTAAGGTATTGGGCCAAGGCTATACATGTACATGGCCTTGGCCTAATGGGTAATGACAATATACAACTAAATAACATCATTTTCTCAACAAAAACTAAGATAATGATAGAACAAAACTGAAAGTTTGATATTTTTTTGTAGTTAAGTTCCATGGTATAACTTAAGTTGTATATATACAAGTTGCAACTACTTAAGAAAGTGACAAAAATGTTACAACTCAATAATTGGACTAGGCCAAAATGGGCATAACAAATTTAGGTTATCTGTTACATATCTACCAAATAGTAAATAATAATATAATAAGGATAACAAGGATTTATGAGGTCGAGGTTATGTCACCACATAAGTGGAGAAAAACTTTAGACCACGTGATATATGTTCATAAATATGAGTTTGATTTCAACAAACTTTTCCTTCTCTTTCTTGCCATATGTTCCAACAAAATCTTTAACTAGATTGTCTTGTTATACTTCTTAGACAAATGCCTATTGAAACATGATAGAAACATCTATTGAGATCCTTTACAAATAATTGGTTCAGTATGGAAAGAATGTTGAAGACTGATTAATAAAATATTTGGAGTAGAAAGAGCTCATTGTATATGCCAATATAGCTAGATGTCATTTGTGTTGGAAAATAGGGTTTTGTTGTGACTGAAAATATTTTCTTGAACAATATCAATTCTCAAAATATGTTTTTTTAAATGTGCAAAAAGCAAAACTATAGGAAGTGAAAGGTGTATAAATTATAATATCAATTAATGATATTATAAAGTAACCGGGTTCTTACATTCTCTCATAAAATATACTTTTAAAGTATTTGTTACATATATTCAAATAAATGTTAATTATTTAAATATATTGTTTATCTAAATATTTCCTCAAGAACTATGAAGTATACTTTAATATATTTTAGGAATATGATACTTGGTTGGTGAAATTGCAGGAAAAATATGTGAGCTTAAGTTCAATATATGCAATACATTACAAATGTATTAATATTGGATCATGCTGATATTGGATCGGGTACACATGCTGAATATATATAGTATTATTGGACTGGACTGTGGCTGTTGGACTGTGAGAACATAGGTGCGGCCCAAGTTCACGTCAGCCTGCTTGATCCCATTTCCACTACGGTGTCGCATTAACCATTATCTGAGATCTCCATTATGGTGTCGTCTTGATCACACCAGAACCCTTCTCGGTACGCTTGCTGGCTACGACATCATCTCACTTAAGGGCACATAAGAACGTTTATCTCTCGAGGGATCAAGCCCTAACCGCGTCATTCTTACCTCGACGCTACCTTCGTCTCTCTTAAGTGTCGAAGCTCCAACGGAACAAATCTAGAGGAGATGGGTTGTTAGAACGTTCGGATTTTGAATCAAAAGGGTGAAATGAAGCTGATTTGATGGATAGTCTACTATTCCCAATAGATAAAAGGTTATGGTTCATGTTTGACTCAAATAGAAAACCCTAGATTTGCTTCTATTTAAAAGGAGATGTGTTCGTGAAAGGATTGATTGATGAGCAACATCTATTTGAAGTATTTTTCTTTATGAAGATAATCTACTCAGCTTAACATCTTATTCGAGATAATACACCATTTTCGTGGTTTACAAACTTTCGGTGATAGTTGATTATTTGGTTCAATCTTTGAGAATATCATCAATTATAGCTTGTATAACATTATTTATGTGTTGATTTCACTTATAAACATTTTTGCACATAAATCTTGAGGAAAATCCAAAACCTTAATTTCACCAATTTGGGGATTTCGTATTAGGAGCTTTGTATCTTGATATATTTGTTTAAATAGCTCCTCTGATCAGCAATATCCCATATATTGACATATTATTTGGGGATTTGCTATTGTATATGATTCTTTGATCACTATCTGTACTCGGACATGGTAATTCCTTGAGAAGGGATTAGTTGGATTAGGGAGAACGTGTTCTCCTAATCAGATTGAGTAAAGGGGACTTCAATCAGTTTGATTGAAGGAGAAGAGGGTGGACGTAGGACTCTAAGATAGAGTGCTGAACCACCATGGTAAATTGGATGTTTCTTTTCTTGTCCTTTCCTTGATTACATATTTCTATTTGTATATTATTACTATTATACAAATTGTTAAAGTTATTGTTAGATTTTAGAAAGAAAAGGATTGTTCGGTACAACAACAATTCAACCCCCCTTCTTGTTAGGTCATAAAACTCAACAATTGGCATCAGAGCCAAGTTCTCTAATTGAAAGGACTAACATCCTAGAGTAGATCCACATTATGGCCTTTGAAAAAGGTTTAGCTGTTACGGGGTTTAATAAACCTCCCTTATTTGATGGTATTAATTTTAGGCATTGGAAACAATTAATGCAAGTCTTTATAATAGGTCAAGATCTACAAGCTTAGCAAGTAATCAAAAAGGGTATTACATTACCCAAAACTGATGAATGGTCAAAAAATGAAGCTAAATTAATGGGGTTAAATGCTAAGTCCATGAATATGATCTATAATGGTCTTAGAGCACATGAGTTTAACAAAGTGTCCTCTTGCACTACTGGTTAAGAAATTTGGAACAAGTTAGAGGTCATTTATGAAGGAACTAAAAAGGTAAAATCTTCTAAGGTCAATATACTTACACATGAATATGAACTATTTGTTATGAAAGATTCCAAAACTATTAGTGATATGTTTGGTAGGTTTACTGAAATTATTAGGAAAAACCTATACAAATGAGGAAATGGTGAGAAAAATGTTAGTATCCCTACGCGAGAGTTAGGATCCATAAAAGATGGCCATAGAAGAAGCTCATGATCTAAAGGTGCTGACCTTAGATGATCTACTAGGTTCTCTTAAGACTCATGAAATGCAACTTATGAGAAGAGAGAAAGAAAAAGAAAACAAAAGATCACTTGCACTTAAAGTAGAGGTTGAAAAAGTTGAAGAAGAAGAGTCAGAAAATGATGAAGTAGCCCTTATAGCTAGAAGGTTTAGAAAATTTCTAAGAAGAGGTTTAAACCAAAACATAGGGAAAAATAGGAGAAAAGAATTAAATGAACCTAGGGAGAATGTGTGCTATGAATGCAGGAAACCAGGACATATCAAGATTGATTGTCCGACAATCAAAAAGAGAAACAACAAGAACAAAAAGAAAGCAATGATTGCTGCCTGGGATGATGAGAACTCCTCATCTGATGAAGAAACTCAAGAAGAGGTTGCACATCTATGTCTAACCGCAACAGCAACTCTTGAGGAAAAAGATCATGAGGTAAATGATTATGTACTGTCTCTTCAAATAAATTCTAGATTAGAAATTACATTCTTTGATCTAGTTGAATATACAAATAAATTAAAAGATAAATACAAAAATTTAATAGCAAAAAATAAATTTGAAAAACAGGAACATTTGACTTCTATACAAAAAAATTGATTGTATTGACGAACAGAATACAAAACCTACTGCATATGAAGATCAAACTAAAAAGAAAAATGCTGTGGTCTCTTTGAATGATGACATTGTTATTTCTGCCAATGCATATATGAAGTATGATGCGTGTATGAATGATATGTATGAAAAACAAGAAAAATATGAAAACATGCAATTAGGAACAGAAACCTTATGTGCTGTAAGTACATCTTCTGATATTGAAATACATGAAAAAAAGAATTCACATGTGTGTGCTAAAAATCTTAAAAATAGAATCCATGAACTGGAAAAAGAAAACTGTGATTTGAAATCAAAACTCGATGCAAGTAACTTGCTATTACAGAAATTCACAAATGGTAGTTGCATGTTAGACAGAATTCTAAATTCTCAAAGAGGTATATATGATAAGGAGGGACTAAGGTATAAATTGAATGATAAATCAAAATCATTTACTTAATTCTTTAAGGAAAGAGAAGGTTTAATTCTGCTGCATAAAAATAAATGCTCCTTCTGCAGTTATTTTAGTCATGATTTTGATAAATGTCCCATAAGACTTAGAACTACAAAGTAAAGAAACTTTGGTTGCCTAAGAATGACAAGAATCTAAGTCGAACTAACACTCATGGACCTAAAGTAAAAAGGGTACCAAGCACTCCAACAATTAAATTTGTTTCTGTAGGAAATGAAGGCACGGATAAGGAAAGAAAAGCTCAAGAACATGTGGATTCTGGACAGCGGATGCTCTCGACACATGACTGGGATGAGGGATCTCTTTTCAACACTTGAGTTGAAAAATGGAGGTACGGTATCTTTTAGAGATAACTCCAAAGGAAGAATAAGAGGAATGGGAACAATAGGTAACTCAAACACCCTACTCATATCTGAAGTATTGCTTGTAGATGAGCTAAAATTTAACTTACTTAGCATAAGTCAATTGTGTGATAAAGGGTTCAAAATAAAATTTGGAAAAGAAAGCTGTCTTGTTGAGTATGCTGATCATAAAATTGTTAGAAAAAGGAAAGACAATATCTATGTGCTTGATTTGAGCAAGATGGATATTAAACAAACATGTTTGGTTGTAAACAGAAATATTGATGCTTGGTTGTGGCATAGAAAGCTAGGACATGCAGGTCTAAGATTGATAGAAAAATTGTATAAGTATAATTTAGTAAAAGGTCTTCCTTCTCTGGAATTCAACAATGATAGAATATGTGAAGCATGCATTAAGGGCAAACACACACAAAGCAGCTTCAAATCGAAGCTTATGGTGAGCACATCTAGACCATTAGAAATACTACACATGGACCTTTTCGGTCCTATGAGAACAACAACATTGAATGGTAAACAATATGTCTTAGTTATTATAGATGACTATTTTAGATTCACATGGACATATATGCTTGCTAGGAAAGATGAAGCTTTTGAAAAGTTTGCTGAATTTTGTAAAATGATTCAGAATGAAAAAGGTTTTTCAATTGTAAAAATAAGGACTAATCATGGTGGAGAATTTGAAAACCAACTGTTTGAAAAATTTTATTCAGAAAATGGTATATCACATAACTTTTCAGCTCCTAGAACACCACAACAAAATGGTGTTGTTGAAAGAAAAAACAGAACACTTCAAGAGATGGCTAGAACTATGATGTGTGAATACAATATTCCAAAACACTTTTGGGGAGAAGCTGTAAACACTACCTGCTATATCTCAAATCGTGCATTAATAAGACCTATTTTGAAAAAGACACCCTTTGAGTTATTCTTTGAAAGAAAACCAAACATTTCATATTTTCATGTTTTTGGAAGTAAATGTTTTATCTTAAAACACGGAAAGGAATCACTTGGAAAATTTGATTCCAAAAGTGATTAAGGAATATTTCTTGGATACTCTCACACAAGTAAAGCATATAAAATATTTAATAAATGCACTTTAGTTGTAGAAGAGTCAATTCATGTTAAGTTTGAGGATGAATGCCAAGGTATTCTAGAGACCGAACCAAATGATGGAACTAAAAATGTTCCAAACAAGGCTGAAGTTGAGGGGGAGGTCAAAACTAGAGAACCCTCCTTACCTAGAGTTAGAAATGAAGTAGATCACAATCACATTATAGGTGATCCAAATGTTAAAGTAAGCACAAGGTCTCGGGTTCACAACACATGTGAACATCAAACCTTTTTATCTCAAGTAGAGCCTAAGAAAGTAGATGAAGCTCTTGAGGATGAAAACTGGCTTCTTGCTATGCAAGAAGAATTGAATCAGTTGAAAGAAGCAAGGTCTGGAACCTAGTTCCTAGACCAAAGGATCACCCGGTCATAGGTACAAAATGGGTATTTCAGAACAAACTAGATGAAAATGGTACCATCACTAGAAATAAGGCTAGATTAGTAGCACAAGGATATAATCAAGAAGAAGGAATTGACTATGATGAAACATTTGCACCTGTAGCTAGATTGGAAGCTATTCAGATCTTACTTGCATTTGCTTACAGTATGAACTTTACCTTATTTCAAATGGATGTTAAAAGTGCATTTTTGAATGGTATTATAAAAGAAGAAGTATATGTTGAACAACCACCCTAGATTTGAAGATCCAATTTATTCAAACCATGTCTTTAGATTATCAAAAGCTTTATATGGTTTGAAATAAGCTCCACGGGCTTGGTATGATAAATTAAGTTCATTCTTAATTAATCATGATTTTAGAAAGGAAAAGTGGATAACACATTATTTATAAAGAACAAAGGAAAAAATTTTTGATTGTTCAAATATATGTTGATGATATTGTGTTTGGCTCTACTAACTCAAAATTATGTGAAGAATTTTCTGCATGCATGCAAAGTGAATTTGAAATGAGTATGATAGGTGAATTAACATACTTTCTTAGGTTACAAATCAAACAAACCAACAAAGGGACTTTTATAAGTCAAACCAAATACACAAATGAATTGCTCAAGAAATACAAGATGCATGATTCTAAACCAATGAACACACCAATGAGCACTTCTTTATCATTATCTAATGATGAAGATGGAATTAGTGTAGATACAAAATTATATTGTGGTATGATCGGCTCTTTATTATACTTAACTGCATCCAGGCTTGATATCATGTTTAGTGTGTGTCTATGTGCTAGATATCAATCCAATCCTAAAGAACCGCATCTAGTTGCTATTAAGAGGATATTTAGATATCTTAGAGACACAGCTTCCCTAGGAATCTGGTACCCTAGAGACACCACTCTAGATTTGCATGCATTTAGTGACTCTGATTATGCTAGTTACAAACTAGATAGGAAGAGTACGAGTGGTGGATGTCATTATCTTGGAAATATGCTTATTTCTTGGCACTCCAAGAAACAAAACTGTGTAGCTCTTTCTTCTACTGAAGCTAAATATATTGTTGTTGCTAGTAGCTGTGCTCAACTCTTATGGATGAAACAGCAGTTGGAAGACTATGGAATCTTATCACATAGAGTTCCACTAAAATGTGATAACACAAGTGCTATAAATCTCACTAGGAATCCTATTCAGCACTCTAAAACAAAGCATATAGAAATTAGACATCATTTATTAGCGATCATGTTTAAAAATGTGATATTATGCTTGAATTTGTGAGTACTGATCAGCAAATTGCCGATATTTTAACCAAACCTTTACCAAAGGATGGATTTTATGCTCTTAGAGGAGAACTTGGCATGTTACTTCCTAAAAACCTTTAAATTGCTTATTACTGCTATCTCTTTATTTTTTTACTGTTTTTCACACTACTCGGTTTGAAGGGGAGTGACTCTAATCTCACTCATATAGCCTTCGGTTAGTACCCTACTTTTCTCTCCATTCCGTTGCTGCCTGCTCTTTTTTTTTTACTGTATCTTCTCCTGGTCACTTGTATAATTATTCTTTTTGCTTATGACAAAAAGGGGGAGAGAATAGTGTGCACATGTGAAGTCTCATTTTTTATTATCAATGCAGAATATGGGATACATATACATATTACCCCTGTTTAACAAAATTTCTGCATATTCTATACAAACTTTCGAACTTTGCTAGTCACATGCATAGGAGACATGTGTTTGATCATAAAGATGTATCCATGATGCAATGTTGAGCTGTGTTCCTTTTGAAAAACATAATTGATATTTGATGACATGTGCGATACTATTGAAATATATTTTGTCATCATCAAAAAGGGGGATATTGTTGGAAAATATAGTTTTGTTGTGACTGAAAATATTTTCTTGAACAATATCAATTCTCAAAATATGTTTTTCTAAATGTGCAAAAAGCAAAACTATAGGAAGTAAAAGGTGTACAAATTATAATATCAATTAATGATATTATAAAGTAACCGGGTTCTTACATTCTCTCATAAAACATACTTTTAAAGTATTTGTTACATATATTCAAATAAATATTGATTATTTAAATATATTGTTTATCTAAATATTTCCTCAAGAACTATGAAGTATATTTTAATATATTTTAGGAATATGATACTTGGTTGGTGAAATTGTAGGAAAAATATGTGAGCTTAAGTTCAATATATGCAATACATTACAAATGTATTGATATTGGATCATGTTGATATTGGATCGGGTACACATGCTGAATATATATAGTATTATTGGACTGAACTGTGGCTGTTGGACTGTGAGAACATAGGTGCGGCCCAAGTTCACGTTAGCCTGCTTGATCCCGTTTCCACTACGGTGTCGCATTGACCATTATCTGAGATCTCCATTACGGTGTTGTCTTGATCACACCAGAACCCTTCTCGGTACGCTTGCTGGCTACGACATCATCTCACTTAAGGGCACATAAGAGACGTTTATCTCTCGAGGGATCAAGCCCTAACCGCGTCATTCTTACCTCGACGCTGCCTTCGTCTCTCTCAAGCGCCGAAGCTCCAACGGAACAAATTTGGAAGAGATGGGTTGTTAGAACGTTCGGATTTTGAATTAAAAGGGTGAAATGAAGCTGATTTGATGGATAGTCTACTATTCCCAACAGATAAAAGGCTATGGTTCACGTTTGACTCAAATAGAAAACCCTAGATTTGCTTCTATTTAAAAGGAGATGTGTTCATGAAGGGATTGATTGATGAGCAACATCTATTTGAAGTATTTTTCTTTATGAAGATAATCTGCTCAGCTTAACATCTTATTCGAGATAATACACCATTTTCGTGGTTTACAAACTTTCGGTGATAGTTAATTATTTGGTTCAATCTTTGAGAATATCATCAATTATAGCTTGTATAACATTATTTATGTGCTGATTTCACTTATAAAAATTTTTGCACATAAATTTTGAAGAAAATCTGAAACCCTAATTTCACCAATTTGGGGATTTCGTATTAGGAGCTTTGTATCTTGATATATTTGTTTAAATAGCTCCTCTGATTAGCAATATCCCAAATATTGACATATTATTTAGGGATTTGCTATTGTATATGATCCTTTGATCACTATCTGTACTCGGACGTGGTAATTCCTTGAGAAGGGATTAGTTGGATTAGGGAGAACGTGTTCTCCTAATCAGACTAAGTAAAGGGGACTTCAATCAGTTTGATTGAAGGAGAAGAGGGTGGACGTAGGACTCTAAGATAGAGTGCTGAACCACTGTGGTAAATTGGATGTTTCTTTTCTTGTCCTTTCCTTGATTACATATTTCTGTTTGTATATTATTACTATTATACAAATTGTTAAAGTTATTGTTAGATTTTAGAAAGAAAAGGATTGTTCGGTACAACAATAATTCAACCCCCCTTCTTGTTAGGTCATAAAACTCAACAATTTGCTCACCTAGCCCTTAAATGTTGAACTTCCAATCTCAATTAGTGGTGACTTTAGAATAACTAGTTATATCACTAGGCTAATGGACCATTTTTATGATGTTTAGTTATGTGTTCCTTTCTCCACTAGTTAGGTGAGTTTAAATTTTCTCATAAGGATCTTTAACTAAAGAGAAATCTTGTTTTCATATTTAGTTGTAATTGATAGAGGTTTGGCATTGTTATGGAGCCAAACTTATAATTGATTGCCATATGCAATGAAGATTGAAAGGTAGATGATAGAAATCATTATAATGACTTGACATTTGTTGATAATTCCATGTCATGTGTATGAAAGTTGCTATAGGTGGGTGTTAAACAAAATATGTTTGATTGCAAGTACTTTAGCTAGATAGCATCACCAAAGTTTTGTTTCTTAAAAGACCAAATTCAGCTTCTCCCTTAGTTGTTTGACTAAGAAGCACTATAGGCATATGAAGAAAACCATGCCCTTCTAAATTTAGATTGTCTAAATCAACTAGGATTAGAACTTTATGGTGGTGACATAGTATCCTACATTTGTTGCACATTTAAAAAACATAAGATCTTGATTAAAACCACAACAACAAGATTTATTTATTATAGATGTAGAATTTACTAGTCTAATATCAAAACCTTTGAAACCATTACACCTTTTATACATAAATCACAAATTAAAATAATGAGGAATTGCATGATGCAAGTCAATTCCTTACTTACAATACATATGCATAAAAGTATAGGCACATATATGTAAATATCTCAATTTGATGGTACACAATGAGCTTTTTCCTTCATCTAAACCTTGATGGTGGTAACTAATTGATCATAAGCTCCATTCCAAGCACAACTCATCTCATCACTCCATTTCTCTCCAATTGCCTATTTGATTATTCTTAGTAAGGCTTTTTTCACCACCTAAATCCATTGGAAAGCAAATAATAAGCAGTAACAGCACGTGAAGGTGAACCCAAAATGATACTTATAGTAACATGAACGAGATGAGTATACCTCAAACTATAGGTTAATGATTCTATTTTTGAAATGAATTAAACCAAAGCATTCTAAGATACTATCATCCTACATGGCTTGACCTTTTTTGTTGAAGCTCTGAGGCTCATTCATATATCTTGATACATACATACATCACGATAGTAGATCCAATCTAAATAGTACTTTGAACAACGTTATAAACATAGTTTATAATTGTTTAAACAGTTATATTTTCATGCTCAAGTGTTAGACTAGAAAGTTTTGGTATTGTTTCAACCATATACTTCAAGTAATAGATCCTCATAAGATGGCTTTAGACATTGAAATACTTGGGATCATAACTACTTTATCAAGGAATAGAAAAAGAAAAAAGGTTGAGGTGTAAGCCTTGCAAGAACTCTCATGCATTTAATGAGAAAAAAAGAGAAATGAATAAAAAAAGAAAAGGAAGAAATCCACCAAACCTCAATTTTTGTTATTTTGATTCAAGAACTTGGAATCAAACCAATACCTAAATCTACTCAACTTTTTTCTATTTGTATCAAGGCTAACTAATTTCTAGGAATTCAGGGGAGAGAAATCTTCTATCTTGTATTTTAGTTAATCTTCATGTACTTTGTCCACTTTAGGTCTAATTTCACTTGAAATGGGGAACTCAAATCTAATGTTATAGTCATATACTAACTTTTTCTTGTTTAAAATCTCAAAAATGAATGCTATATCTTTTTCTTATCTATATAAATAGATTACAATCACAACTTTAAGTAAATACTCACCATCTTGAAAATCTTTAGAACATGGACCTTGTGCTTAGGATTATTTTCAAGAACTTCATTCAAGTCTTTAGAAAAGAGAACACATTCTTGGATTCTAGTACTACTTAGATCTTGGTTCATCATTAAGCAAGTAGTGTTATTGTGAATGTGGAAATAGGAAAGGATTATTTTTGTTGTCTCTCTTTCTCTACTTACAAGGCAAAGAGATGGAGACTATAACTAGGGATGCTTTGTTTTAGGACCTCCCATGATTCTTTTAACAAAGCTTCTTGCCTCTTTGTCAAAGCCATTTCTCTATCTCTTTCACACATACTCACATTCTCACTTTGTTAGCTTTTGCTTATGCTTATGCTTCTCAATAACATCATATGTAAGGACATCAATCTATATATAAGGAAAAACATTAGAGATTGATAAAGCTAGGTAATAAACAAAGGTTGAGCTACATTTCTATGCAAAGTTGAGTGAGTAGTTGTGGTGTCTTTTAGCTTTAAGAGGAACCCTTTTTTTTTTTCTACAAGTTGTCTACTCAGTAGAGGTAGGGGTTATTTATCTTGGTTGGCATTAGAATATCTATTAGAGAAAGGCCATCTTTAGGTTGAAGTTGACGAAAAGGATTGGAATTGACATTTAAATGCAATTAGGACTCCATATTTCATCCAAGTTAAGTGTTCCTACTTGTTTTATTTTATGGATGTTTTGATTTTTTATAGTTAATATGCAACTCCTTGGAACAATTAATTATGATCTATGTTAATGTTTTCTAAAACAACCTAGAATAAATAGTGAAGAGCTATTATTTTCAATTCTCGAAGTCTAATCACTCAAGGCATTTACTTGACAAGAAATGATTCTAGACATAAGAGAATATAAATGGTCTTGCCTCACATATACAAAAACATTTTACATTGGTTGCTTCAATTCTTTCCCTCCTTTTCTATCACTACCTAGGCAAGTTTTCTAGATCATATTGCTTTAGAGAGTTTGTAGATTCTTACAAGGCATATTGTCATCCATGGGTTGCATGGATTAGATGGAGACCTCGTCCACCAAGTGAATTTAACCTAAATGTAGATAGTTCTAGTATTATTGGAGATAATATTGAAGAAGTATTAAAAGATAGTAATGACTGTATTATTTGGATGCATGTTCCTAAGTTTAGTTAGAGAAGTAATTGTGAATTGTATGGCATCATAATAGTCTAATAGTTTGACCATTATAATGAAAGGACTTGTTAAGATATGGCCAATGATATCTAGTTTATAAAGGGATGTGTTCCACCATGTACTACATTAGAGTTTTACGTTGGATATGGGCCATACTCTATAAAATTTAACTTAATGCCAAAGTCAAGATTCCTTTTAGCATTAATTTGAGTCCACATATTGTGTACATAATATCACACAATGATGGTCAAATAATTGGACCATCATGTTATAGGGGCATGTTGAATTGTGTGGCATTATGATGGTCCAATATTTTAACCATCATAGCAAAGAGGGCTTGTTATGATCTGGCCAATGAGTTTCACATTGCTAAAGAAGATATTAAATATTTTGCTTATAGAAAGATAGGTCTACCATTTATTTTCTTAGGGGTTTAGCTTGTATATGGACCTTACTATATGAAATTTAACAATGATGCACATGTCATGGCCCAAGTTCTAATCACTAGTCCTAAATTATGTGATGCTAGAAATCAATTCCCTTATATCACCGAATCATACTCTTTTTATTTAGTGCAATGTATGTTATAGCAATAACAACCTCTATGTTAAGTGAAGTACTTGTTAGGACATTGTATTAGATTGTTGGGCCCACACATTACAATTAGACAATTTATAAATAGGGAAATTATAGTGCAAATAGGTTGGCAAATCATAGCCATCATTTTTTTCAATATTGTTTTTTATAGAATGCTAATTTCAATGGTATTTGTTACAATCTAAATAATACTCATTATTGACAAGAGAATTTGAACCAGATGGCTATCTTATTTATAAAGCTTAAAGAAGAACATAATAGGCTCCATATCATTGAGCTTCTCATTAATAAGGTTCTTTTGATATTCTTTACAACCATCGGAATCCATTTAAGAATGTAAAGTCAGCATTATGGAGGCTACATGCTGATTTCTCCTAGTCACCGTGCGATTGGGCTGTTAAGATATGAAGCCTTTGCTCTTTAAACTCTTAACAACTTCCTCAAGCATTTGTTACATAAGAAAGAATTGTGAGCCTAAGTCCATTAGCTTTTTAGATCTGTGCGTCACCTTCAACAGCCTAGGCTGGGTACCTTTTGGCCTCCTTGGCACATTATATTTTGGGAAAATTTTAGCAACATTTTCTACAAAAGCACCATCATAGCCATCATGTTTTAAATATGTGAATATTTTATAAACTAGGCTTTATTCCTAGATCAAGTAAGAATGCTTTCAAGAAGAATCAACTTGATCTAGGGAATTGTAGGTTTCCATAGGATTACATTGATATGTGGTTCTTAATATTTATGTTTTTCTAATATGTGTACGTTCAAGTTGTGATAACTCTATTTTTATAGAGTTATTTTACCTAATTTAAATAATAAATTATCTAATGCTTGTGAGAAAATAATTGAATTCCTCTTTATTTACTTAAATTTGTCTTGTTTATGTAGCATAAGGAGGCATGAAGAAAAAGGATAAGCATGGAGAACCTGGTACTTATTATATGGCAGAAGATGGTCAAATTATCAAGGTGAAGGAAATCAAGATAGGCTTGGGCTTGGGCTTTGGATGATTATTATTAGATTTTTATTGTTATTGAGTTTTTTAAATAATTAGAAAACCTAGTCCTATTAGGAGTCCAAAGCCTAATTAATATAGAACTCTAAAACCCAATTGTATTGGGAATCCAAAACCCAATTCTATTAGGATAAGGAGAAAGTTCTAGATCCCAGACCCTATATAAAGGAAGACCACTGCATAAGGAAGGGGAGAAGGAGAAGAGAGAGAGAAAAGAAGGTGCCACTGAAACCAAGGAGGAAATTAAGCATAACTTAAGAGAGAGGCCAAGAATTCAAGATTCAACTCAAGAGAGAGGCTAAGAATTCAAGATTTCTTGAAGAGAAGACAAAAAGGGTGACAGACTTCTTGTTTTTGGATTCAAGATGCCTTCTTTGTTTTTTATTATTGTTCTTCCTCATTATTTCATTATGTTCTAAACTTCTTTTGTTAGAGCGAAGATGTAGCCTAACTATGATGATGTGAATCCTATAAGTTTTTATATTTTGCAAGATAGTTTATTTATGTGAGTTATATATTATTATGCTTAATGCTTTTAAGTGATTGGCCACCACTTGAATGATTTGATGTGTATGTTAGAGACTGAAAGGTAATAATATGCAATTGCTTCTTATAATATATAACCATGAATTAAATGTGGATAGACATATACCATGTTATTTGTATGGCTTTTGGTGATAAGATGATCGAAAGATTTATTGTAAACCAGGAATATTCACAAATCCTAATGCATCTGGTTTGTTTCAATTCACATATAGAGATATAGTGAATTAATGAACTAAATAGATTTACTATACCTAGACATAAGATAGTAAATAAATTAGAAAATTCTGCCATCACATAGGTAATATCATTCTTGCAGGCATAAACTATGAAAATTCATATCTAGTAGTTATGGTGAAATCGGAAGCTCTAACATGTGTCTCATCTTGATTTTTCTTACTTGGATCCAATTTTAATTAGTATTGAGTTTTCGTTTTAGAAATTTTAAATTTTAATTCATCTTCAACAATATTTTGATTTGCTAGATAAATTTTAGGATTAATTCATCATTAGTACTTAATTAGTTCAGTATTCACCAATCTTCATGGGATGATACTTATCTCATCAATATATTACTTGTTTGACATGTTCACTTGCATCTAAATTTCACCGAACAAGTTTTTGGTGCCGTTGCCAGGGATTGGTTATTTAACTACTGATTAATATTGATACCGAATAATTCTAAGTTTAATCTAGTTTTCATTTTGTAAAAAAAAAACAATTTTTTTTCTTTTGCTTTATTATTGTTATTTTTCCTTTAAAAAAAAGAAATTTAATCATTTGTTTTAGTTGCTACTTTTCAGGAGTGTTGCAGACATGTATGACCTGTAGCCAAAAAGGACAACTTGTTAATTTTGACCCAGAAATTGAATGCATAATCAGAAGGCAACGAAAAGAGGCTAGAAAAATAACAGACAATGATGATCCACGTAAACTTTTGAAAGATTATGCTGCACCATCAGTTCAGGGTGCCACATCAAGCATTAAGAGGCCTGCAATTCAAGTGAACAACTTTGAAATCAAACCAGCACTCATCCAGATGCTTCAAAATTCCGTGTAATTTAGTGGGCTACCAAATGATGATCTAAATGCTCACATTGAAGCCTTCCTCGAAATTTGTGATATGTTTAAATATAATGGAGTCACAGATGATTCTGTCAGGTTAAGGCTTTTTCCATTTTCTCTTAGAGACAAAGCTAAAAATTGGCTTTCTTCTCTTCCTACAAGATCAATTACAACATGGGATGATTTGGTTCAGAAATTTCTTAGTAAGTTCTTTCTGCCAACAAAGTCTACCAAAATGCATAATGATATTACCACTTTTAAGCAGATGGAGAATGAATCATTATATGAAGCTTGGGAAAGATTCAAGGAGCTTTTGAGAAGATGTCCACATCGTGGACTACCCATATGGTTACAGGTACAAATTTTTTATAATGGGTCTAGTACAAATCTTCGTTTTATGCTTGATACAGCTGCAGGAAGGGCTTTGAACAACAAGACACCAGAAGAAGCATATGACCTCTTGGAGGAAATGGCAAACAATAGTTATTAATGGCCTACTGAGAGGCTACCAGTAAGGAAAGCTAGTGGAATTCATGAAGTGGATGCTTTCACTGCAATTTATGCATAGTTTGATAAACTTAACAAGAAGATAGATAACTTAAATGCTCTAGTCATGAGGATTCAAAACATAGTATGTGATCATTGTGGTGGAGGACATGCGAGCATAGAGTGTCAGTTAGATAACACCTTTGTTCAGGGTAGTGAAGATGCTAATTATGTTGGAAATTCAAATAGGCCACAAAATAATCCATACTCCAACACTTACAATCTGGGATGGCGTAACCACCCAAATTTTTCATGGAGTAATTCTAATGCAATGAGGCCACCACCAGGATTCAGGCAACCAGAAGAAAAGAAGCCTAATTTAGAAGACATGTTTGCCAAGATGGTCAACACCACACAAAAATTTATGGAGAATACTGAAGTGAAGTTGCATAACCAAGAAACAAGATTAAAAACAAGATTTCAAAATCAAGAAGCTTCACTTAGAAATTTAGAGGTGCAAATAGGTCAATTGGCAAATATGGTCTCCAGAAGACAACAAGGTTCCTTGCCTAGCAGCACAGAGAAGAATCCTATAAAAGATGCTAAGGCAATAAAGCTAAGAAATGGCAAACAAGTAGGAAAAGATGACGTTGAAAAGGAAAGTGTTCGGGATAAGGAAGAAAATGTTAGCATGCAGCCTGAGGAGGCAACCAAGAGAACATTATTCCCTGATAATCCCAAGCCTTATGTGCCTCCAGTTCCATTTCCTCAGAGACTCCAGCAACATAAAATAGATAAGCAGTTTTCTAAATTTCTTGATGTATTTAAAAAATTGTATATTAACATTCCTTTTGCAGATGCATTAGCTCAAATGCCTAGTTATGCCAAATTTCTTAAGGAGATATTAAAAAACAAAAGGAAGTTAGAAGAGTATGAAACTGTGAAGTTAACTGAAGAATGCTCAGCCATCTTACAAAATAAATTGCCTCCAAAATTAAAAGATCCAGGGAGTTTTACAATTCCTTGTACTATTGGAGATTCTCACTTTGATAAGGCATTATGTGATTTAGGAGCCAGTATTAATCTAATGCCTTTTTCTGTTTTCAGAAATTAGGAATGGGTGAAGTGAAGCCAACCACGGTGTCCCTACAATTGGCTGATCGATCAATTAAATATCCAAAGGGTATTGTTGAAGATGTATTAATGAAAGTTGACAAATTTATCTTTCTTGCAGATTTTATAGTACTTGACATGGAGGAAGACCTTGAGGTACCACTTATCTTAGGTCGACCTTTTCTAGCAACAGGAAGAGCTCTAATTGATATACAACAAGGGAAGTTAATCTTAAGAGTTCAAAATGATTCTGTCACTTTTAATGTTTTTACTACTATGAAACATCCCTCTGATGATAGTTCTTGCTTTAGGGTTGAGACAATTGATAAGTTTATGAATAAGATCTTTCAGGAAAAAGCTTTCAAGGATCCACTTGAAGCATTCTTGGTTCACCCAAAGAATGAGGAAATTGAAAGTGAAGAGATACAGGAGTATGCCAATCTCATGGAAGCAAATCCACCATATTCACAGCAAAAGGCAACAAATTTTGAAGAGTTGGGACAACACATGACAAAACCTAAGCCATTGATTGAAGAACCTCCAACTCTTGAACTCAAGCCCTTACCTTCCCATTTGAAATATGTTTATTTAGATGAAGTTTCTACCTTGCTAGTAATCATATCTTCTTCTTTGACAGAAACAATGGAAGAGAAACTACTTCGAGTGTTGAAAGAGCATAAGAGAGCAATTGGATGGAAAATAGCTGATATCAAGGGAATTAGTCCTTCACTTTGCACGCACAAGATTTTGATGGAAGAGCAGTACAAAGCTACTGTTCAACCTCAGAGGCGATTGAATCCAAAGATGCAAGAAGTGGTGAAGGCTAAGGTAATCAAGTTACTTGATGTAGGGATCATTTATCCCATCTCAAACAGTTCCTAGGTAAGTCCTGTGCAAGTTGTGCCAAAGAAAGGAGGTATAATTGTTCAAAGAAATGATAATAATGAATTGATTCCAACTAGGATAGTTACTGGATGGCATGTGTATAGATTATAGAAAACTAAATGATGCCACTAGAAAAGATCATTTCCCTTTACCATTTATTGATCAAATGTTAGAAAGACTTGCAGGACACGAATTTTATTGCTTTCTTGATAAGTATTCAGGGTATAATCAAATTCACATTGTACCAGAAGATCAAGAGAAAACCACTTTCACTTGTCCTTATGGTACCTTTGCTTTTAGAAGAATGCCCTTTGGTCTTTGTAATGCACCAGCAACTTTTCAGAGATGCATGATGGACATTTTTTCTAATATGGTTGAAAAATTTATTGAAATTTTCATGGATGATTTTTCTGTATTTGGCTCATCATTTGACATTTGTTTAAATAATTTAGCAAAAGTCTTACAAAGGTGTGAGGAGACTAATCTTGTGTTAAATTGGGAGAAGTGTCATTTTATGGTGCAGGAAGGAATATTGCTTGGACATAAGATATCAAAAAAAGGACTAGAGGTTGATCGAGCTAAAGTGGAGGTCATTGCAAAATTGCCCCCACCAACATCAGTGAAACTTGTTAGAGGATTTTTGGGGCATGCAGGATTCTATAGGCGGTTCATAAAAGATTTTTCCAAAATTGCTAGACTCCTTTCAAGTTTGTTGGTTAAAGATGTGAAATATAACTTTTTTGATGAATGCTTGCAGGCTTTTAACACTTTAAAGGAAAAGTTAATATCAACACCAATCATGGCAGCACCAGAATGGGACTTACCTTTTGAGCTAATGTGTGATGCTAGTGATTTTGCAGTAGGAGCTGTTCTAAGACAACGGAAGAATAGAGTTTTTCAGACCATCTACTATGCCAGTCGAACCTTATCAGGTGCACAATTGAATTATTCAACAACAGAAAAAGAACTTTTGGCTATAGTATTTGCTTTCGATAAATTTCGTTCTTATTTAATTAGTTCAAAAGTTATTGTTTATTTTGACCATTCTGCTCTTAAGCATCTACTTGAAAAGAAAGAATCAAAACCTAGGTTAATCAGGTGGATTCTCTTGCTACAAGAGTTTGATTTGGAGATCAAGGATAAGAAAGGGACCGAAAATCTAGTTGCAAATCATTTGTCCAGAATTCCTAATCTGAAGGAAGAAGCTCAACCAATTATGGAAGAATTTCCTGATGAAAACATTTTTGCACTCCAATCCATCCAAATTCCCTGGTATGCTGATTTTGTCAATTATTTGGTAAGTAATGTTCTTCCTCCTGAAATGTCATATCAACAAAGAAAAAAATTCTTTTCTGACCTCAAACATTATTTTTGAGAAGAGCCTTTCTTGTTTAAAGTATGTGTAGACCAGGTTATAAGGAGATGTGTTCCTGAGGAAAAGATGGCTAGTATCCTACACCATTGTCATGCTAGAGAGGCTAGTGGTCATTTTGGTGCCACTAGAACTGCAGCTAAGGTTTTACAGTTTGGATTTTATTGGCCCACACTTTTTAGAGATGCATATTCATATGTAGTTGCATGTGATCAATGTCAAAGAACTGGAAATATTTCTAGGAAACATGAGATGCCTCTAAACAATGTTGTTGTGTGTGAGTTATTTGATGTTTGGGGTATTGATTTCATGGGACCCTTTCCACCTTATGAAAATATGTATATTTTGGTGGCTGTTGAGTATGTGTCTAAGTGGGTAAAAGCAGTAGCATTGCCTATAAATGATGCTAAGGTTATGGTTAAATTCTTAAAGAAAAATAGTTTTACCCGCTTTGGCACTCCTAGGGCAATCATAAGTAATAGAGGGACCCATTTTTGCAACAAACAATTTAAATCACTTTTAGGTAAGTACGGGGTTACCCATAAGATTACTACCCCTTATCACCCTCAGACTAGTGGTCAAGTTGAGATATCAAATAGGGAAATTAAGAGAATTTTGGAAAAAACTGTGAATGCCTCAAGGAAAGATTGGTCAATGAAACTTGATGATGCACTTTGGGCCTATAGAACAACATTCAAAACACCAATTGGAATGTCTCCTTTAAGCTAGTGTTTGGGAAGGCTTGTCATTTACCAGTAGAATTAGAGCATAAAGCATATTGGGCTTTGAAATTTTTGAACTTTGATATGCAATCTGCAGGTGAAACTCGATTGTTGCAGCTAAATGAATTGCAAGAATTACGAGATGAGGCGTATGAAAATGCCAAAATATACAAAGAGCGGACAAAAAGATGGCATGACAAACACATATTAAGAAAAGAGTTTGTGGTTGGCCAGAAAGTATTACTTTATAACTCTCATCTTAAATTGTTTCCAGGTAAATTGCGGTCCCGATGGTTTGGCCCTTTCATAGTCACTAAGGTATTCCCATATGGAGCAATAGAAGTTGCAAATGACACCCAAGGCACATTTAAGGTGAATGGTCAGCATCTAAAGCCTTACTTCGAGGGAGTTAACATGCAGAAGACTACCCTTGATCTTCTTCCTCCTTGAATAATAACTTAAAAGATAATTTAGCTGAAAACTATAAAACAAGCACTTCTTGGGAGGCAACCCAAGCATTGTGTTCGTTCTGTTGTTGGAAGTTTTGTCACTACCATTTCCTCAAAGCTCTATGTGGATATGACCTACAATTAGGGGAGTATTCTCATTCCTTTTACCTTTATTTTTGCTTTCTTTTCTTTTTACATTGAGGACAATGCTTCATTCAAGTTTAGGGGTAAGGAAAGAACCTTTATGCTAAACCTGATTAAAAAAAAAAAAATTCTTATGTCATGATTACATCCCTTATTGTGAATTCTTGGTGATTCTTTGGAAGACATAGATTTTGTTCAAACTTGCAATTATGATGTGAGTTAAGTGTGATTCTGATTATGTTGATCCACCTATTAAGCACTAAAAGTCCTTCATTTTTGAAATTATGTGTATTTCTAGAGAACATTCATGTGAAGTATGTAATTTTCTTAGATCTCACCCGGATCTTAGAATTTGTTTGATTTTCTCTTAAGGCGAAATCCTAAGCTGTGTCTAACTGAGAAAATGATTTAGGCCCTCTTTGGATCGTTTGAGCCTTTCAAGCCAATCTTATTTATTTATCCCCAGTCACCCCGCTAAGCCTTGAT
Source organism: Casuarina equisetifolia (assembly GCA_028551475.1). NCBI lineage: Eukaryota > Viridiplantae > Streptophyta > Magnoliopsida > Fagales > Casuarinaceae > Casuarina > Casuarina equisetifolia. The sequence continues at coordinate 9,213,260 of CM052362.1, read as the reverse complement.
TCTTATCCGATTTTTTTAATGACACCCACATATATATACCCTTGAGCCATTGAAAAAAAATTATCTTATTGTCCCACACCCATGAACATGTTAATTGTTAAAGAGCAAGTTTATTTGAGCTAAACAAAAGTTGAAAGGAAGATGGAGCATGAGAAGAAATTGATTGTAATGATTGTGTGAGGCATAGTATTTTTTCTTTCTTTTGCAAAAAAAAAAAAAAAAGAGAAAGAAAGAAAGAAAGAAAGAAAGAAGAAAGTACATCATTTGCTTTAGAATGGGATGATCTTATCATTCTTTATTAGATTCAAGCCACTCAATCTTTCGAAATACACCACTAAGCATAGCAATTGAATATTATTAGTAAGAAAAGATTATTATGGTTGTATTCCTAGTACTTTTACTTGCTTTATTAATGCAAGTATGATTGTGGCTTTTGTGAGTATTAGAATCCAAGTGAAATCAAGCATGTTTGATGGAAAAGAATGAAAGAAGTGGTGATAGAAAAATTGTTTGTGAGGAGCAAGAAGAAATAAAGTGACAGAAGCTCAAATTAGATCCTAGAAAACAATGTGTTCATGGGTGAATTAAGCCTAAATAACTTTCATCTTACCCTTAGCCCAGCCTTACATTACAAGCTTATAAAAGTCCTATTGATTCTTGGTTAGACAATTAGCTTACATTAGTGGAGAGAGCAATGAAAAGCAAACCTATGAGGCTTGGTTAAAGATTTTGAGAAATTGCATATTAATGTGGATCTATTTGGAGTGCATATAGTTGAAAAGATAAGGACTCACACATACACACGTGGTTAACATAGTTAATAGTCTATCTTATCTTATAAAATAATTGTGGTGTTTGGATGAAAGCTATATTTTTCTTTGAATTGTTAAGTTGAGCAATTATGGAGAATTTCCTGAAGGGGTTTTGTCTAAAGCATATGCTAATTATTACTTTTGCTTGAGGACTAGCAAAATGTTAAGTTTGGGGGTGTTGATAACTCTATTTTTATAAAGTTATTTTACCTAATTTAAATAATAAATTATCTAATGCTTGTGAGAAAATAATTGAATTCCTTTTTATTTACTTAAATTTGTCTTGTTTATGTAGCATAAGGAGGCATGAAGAAAAAGGACAAGCATGGAGAACCTGGTATTTATTATATGGCAGAAGATGGTCAAATTATCAAGGTGAAGGAAATCAAGATGGGCTTGGGCTTGGGCTTTGGATGATTGTTATTATATTTTTATTGTTATTGGGTTTTTTAAATAATTAGAAAACCTAATCCTATTAAGAGTCCAAAGCCTAATTAATATAGAACTCTAAAACCCAATTGTATTGGGAATCCAAAACCCAATTCTATTAGGATAAGGAGAAAGTTCTAGATCCCAGACCCTATATAAAGAAGGACCACTGCATAAGGAAGGGGAGAAGGAGAAGAGAGAGAGAAAAGAAGGTGCCGCTGAAACCAAGGAGGAAATTAAGCACAACTCAAGAGAGAGGCCAAGAATTCAAGATTTCTTGAAGAGAAGACAAAAAGGGTGACAGACTTCTTGTTCTTGGATTCAAGATGCCTTCTTTGTTTTTTATTATTGTTCTTCTCATTATTTCATTATGTTCTAAACTTCTTTTGTTAGAGCAAAGATGTAGCCTAACTATGATGATGTGAATCCTATAAGTTTTTATGTTTTGCAAGATAGTTTATTTATGTGAGTTATATATTATTATGCTTAATGCTTTTAAGTGATTGGCCACCACTTGAATGATTTGATGTGCATGTTAGAGACTGAAAGGTAATAATATGCAATTGCTTCTTATAATATATAACCATGAATTAAATGTGGATAGACATATACCATGTTATTTGTTTGGCTTTTAGTGATAAGATGATTGAAAGATTTATTGTAAACCAGGAATATTCACAAATCCTAATGCATTTGGTTTGTTTCAATTCACATATAGAGATATAGTGAATTAATGAACTAAATAGGTTTACTATACCTAGACATAGGATAGTAAATAAATTAGGAAATTCCACCATCACATAGATAATATCATTCTTACAGGCATAAACTATGAAAATTCATATCTAGTAGTTATGGTGAAATCGGAAGCTCTAATATGTGTCTCATCTTGATTTTTCTTACTTGGATCCAATTTTAATTAGTATTGAGTTTTCATTTTAGAAATTTTAAATTTTAATTCATCTTCAACAATATTTTGATTTGCTAGATAAATTTTAGGATTAATTCATCATTAGTACTTAATTAGTTTAGTATTCACCAATCTTCGTGGGACGATACTTTTCTCATCATTATATTACTTGTTCGACATGTTCACTTGCATCTAAATTTCACCGAACAAGTTGAGAACCTAGTTTGTAGGTTATACAATTAAATTTTTTGGGGTTGTCTTATACACTATTCTTTGTATCTCTTCAAGATATAGTTATTATGTCCAACCTTATTTATTTTAACAACATGCATCAAGGTACTACTTGTATTTTGTTTAAAGAAAATTAGAAATTGAGAAAGATAGGTAAAAACAAAGGTTGGGCTACATTTCTACTCAAAGTTTTCTACAATTCAATGTGCTTGAACCTTACATATTTATAGATTTGATTATTTAATTGATCTGATTTGTAATGGGCAAAGGTGTGAGCCAGGGTTAAAATAAGTTAGAACAAGGAAATTGAAACAATTTTCAAAATTTAAAATGTAGGAAAGGTAAATGGTTATGAAATTTAAGTTTGAAATGTAAAGGTAGTAGTATAGAATTGCAAGTATTTAAGGACAAGAAAGTAAAGGCTAAAAAAGTGAAGAATAAAGAAAAGTAAAGGCTAGTTTGAAAGGGAGCTTTCTCTTCATGCTAAGGTTCTTGTTTAAAAATGAATTCATAGCTTTATTTATAAAAGGATAAGTCATGCAAAAAGAAAATGACATAAAATATTGTCTTTTGGAACTTACAAAGCACCAAAGGTAAATGGTTATGAAATTTAACTTTGGAATGTAAAGGTGGGAGTATAGAATTGCAAGTATTTAAGGACAAGAAAGTAAAAGCTAGAAAAGTAAATAACAAAGAAAAGTAAAGGCTAGTTTGAAAGAGAGCTTTCTTTTCATCTTAAAGGTACTTGTTTACAAATGAATTTACAGCTTTTATTTATAGAGGGCTAAGTCACGCAAAAAAAAATGACATTAAGTATTGTCTTTTGGAACTTACAAAGCATTAAATATAGTCTTTTTAGAACTAATCAAGATAATAAATGTGGCTTTTGTAACTAACAACTAGCAATAAATGTAGTCAAATTTTCTTTTTGCCAGGATAACTAATTTGGAAACTTAACAAAAACTACATTTTATGATGTTACTCATTTGGACCAGCATCCTTTTCCTTTGACTAAGTTGACTAGACTAATTAGGCATGAACCTAATGGAGGATGTTATGGCCCTAATCCCATAGTATCGAGAAAACAACTTAAAGTCTTACCTCTCAAGCAATGTAAATTGTCTATAGGACTACACATTAAGATAAACTAGCTCCCCCACATCAAATCATGTTAAGAAATGATTTCAGTTGACTTGGTCACTATCTAAACTTAACTATCTTGCAAGTGGATCTAATCCACTATAGTTCATGGACTTGTTCCTTAAAAACTCATCAACATCTCTTTCTTGTATGTGTTCAAAATTCTAGTAAGGTCAATAGTAAGTTTCATGACCATATAATGCCTTAAAAGGTGTTGTTTAGAAGGTGGTGCAGTAATTGGTGTTATACAACCACTTTGCTATAGTTAACTAAGAATGTCACTTCTTAGACCTCTTTTCAATAGCACAACATAGATATTACTCAATTGTTTAGTAAAATTCTAAATGTAAGTGAACATGTTGAACAAGTAATATAATGATAAGAAAGATATTGTCCCACAGAGATTGGTAATTACTATACCAACTAATTACTAATGGTGAATAACTTATAGAATTTCTCTAACAAATCTAAATGATAAATGATAGATTAATTAACTAAATTTAAGAAAACTAAATACACAAAATATGTTAGAGCATCGAATTTCACCATAACTACTAGGTACTAATATTGATTATTTATGCTTGCAAAAAAGATAATATCTATATAATGGTGAAACTTTCTAATTTATTTATTATCCTATGTCTAGGTATAGCAACCTACCTAGTTCATTAATTTATTATATCTCTATATGTGAATTGAAACAAACCAAATACATTAGGATCTATAAATATCATCTCCTGTTAGCCTCAAATATGAAAATCAAATCATTTAAGTGGTAGCTAATTGTTGAAAAATAAGGGTTTTGTCGTGACAAAAATATATTTGTGAATATTCTTGAAATATGTTTTCATAGGTGCAAAAGAAAATCATAGGAAGTAAAAGGTGTACAAATTATAATATCAGTTAATGATAGTATAAAATAACTAGGTTCCTACATTCCTTCATCAAACATCTTCTTAAAGTGCTTTTTGAGAAATATATTCGTGAATGATGCCAAAAATATATTAGAACATTTTTAAGAAAAATGATACTTGGCTTTATGGACTTGTAGGAACATGAGAAGCCTTGATTCTAGCTTGTTTTTAATTCAAGCTAAGATATATATATTACACCAAAATATGAACTTACTAAAAGCTTATATTATTAGATCGTGCTTACATTATTGGACTATGTTTTGATTGCTAGACCTTGTTGATGATATTGGACCGTGCTTACATCATTGGACTATGTTTTAATTGCTACACTTTGTTAATGATATCGGATTGTAATTACATGTTGGATATTACGCTACTGGACCACTGATCCATGACACAGCCCACATTTGATTTAGAAGCCCTACCTACTTCTCACTCTGATCACTTGATGCTACGGCATCGTCTAACTTATCAAAGGCACATTTGCTACAGTGTCATATAACTTAGCAGAGGTGCATTCGCTACGGTGTCATCTAACTTATCAGAGGCGCACATAAAAGAGGTCTCGATTATATGCCCTAGCCGCTACCTTTCGAAGATAAACAAGCCTCTGGTGACACCTTTGTTCTTTCTAGCACCGTATCCTTAACAAGAGGATTTTGAAGGAGACTGGATGTCAGAACGGTCAGATTGAAGCCCTGAGAAGTGATATGAGGTTGATTTGACAAATGGTTTACTATTCCTAATGGGAAGAAGGCTATGGCTCAGGTTTGATCTAAAAAGCCCTAAATTTGTTCTCTATTTAAAGAGGATGCATGCATGAAGAAGTTTTTGACGATCTACAATCATTTGAAGTGTTCTCTTTACAACGAAACAATCTTTTAAGCTTACTCATTACTTAATTCATGTTCACTCATCTCTCGGTGACTTACAAGGGTTTGGTGATATTTGGTTATTCGGCTTATTCTTTGATTATCTAATTGATTATAGCTTGTATAACATTATTTTTGTGCTAATTACATTTCAAAATATTCATTGCACATAAATATTGAGAAAAATCTGAAACCCTAATTTATTGAAATTAGGGATTTCGTGATAGGAGCTTTGAACTTTGTTATCTATACTTGAATAGCTCCTCTTAATAGAAATATCCCTCAAACTACCATATTATTTGGGGATTTGCTTCTGTACATGATCTTTTGATCATAATTTGTATTCGGACTTGTGAATTCCTTTGAGAATGAATTTTTGGATTAGGGAGAACATTTTCTCCTAATCTGGTTGAGTAAAGGAGACTTCAATTGGTTGGATTGAAGGAGAAGAGGGTAGACGTAGGACTCAAGGATTGAGTGTCAAACCACGGTGGTAAATTTGATCTTTGTATTCTTACTCCTTATTGATTTGAATATCTCCTAATGTTTACTGCTTATTATTCTAATAATTATTTAATACTAACCGATTAGCTCATGTGATATATATATATATATAAGTGTGAAAAGATTTTATATAACTTGTTGTCTAATTTAGAAGTAAAACACAATTTGGTTGAAATTTGCCTTCCTGTTACTAGTGCTATTTATGTGACTTGTTTACATAATTGGATTGAATTTTTTATTGGCAACAACAGTATAGCATTGTTGGTTATAACAATTCAACCCCCTTTCTTGTTAAGCCATAAAACCCAACACTAATCACTTAAAAGCGTTAAACACAGTAACATGTAACTTCACATAAACAAAATATCTTATAAAACATAACAATTATAAGATTCATACCATCATAATAGGTTACATCATAACTCTAACAAAAGTAAACTAAAACATAAATAAATAATAAGGAAGAATAATAATAGGAATTAAAGAAGGCATTTTGAATCCAAGAATAAAAAGTTTGTCATCCTTTTTGTCTTATCATTAAGAAAACCTTGAATTTTTTACCTCTCTTTTGAGTTGTGCTCTATTTCCTCCTCTTCCTTCTTTTGCCTCTTTTCTTCTCTTAAATAAGGTTTAGGTTTAAACTTATCTCCTATCTTAGTAAAAGTGGGTCTTGGATATCTAAAACAATTGGGTTTTAAACTCTTAATTTAATTAGGATTTGACTCCTAATATGATAAGGTTTTCTAATTATTTAGAAAACTTAATCATAATAATAAAAAATCTAATAACAATCATCCAAAGTCCAAGCCCATCTTGATATTCTTGATCTTGATATTTTGACCATATTTTGTCATATAATAAGCATCAGGTTCTACATGCTTATTGTTTTTCTCCATGCCTCTTTATTTTACAAAAACAAGGAAAATTTATGTACACATAGAGGAATTCAAATATTTTCTCATAAGCATTGCATTATTTATTGTCTAAAAATAGGTAAAAATAACTCTATAAAAATAGAGTTGTCATCAATATATTAGTTTACCCTTTTCATTTGACTTTAGCATATGGATGAGAAGATATGTTACATAAGATATTCACCCCTAAGATCCCAAACATGTTAAGTTATTTATTTAATATTTTTTATGATGAAATTAATATGTATTAGCTAATGATATCCATTGGATTAATTATTTCATACCCTCATTATTTTATTAGCCTAGCCCTTCATAAGCCCATGTTTCATGTAAAAAGCACAATTTTGAGTAAAGCTTGGTCCAATCTCGCATGAATTAGCCCATGTCCAAATGTTATGTGAGACATGGCATGTTGAGGTCCACATGTTGCACAAATATTTTTTGAATAAGTATGTAAACAATAGAGCCAAAAGACAATCAAACAGCTGAAACTTAGGAAAGTTTAATCAAATAGCTAAAGGAGAAAAATAAGAAGTTGATGCTTAAGATGACACTATTGCACTAAAATATAGGATACCAAGTGAAGAAAAGTCAAGAACACAATAACCAACCAAAAGCTTCATTCTTCATTTCAAATTGTTAAGGTGTTCTAAGTAGTTCAATGTCTATAGCTATCTTGTCTCATGATATGCAATGGCCAAAAAGGAAAGGGCTTTCTATTACTTTTGTTAGAATTAGTATCAAATTTATAAATATAAAGGAAGGCTTAAAATAGTAACAAAAAAGTTTAAAATTGTGAAGAGTTCTCTAGTTAGTTTGAGTAAACTATGACTAGTTAAATATTATGATTTTCTTTTTAAATCATCTTCTATTGTTTAGAGATTGACTTGTACTACTGTAATTTGCTCTTTGGATATCTCAATTGGAAACCTTATTTGTAATTTCTATTGTTATTTTAGAGGTTTCATTATATTATCCTCCTTGAATTGATTTGTGGATGATTTGCAACCATAAATAGTCTATTCTTATATATTTTTTGGGTAATCTCATGGATTAGTCAATGATTTTTGTTTTAATAACAAGATACCCTTTTGCAATTTGCTAAAGGAGTTGGGTTAAGCAACATAAGCGTAATGACTTAAAAAAAAAGGCTGATTTATGTTGTGCCTTAATTTTCTTATCTATTCAGTTACATAAATTAGGTATTTAAGTTGATTAATTATTGGTATTGATTGAAACTATGCATGTGTGTTTTGTGGATAGATTGTATTTGGACTTGCTATCATTCTAGTTATTGGACTATAGTAGAACTTATACTTATCTCTCATTCTAATTACTTGCTTCTTATAATGTATTAGACCATATCTTTTAAGTTGTTTGTGTGTTACATAGAAATAAATTAAAATAACATCATATTATCTCATTTGGAAATAATTATACTAAATCATTTAGAGAAGCCTAATTCATCCACCTTTCCCCCCACCAAAAAACCTAAAAGGTTGCTTGAGGACTTTACCAAACACTCCTCCCAAAAGATAAAAATCACATCTTAATCACTCATGATTGGTGTTGGAAATCCAAGTAATGTTCCTATCTCATCCACAAGACAGTTGCCTCAAAGTTGCCAAGAAAGGATAAGTCATTTCTATGAAGTAGGCATAATTTTATGAAGCAATCAACCACCATTGAAATAGTGTCCTTGTTGTCACTTTTGGGTAACACTTCAATGAAGTCTATACTAATCTATTATAAAGCTTAACTAGGAATCAACAATGGTTGCAATAAGCTACTTTATCTAACTTATAACTCTAGCAAACATCACATTTATCCCCTTATGCTATAACTGTTTATCTCATAAAAGGCAAGTAAAATTGTTGTTGACCTATTTTTAGGGTCCTCTTCACTTTAGAACGTCCCTTAATGCTTAAATCATATAGGTGTTGCATGATATTATCTCTCATTAATCCTTTATTTCATATTATAATCTTGGATCAAAATCTCAATATGTCATTAACCACTAGGTAAACTATGCAAGCTAAAAGATTTATCACTAACTCTTTATGTTGGCCTAATGGTGGGGTTTTCCCTCTTAACTTTGGAATACTTCATGGATCCATTTTGGGCATAGGAATAATATGGCAAGAAGTTATGGGTCTTTTTATCCCTTTGGAAGCCTTGAGAGTGCATTTACAACTCAATTCTCACTATTGCATTTGTATTAGATCTAATAATTGAATGCCAAAAGTTTGGTAAGCTACTTTTATTGCATTTCATTGTCACTCATTATTCTAGCAAAATTTTGAAACTATTTTAATTAATTTATACTATGAAATCATTGCCTAAAAGATACATTTCAACTTCTACACTATTGTGGCAGTGGCTAAAAAGCTCCTTTTCATATATGAAAAGCCCCAAATGTTTTAATGGAAGGTGATTGTTGTTGAAAATCATGTGCTTGTATGTTTTGATTGAGAAAAAATTTATTTGAATTTATGTTAAATAAAATATTATATTTGCATATATGATAGAATATATGAGATTGTGAGTGTACATATTAAAACTCAAAGGAAGTAAAAGGTGTGCAAATTATAATATCAATTAATGATATTATAAAGTAGTCGGGTTCTTACATTTTATTATCAAACATCAAATATGAAGTCAATTTGATTTAATCTTTGAATATTTTGTTTAATAGATTAATTTACATTCTTGGTTATGTTAAAGGAATGTTGATACTTGGAATTGGTGTAGTTACAGGTGTAATGGACCAACCATATATTTATATATGGGTACATGAAGCTTATCTATATGTTAAGCCCATAAAAAAGGTTCAGCTCATGAGAGAGGTTTAGCCTGTAAAAGAGGTTCAGCCCGTGAAAAAGGTTCAGCTTGTGAAAAAGGTTCAGCCCATAAAAGAGGGTCAGCTCATGAAGAGAGGTTCAGCCCGTGAAGAAAGGCCAGCCCGCGAAGCTTGAAACGATAGTGTTCTAAGTAGGTCACTTATCCAAAATGGAAACGTGCGTAGTAAATAAGAGTGTAAGCTTTTATGATCGAATGCCTGAAGCCCTAGCCGCATCCTTCAACCTAGAGCTATCTTTCTCCTCTCGATTTCTCTCCTATGACGACAGCTCCAACGAGAAGAATAGAGAGGCGACTAAGTGTTAGAACGGTTATCTTGCTAGAAAATCATCATCTGCATCAGTACAATGTCATATCCATCAAATCTCAATGGAAGGATTTCGAAAAGGTTTAAACTGAAACCCTAATCTGTTCAACATTTGAGTACCTGCTATAAAAGAGAGCTTCGGATGAAATATTTGAGCTTGCTGAGACATATTCTTGTTGATTTGATCAAAAGAGATAAAAGCCCTCATCAATTTGCTCTTATTGTTGTGTTTGGTAACGTTTGAAGGAAAAGGAAATCTTCAATGATATTCTCTAAACTTGTTATCTTGTGAATATCATTTGATAAATTGATCTTTGTATGTGCTAGATTAATTATAACATTATTTGCACATAAAGATTATTGTAAATCCAAAACCTTAGATTTGTGAAATTGGGGCTTTCAAGATTAGAGCTTGAATTGACTTTGTATACATTCAATTAGCTCTCTGATAAGCTTAAATCCTCACTCATATCATATATTGGAGGAATGAGCTATGTATTAAGGTTTTTGTAAACCTAACCTTGTAACTGTGAGCTATATAACTCCTTTTGAGGAGTTGTGAGGTGAAGGAAAGGTGCTCTCCTTGTTTGAAGTAAAGTAGATTTCAACTCAGTTTGAGTTAAAGGAAAAGAAGGTGGAAGTAGGTGAAAAATGCCTAACCACCGTGAAATTCTTGGTTGTGAATTTTCTGATCTAATCCTTTTGTTTTATACTCTATTACTATTGTGATATCTTATCTAGTTGTGATTGTTGTAAAGAAACAAAAATTTAGGATGACATTAAAATTAGATAAACTTCTAGATATCCAATTCAATCCCCCTTTTCTTAGATAGCTATAAACCCAACAATTGGCATCTAAAGCCAGGTTCTCTGATTTAAAGGCTTAACATCCTAGAGGATATCCACTTACATGGCTATGGAGAAAGGAGTAGCTGTTACAGAGTATAACAAACCACCTTTGTTTGATGAAATAAATTATAGACATTGGAAGCAACTCATGTAAGTCTTCATTGTCGGTCAAGACCCTGAAGCTTGGCAGATAATCAGAAAGGGTACTACTTTACCTGAAACTGATGAATGGAGTAAAAATGAAGCTAAAATCATGGAAATAAATGCCAAAGCTATGAACATGATTTATAGTGGGTTGAAAGCTCATGAATTTAACAAGGTGTCATCTTGCCTCACGGGTAAGGAAATATAGGATAAATTAGAAGTCATATTTGAAGGTACAAAGAAAGTTAAGTCATCCAAGGTAACCATGCTCACTCATGACTATGAATTGTTTACTATGCTTGAATCTAAAACTATTAGTGACATGTTTGGTAGGTTTACAAAAAGAATATCTGAACTTAGGTTGCTAAAAAAGACTTACACAAATGAAGAAATGGTAAAAAAATGCTAGTATCTCTAGTCGAGAGCTGGGATCCCAAGAAAATGGCCATAGAAGAAGCACATGATCTAGATAGTCTAACCTTAGATGATTTACTAGGGTTAGAAAGACTCATGAAATGCAATTAATCAGGAGAGTTAAGGAAAAAGAGAATAGAAGGTCACTTGCTTTAAAAGTAGAAATAGAGAAGACTGAAGTGGTTGAGTCAGAAAATGATGAGATTGCTCTAATAGCTAGAAGATTTAGAAAATATCTTAAAAAGGGTCTAGGAAGAAATAAAGCATATGAATCTAGGGATAACTTATTGTATGAGTGTAGAAAGCCTGGACATATTGAAGCTGATTGCCCCTTACTTAAGAAGAAGAATAATAAGGGAAAGAAGAAGGCAATGATTGCTGCCTAGGATGATGAGAGCTCCTCATCAGATGAAGAAGAACAAAAAGAAGTAGCTCATCTTTGTTTAACCGCAAATGCAACAATAGAAGAAGAACTTAAGGTAAGTGATTCTAAACTCAAAACAAATCTGAGTGGTGACATTGAAACTGTTTTTTTTTTATCTGGTTAAGTATGCAACAAAAATGAAAGAAAAATATAAAAGGATGAAGGCTAAATATAAATTTGTAAAAGCTAAAACTGAAAAAGATAAATCTGCCATGGCATTATCTATGACTTGTATGCATGAAAATACTTCTGAAAATATTTCTTTTAAAAGTGATACATGCTCCTTAATTAATACTTGCTTTCATTCAGAAAATAAGCATGTTGATGTATCAAAAAAATTATTATGTGACCAAGACGCAAAAAGACTAAACATGAAAATTCTGGAATTAGAAAAAGAGAAATTTGAGATTCAAAGGAAGCTGGATGAAACGAATATATTATTGCATAAGTTTACAAAAGGTAGTAACTTGTTAAATAATATATTAAAATCATAAAAAGTTGTATACAATAAAGTTGGTATATGATACAATTCCTTAAAAAATACAAAAACACCAACAAATCTCTTTGATAATAAGGACTGTGGACTCTTGCTGCATCATAAATATTTTTATTGTAAATATGTTGGTCATTCATTCGATACATGTCTAGTTAGACTTATAAGAACATACAAGATTAGAAAAGTTTGGATGCCTAAAAAGATGATAATTGTATTAGAAACTAACACTCACGAACCCAAAGAAAAAAGGGTATTAAAATCTTCAACACAAATTTTTGTTTCTGCAGGATATGAGCAGGAACATAGACAAGAAAAAGCATAAAGAGCTGTGGATTCTAAACAGCGACAGTTCCTGTCATATGACTGGGATGATAGAGCTCTTCTCAACACTTAGTTAAAGTCCAGAGGTACAGTTCTTTTAGAGATAACTCCAAAGGAAGGATCAAAGGTGTAGGCACCATAGGTAACCCGAAATCCCTTCTCATATGTGATGTGCTATATGTTGATGAATTGAAATTTAATCTCCTAAGTATAACTCAATTGTGTGATAGTAACTTCAAAATCAGATTTGGGAAAGAACTTTGTCTTGTTGAAAATTTGGAAAATAATGTGAGAATTATTAGGAAAAGGAAAGATAACATCTATGTGCTTGATCTTAGTGAGTTGACAAATAAACAAACATGCTTGATTGTTAGTAAAAGTGTTGATGCTTGGTTGTGGCATAGAAAACTTGGTCATACTAGTCTAGGATTATTAGAGAAATTATCCAAGAATGGCCTAGTTAGAGGACTACCCAAGCTCACATTTGATAAAGATCAATTATGTGATGCTTGTGTGAAAAGGAAACATACTCAAAGTAGTTTTAAACCAAAATTAACGGTGTCTACCTCAAGACCATTAGAAATGATACATATGGATTTATTTGGTCCTTTAAGGACAGCCACTATGAATGGAAAGTATTATGCCTTAGTCATAGTAAATGATCACACTAGATATACCTGGGTACATCTACTTGCTAGGAAAGATGAAGCGTTTGAGAAATTTGTTGATTTCTCTAAAATGGTCCAAAATGAAAATGATCTTACCATTGTTAAGATTCAAACAGATCAATGGTGGTGAGTTTGAAAATTGTCTTTTTGAGAAATTCTGTTCCAAGAACGGCATATCTCACAATTTTCAACACCTAGGACACCTCAACAAAATGGTGTTGTGGAAAGGAAAAATAGGACACTCCAAGAAATGGCTAGAACCATGATGTGTGAATGCAGTCTTCCTAAACACTTTTGGGGAGAAGCTGTAAGTACAGCTTGCTACATTTTAAATAGAGCATTCTTAAGACCAATCTTGAAGAAGACTCTGTTTGAGCTACTGTTTGGTAGAAAACCCAACATATCCTACTTCCACGTGTTTGGAAGTCAGTGCTTTGTTTTAAACCATGGAAAAGAGTCACTTGGAAAATTTGACTCTAAGAGTGATGAGGCCATATTTCTAGGTTATTATCAAACCAGCAAAGCATATAGAGTTTTTAATAAGAGAACTCTAGTTGTTGAAGAATCTATTCATGTAAAATTCAAGGATGATTCTGATCTAAACTCCACGAAACAAAATGCAAATGAAAAATATGCATCCGTTGAAGGGGAGTTAGACTTAAGAAAATTTACCTTCCCTAGAGTAAGAAATGAAGTAAATCAATGACATATTCTAGGAAATCCAATAAATAATGTAAGTACACAATTTAAATATCATAACATATGTGAACATCAAGCCTTCTTATCTTAAATAGAGCCAAAGAAAGTAGATGAAGCTCTTGAAGATGAGAGCTAGTTTCTTGCTATGCAAGAAGAACTAAATCAATTTGAAAGGAGTAAAGTCTGGAAATTAGTTCCAAGACCACAAAACCATTCGGTTATAGGAACCAAATGGGTGTTCAGAAATAAATTATATGAGTGTGGGACCATTACAAGAAATAAAACTAGATTAGTAGCACAAGGACATAGTCAAGAAGAAGAAATTGACTATGATGAAACATTTGCTCCTGTAGCTAGGTTAGAAGCTATTCGGATGTTGCTTGCTTTTGTTTGCTACATGAATTTTACATTATTTCAAATAGATGTGAAAAGTGCTTTTTTAAATGATGTTGTTAAGGAAGAGGTTTATATAGAACAACTACCTGGATTTGAAGATCCCACATGCCGAGATCATGCATTCAAGCTTTCCCAAGCTCTATATGGATTAAAACAAGCCCCACGGGCTTGGTATGAGAAGCTGAGCAACTTTCTATTAAACAAAAATTTTAGAAAAGGGAAGGTAGATAATACATTGTTTATTAAGACATAAGGAAAAGAGATTTTGATTGTTCAAATCTATGTTGATGATATTGTGTTTGGTTCTACAAATTCTGCTTTATGTAAACAATTTGCAGATTCTATGAAACATGAGTTTGAGATGAGTATGATGGGTGAATTAAATTATTTTCTTGGACTCCAAATTAAACAAACACCTAAACGAATATTCACAAGTCAAACTAAATATACCAAGGAATTACTCAAGAAATACAACATGCATGATTCTAAACTAATAAAGACTCCCATGAGCACATCTACATCTTTATCATATGACAATGTTGGAGTTAGTGTTAATTCTAAAATTTATAAAGGCATGATTGGTTCCTTATTATATTTAACTGCTTCTTGGCCAAACATCATGTTTAGTGTTTGTTTATGTGCACGGTTCCAATCAAATCCCAAGGAACAACATTTAAAAGCTGTTAAAAGGATTTTTCAGTATCTAAAGGATACAATCACTTTAGGCATTTGGTATTCAAAAGATACTATGTTTGATTTACATGCATTTAGTGATTCTGACTATGCTGGGTGTAAAATCGATAGAAAAAGCACTAGTGGTACATGTCAGTTTTTAGGACATATGATGGTTTCTTGGCACTCTAAGAAATAAAACAACATTGCTCTTTCTTCCACTAAGGCAAAATACATAGCTGCAGCTAGTTGTTGTGCTCAAATTCTATAGATGAAACAGTAATTAGAAGATTATGGTCTTTATTTCAGTAAGATTCCATTGAAATGTGATAATACTAGTGCAATAAATCTCACTAAAACCAAACATACAGAGATAAGACATCACTTCATTCGTGACCATGTTGAAAAATTAGATATCTCTATTGAATTTGTTAGCATAAACCAGCAACTTGCTGATATTTTTACTAAACCATTGGATCATGATAAGTTCTCTACTCTCCAAAGAGAACTTGGTATGTGTCTGCTTAATGATATTGCTTAAACTCTGTGAGCAATCTGTTTTGCCATGTTTTGTATTTGGTTACTATTTTAAGGAGGAGCCCTATCTACACATCCGCACTAGGTTAGATCTCTGCTGCCATATTCTTCATTTTTATCCATCCCATACAATTATCTTCATTCTTATTCATCTTGTTTAATTATCTTCCATTACTATGCTCTTTTTGCTAATAACAAAAAGGGGGAGAGAGTACATTCTAGCACATGTATGTTCCATTTCTAACTTTAGGTGCAAGATGTGGGATAAACTCTCTAACATCCTATTGTGTATGCAAATATACATGCTGTGATGTTGATGCTTAGATGAATATCCATGTAAACAATGATAGGCTTATGCTTACTGCATTTACATGCTTATAAAATTGCTATACCATCTGAGTAGTAACATGTGCTAGCTGGTTCAATATGAAAATTTTGTCATCATCAAAAAGGGGGAGATTGTTAAAAATCATGTGCTTGTATGTTTTGATTGAGAAAAATTTTATTTGAATATATGTTAAATAGAATATTATATTTGCATATATGATAGAATATATGAGATTGTGAGTGCACATATTAAAACTCAAAGGAAGTAAAAGGTGTACAAATTATAATATCAATTAATGATATTATAAAGTAGCCAGGTTCCTACATTTTATTATCAAACATCAAATATGAAGCCAATTTGATTTAATCTTTGAATATTTTGTTTAATAGATTAATTTACATTCTTGGTTATGTTAAAGGAATTTTGATACTTGGAATTGGTGTAGTTATAGGTGTAATGGACCTACCATATATTTATATATGGGTACATGAAGCTTATATATATTAAGCCTGTAAAAGAGGTTCAGCTCGTGAGAGAGGTTCAACTCGTAAAAGAGGTTCAGCCCATGAAAAAGGTTCAGCTCATGAAAAAGGTTCAGCCCGTAAAAGAAGGTCAGCCCATGAAGAAAGGCCAACTCGCAAAGCTTGAAACGGTAGCATTCTGAATAGGTCACTTATCCAAAACGGTAGCGTGCGGAGCAAATAAGAGCATAAGCTCTTATGATTGAATGCCTGAAGCCCTAGCCGTATCCTTCAACCTAGAGCTATCCTTTTCTTCTCGATCTCTCTCTTGCGACGATGGCTCCAACGAGAAGAACGGTGAGGTAACTGAGTGTCAGAACAGTTATCTTGCTGGAAAATCATCATCTGCATCAATACAACATCGTATCCATCAAATCTCAATGGAAGGATTTCGAAAAGGTTTGAACCGAAATCCTAATAAGTTCAATGTTTGAGTACCTACTATAAAAGGGAGCTTCGGATGAAATATTTGAGCTTGCTGAGACATATTCTTGCTAATTTGATCAAAAGAGATAAAAGCCCTCATCGATTTGCTCTTATTGCCATGTTTGGTAATGTTTGAAGAAAAAGGAAATCTTCAATGATATTCTCTAAACTTGTTATCTTGTGAATATCATTTGATAGATTGATCTTTGTATGTGCTAGATTAATTATAACATTATTTGCACATAAAGATTATTGTAAATCCGAAACCTTAGATTTTTGAAATTGGGTCTTTCGAGATTAGAGCTTGAATTGACTTTGTATACATTCAATTAGCTCTCTAATAAGCTTAAATCGTCACTCATATCATATATTTGAGGAATGAGCTGGATATATTAAGGTTTTTGTAAACCTAACCTTGTAACCATAAGTTATATAACTCCTTTTGAGGAGTTATGAGGTGAAGGAAAGGTGCTCTCCTTGTTTGAAGTAAAGCAGATTTTAACTCGGCTTGAATTAAAGGAGAAGAAGGTGGAAGTAGGTGAAAAGTGCTGAACCACTGTGAAATTCTTAGTTGTGAATTTTCTGATCTAATCCTTTTAGTTTATACTCTATTACTATTATGATATCTTATCTAATTGTGATTGTTGTAAAGAAACAAAAATTTAGGAAGACATTAAAATTAGATAAACTTCTAGATATCCAATTCAACCCCCCCTTCTTGGATAGCCATAAACCCAACAATTGTTAATTTATTAAATTGGCCTCCTTTCTTGCATTAACACTATGCCTACTCCTTGATGGCTTACATCCATTTCCAATATGAAAGGTTCCCCAAAGTCTAATGTCAATGGTACCAATGTAGATGTTATGGCCTTCATTAAACTATTAAAGGCTTAAAGGGCTTCCTCTTAGTATTAAAAATTGTCCTTTTATACTGAGTAAGCAATTGACTTATAATCCTTGAGTTACAAGAATCCATGTAGAGCCAAGTCATCATTCCTTCAATCTTCTTCAAATTTTCCTTGATTTCTCTACCCAAAATAACATTTTTTAAAAACTTGATTATGTTCTACATAAAGACATAGTTCTCTTTCCAAATAAATGGAAAGATCCAATATGAATATACATTCTAATTTATAAGCATGTATCTCATTTGACTAAAATTGGCTTAATAGGGTTTCATAAAGCAAAAAGGTTGTTCAATAAATGGACTAGTGCAATTGGAACAATTGAACTCCTCATTGGGAGCTTTAAATGTCATTTGAAATATTGGATCAACATACATTAGGTTTTCATTTTAATTGTTATGAGAGATCCATACCTAAACACTTATGCACGAAACTTTATTTATGGGGGCTATTAATCTAAAGAAAGGTGGGGGGAAAAGAGGTTTTTTTTTTATGGGGGGTTAGTTAAGGTAAAGGACAAACTTCTGGTTTAAAAGTAGACCTAAAGGAACAATGGTGGTACTTGCTATCTCACTAAATTCAACCTATGGTACCTACTCACTATAGGTGATAAAGGTTTCCACCCATTGAATTTAGCAGCAAACCTATAGGAAACAAAGTGTTACTTTCCATTTCACTAAATGCAAACTATGGCACCAACTCACCATAGACAATGAAGGTTCCAAACCTTGGTGAGTTAGAATCACTAGGCTTGTTTCCTGTTGGACTTAGGAGCATACACAATTTTTTATGTAGAAGGTAGTTTGAGAAAATAGGGCTAAAGCTAGAATATCAAGGCGCCTAGAGGTGTTGGTGGAAAATGGCAAACAATTGAAATGTTTAGGGTTGTGTTAGAACGTAAATATAATAATGCTACAAGTTCAATTTTAGGTCGACTTCTATATGTCAAATTGATAGATACTAGCTTCAACTTTATCATTAGATACAAACCTAGTTAGGACAACTTGGTTGTTTATGTTCTATCAAAGCAACTAGAGGAAGGCACTAATTGGGTGTAATTGAACCTAGTCCTCTTGTCACTAAATCCTATCAAGATGAGGTGAAAGAAGAGATGTAGAAGCCAGTTGAATTGGTTAGATAGGGAGAGGAAATGGGGCCCTTGGAGATGCTAAATGGTCTTCTATCTTTTAAAGGGAGGATTTACTTATTCATTAAGTTAGCCTTGATACCTTCTATAACAAAGCCCTTAACAAAATGGTACAATGCATGAAATAGGTATTCTTTTGGAGAACCATGGGAAAAATGGTATATGAAACCATGAGCAATTGTGAAGTTTGCAAACAAAATATGGTTAGAGCTATTAATGAATCTTTGGAAATACCTATCCTTATCAAAGGGAAAATCCACATTGATAATGGTGGTAGATTAGCTACTGGATAATTATTCAATGATGCTCAAATTTTATGAGATGCCAAAAACAATAGTGTGTGATTGCAACCCTACTTTCATGAGCACCTTAGTGTTTCAGACTGGTAGTACGGGCTGAAAAAATGGCTGAGCAAGCACTGGTTGGACATCCATGTGTTGGATTGACAATACGGGCCAACAAACCAAGTTGTGCATATAGGTATGGTCTGTTTAGTTTCCTTGTTGTTGGGTTGTCCACTTGGGTGGTGCCTAAATAGTTTATATTAATGTTGTCTTGTATTTGAATTTACTTGGAATGTGATTGCCTTCTTTATTGGAGAAGCGTTATTAATAGCTCTATTTTTATATAGTTATTTTACCTAATTTAAATAATAAATTATCTAATGCTTGTCAAAAAATATTTGAATTCCTCTTTATTTACTTAAATTTGTCTTGTTTATGTAGCATAAGGAGGCATGAAGAAAAAGGACAAGCATGGAGAACTTGGTATTTATTATATGACAGAAGATGGTTAAATTATCGAGGTGAAGGAAATCAAGATGGGCTTAGGCTTGGGCTTTGGATGATTGTTATTAGAGTTTTATTGTTATTGTTTTTTTTAAATAATTAGAAAACCTAGTCCTATTAGGAGTCCAAAGCCTAATTAATATAGAACTCTAAAACCCAATTGTATTAGGAATCGAAAACCCAATTCTATTAGGATAAGGAGAAAGTTCTAGATCCCAAACCCTATATAAAGGAGGACCACTACATAAGGAAGGTGAGAAGGAGAAGAGAGAAAGAAAAGAAGGTGCCGCTGAAACTAAGGAAGAAAGAAGAAAATCAAGGAGAATTCTTAAAGAGAAGACAGTGTGGTGACAACTTTCCTGTTTTTCTTTATTTAAGATGTTTCCCTTAATTTCTACCATTGTTTTGATTTATTTTATTATGTTCTAAATTCCTTTTGTTAGAGCAATGATGTAGCCTAACTATGATGATGTGAATCCTATAAGTTTTCATGTTTTGCAAGATATTTTATTTATGTGAGTTATATATTATTATGTTTAATGCTCTTAAGTGATTGGCCACCACTTGAATGATTTGATGTGCATGTTTAAGACCGACAGGAGATAATATGCAGTTGCTTCTTGTAATATATAACCATGAATTAAATATGGATAGACATATACCATGTTGTTTGTGTGGCTTTTGGTGATAAGATGATTGAAAGATTTATTGTAAACCAGGAATGTTCACAGATCCTAATGCATTTGGTTTGTTTAAATTCATATATAGAAATATAGTGAATTAATGAACTAAATAGGTTTGCTATACCTAGACATAGGTAGTAAATAAATTAGGAAATTCCACCATCACATAAGTATTATCATTCTTGCAGGCATAAACTATGAAAATTCATATCTAGTAGTTATGGTGAAATCGGATGCTCTAACATGTCTCTCATATTGATCTTTCTTACTTGGATTTAATTTCAATTAGTGTTGAATCTTGTTTTGGAAATTTTATATTTTATTTCATCATCAACTTTCTTTTGATTGGCTAGATAAATTTTAGGATTAGTTCATTGTTGGTACTTAATTAGCTTAGTATTCACCAATCTCTGTGGGACGATACACTTTCTTATCATTATATTACTTGTTCGACATGTTCACTTGCATTTAGAATTCCACCGAACAGTTATTGTTGGTTTTAACTATTCAATAAGAATGTTTTTACGATTCTATCTTTGGTCCAATGCATTGAATTTGTGAGAATGTAACCAATCTCTTTAATAGGGGGAGTATTATTGATCCATTTGAAAGTGTAACGACTCTAATATTCAATACAAATCACAGTTATGATCCATTATTTATGATTGTAATGTTTGTCTTAATGTAGACCTCTACAATTATGAAATACAAGTGTTCTAATTCAATGAACCTAATCTAAATTATAAGTAATGTATAACCACATTTATAAGTCCACCATAAATGTGTAGTTGATATAATATTGAATTCTTGAGAAAATGCTAACAACTATATAAAGGGAAACTTTTGGTCCCTTTCTCCCCATTAAAATTATTCAAAATTTCCTATCATTCCTCAATTTTTCCCTTGTTTTTTCTTCAAAAATCCTCTCTTTAAAGTGATCCTGGTTAAAGGATGTCTCAATTCATAGTTGAGACTTGAGTATTAAATGGATTCTTCTCTAGGTCTATTACATTAAGGCTTTCAATCTTCTTTAAGTCTAAAACTCTCTTGCAATCACTCATTTCAAAAAGATTTGAAGTGATTGTGTTATTAAAGTAAGACTTAGAGAAAACCTTGGTTACATTTCTTTATGTTATTTGTACCAATAACTGGTTTATGGATGAGTGCTCTTAAAGTAGTTGATTTGGCTTTAAACCTACATGCCTATAACTTCATTTCTTAGGAAATCCATGTAGTGGAAGATCTTGAATTTGAGACTTTCTACACCAAAAACATTCTTTTAAATGAAGGTATTTGTGCTTGGAAGAAACTTTTTAACCTTTAGTGGACTTACTTCAATTATACTTTGTCTCATCACCAATAGTTAGATGGGCAATCGAGGCAATCAATGAGACTTTATAGATATCCCTTTACTAATTTGTTAAGGATAGATCACAAGATTCGATCAAATGGCTATTATGTGTCGAACCATGTTATAACACTAGAAACTACCACTCAATAAGGAAGAACCCATTTAAGGTTGTATATGGCTCATTACTACCAAATCTCATCTTTTATATTCCTAAGTCACCCATAGATTAGTCAATTGAAACCAAAAATGTGGAGTCGTGATTAAGTTTTGAAGGAGTTAAAGGAGCAATCAGCATAAACTAAACATAAAATGAAGATGAACCATAAAGAGCATAGGACAAAAGTCAGTTTTAATGTTATGGATTTTGTATATCTAAGATTACAACTATACCAGAGGCCATTCATGTCACTTAGGCAAGACCTAAAATTATGTCCTTGTTTCTATGAACCTTACAAGGTGATCCAAAGAATAGGGGGTGTTGCTTATCGACTTAAGTTACTAGGGGGTGCATGGGCACACCTGGTATTTTATATCTCTTATCCAAAGAAAAACATGAGCCTATCCATGACCGTGCAAGTAAAACTTTTGTAGGTGTTTGAAAAGGAAAGGCCCTTGGTAGCACAAAAGCACTACATGGTAGAACCGTGAAAAAAAAAAAGAAAAAAAAAGGAAGAAGTGCTCACCCATTGGAAAGGCTTGTCACCTATTGATGCTACATAGGAAACTTAGGACCATATGGAATAATGATATCCTAACTTTGACCTTAAGGATGAGGTCCTCTCTTTAAAGGATCGATTGATGCATTCAACATTGGTAAAGGCATACTACCTATAAATCTCATAAACTAGAGCCGAAAATAAAAGAGTCCTAAGGTCTTTGTTGTACCAAGGGTTAATAGTCTACCATGCCAATCACATTTATAATTATAGGTCTTAGTGATGTAATAGCTTAGCCAGTACTAAGTACGGATAAGTTTGTAACAAGCAGAAACTTTTGAATCTAAGAAACAAGTTTAGCCCAAAGGTTTAAGTCTCCTTTCAATGATGCCACACTTTCTAATCATTACCTTAAACTAATTCCACTCTATAACCAAGGTGAGGAAGAAATGCTATAATTTGTTGCTTAATTTTGTTACGTTCAGTTATGACTGAACAGGTAATTAGGCGCTGCATGTCAAGAAAAAAATTGACATAGCACTTTTTCTTCTCTATCTTGACGGCAAGAAGGGAAAACTAGAAAATGGGGAACTCTTCGAGGGAGTTATAACCTCCAGATAACTTGAATTCAAATTGCTTGCCAATGTTTACATTAGAACTCTGTTTATATAGAGGTTCCACCGACACGTGTGATAGCCTCTGTTGCAACAAGTTGGCAAAAAGAACGCTACACCGTTTCTACTTTAAATGGAAGATACCTCTTACAATACCAAAATGGTGGGCACGCTAGTCCCAAAATCAAAAGAAACAGAGTTGACTTACACATTCAGAATTTACTATGGCAGATGTCTTAACTATGGAGACACTACAAGCAAGAGGTGTGAAGCTTGCCTGTACAAAATGGCAATATTCTTTTATACTAAAAACAACTCCATAAAAGACAAACCTACGGAATTAAGTGGGTCTTACTTCCACATAAGAACCATATTAGCAATGATGTGGCTAACCTATGCTGACACTTGTATTATGACAATACTTAGCCCACAACACCCATTTTAGCCAATCTTGGGGGTGCCCTTGAATGAAGTAGCGAAGGTACATCTCTAGAGAGCGATTAGTTACTTTGATTTGACCATCGAATTAGGGGTGGTAGGCCGACATGAATTTGAAGTTGGTACTTTGCAATTTAAATAGCTCTTGCCAAAAGGTGCTCGTGAAAGTAAAATCGTGGTAACATATCACCATTTTAGGCAAACAATATAACTTAACAATCTTAGAGAAAAACAACTGAGCCATGGAAATAGTCGAATAAGGGTGAGCAAAAGGGATAAACCTAGCATATTTGGACAGGTGGTCCACCACCACCAAGATAGAATTTTTGCCATAAGATTTAGGGATGCCATCCACAAAATTGATAAATAGATCAGTCTAAATAACATCTAGGATTGGAATAGGTTGGAGTAAGCCAGGTGGTGCACGTGAATCCCATTCATGCTTTTGACAGGTTAGGCAAGTGCGGATATAGCTTTTGACATCATCTCATAGGCGTTTCCAAAAAAAATAACACGTACCCATTGGATAGTTTTGTGGAAGCCCTCATGAGTAGTGTTATGGAAGTCCTTGACAATTGCCAAAACAATAAGGAAGCTAGTAGAGAGAGATTTTTTTCTTAAAAAAAAATGACCCCCATCCTTGATCTCCTAAGGACCCACAGCTTCCCCTTGCTGGATACGAGCTACTATTTCTTACATTTCCTTATTTTGGGCCACTTCCTCCTTAATAGCATTAAACCATGATGGAATAGGGGTGAATATGGCTAAGAATGAGTAGTTAGGTAGGAGAGAGAAAATTTGAGAATTGTGAGAATTCAGGGGTCCCACCACCTTTTCTTTGGCCATGGTGTGCAAGTTGGTTGTTGTATGAGTATTAATTGGTGGATGTGGGTCCCACATGGGAGCCATTAATAACTTGTTGGAAAATGCCCCATTTTGAAATGCCTCTCCTTTAGAATTGCTTCTCGGCTTTTTTCACCCTTGTTTCAATGGTGCAAAACAGAGGATTCTTAGAAGGCTCCGTTGTGTCCTTTTGTTAGTGGGATAATACATCAGCTACTCAATTCTCTTAACCTAGCTTATATTCAATGCGAAAATCAAACCCCAAAAGTTTGACTAACCATTTTTGTTGGGCTAGGGTTGAAATATGCTACTCCTAAAGATATTTAAGACTCTATTGATACGTGCGAACAATGAAAGGATGACCAAGTAGGTAATCTCTCCATTGTTGAACCATAAGGATGATGGCCAACATTTCTTTTTTATAAGTAGATGCAAATATGTTGTTCCCTTTAAGAGCTCGGCTAAAAAATGAAATTGGGTTGCATCCTTGCAAGAGTACCTTGCCTACATCATCTCTTGAAGTATCACATTCAACAATAAAAGTTTGACTAAAGTCAAGGAGAGCAAGTACCAATGTGTTAGTCATGGTTGTTTTTAACTGTGCAAATGCAGCTTCTGCCTTAGTGTTCCATTTGAATGCATCTTTCTGAAGCAAATATGTCAAGGGCCAGGCTAAAGTCCCGTAATGTTGAACAAACGTACGGTAATATCCCGTAAGGCCTATGAAGGCACTTAGTGCCTTCAACATTTTTGGCTGGGGCCAATTTGTGATGGCCATAATTTTTTCTTTATTGACCACAAGCCCCTAAGTAGAAATAACATGGCCCAAAAATTGTACCTCAGTGCAGCCAAAAGCACATTTTGTAAGTTTAATGTAAAGTTGGTGCTGTCGAAGCATTACCAATGTCATCCACAAGTGTTCCATGTGTTCCTTCCAACTCCAACTAAAAATAAGAATGCTGTCAAACATTAGAATAAACCGTTGCAAGAACGGTCTAAAAACTGAGTGCATTAGTGACTAAAAGGTTGATGGAGCATTTGTAAGGCCAAAGGGCATTACCAAAAACTCAAAATGGCCATTATGAGTTCTGAATATCTTTAGGGGCCATATGAATTTAATGATAACCTAAGCAAAGATCTACTTTGGAAAAAAAAAAAAAAACAACTCCCTGTAATTCATCCAAGAGCTCATCAATAGTAGGAATTAGGTATCTATCACAAATTGTGTAACTATTAAGGGCACAATAGTCCACACACATTCTCTAGGACCTATCTTTTTTACAAACCAATAGCATCGGGGAAAAGTAAGGAGATTTGCTTGGGTGGATAATTCTTAACTAAAGCATCTCCATAACCAATCTTTCAATTTTTGACTTTTGGAAGTGTGGATATTGTTGGGTTTTATGACTTAACAAGAAAAGGGTTTGAATTGTTAACCTAGCAATAATATACTTTTGTTGACAATAAAAAATTCAATCCAATTAATTAAGCAATTAATAAATTAATAAGCAGCAAACATTCAAAGTTATTTAAATCAATAAAGAGCAAGAGAGCAAAGATCCAATTTACCACGGTGGTTCAGCACTCAATCCTTGAGTCCTACATTCACCCTCTTCTCCTTTAATCCAACTTATTGAAGTCTCCTTTACTCAATCAGATTAGGAGAACACGTTCTCCCTAATCCAAATAATTCCTTCTCAAAGGAATTCTCAAGTCCGAATACAAGTTATGATCAAAAGATCATGTACAATAGCAAATCCCTAAATAATATGGTAGTTTGAGAGATATTACTAATTAGAGGAGCTATTCAAGTATAAATAACAAAGTGCAAAGCTCCTATGACGAAATCCCCAATTTAAGTAAATTAGGGTTTTGGATTTTTCTCAATATTTATGTGCAATGAATATTTTCAAGTGTAATCACCACATAAATAATGTTATACAAGCTATAATCAATTAGATAATCAAAGAATAAGTTGAATAATCAAATATCACTGAACCCTTGTGAGTCATCAAGAGATAAGCGAACTTAAATCAAGTAATAAGTGAGCTCAAGAGATTTTCTTTGGAAAAAAAACACTTCAAATAGATGTAAATCATCAATCAATCCTTTCACGCATACATCCCCTTTAAATAGAGAACAGATCTAGGGCCTTTTTTTTAGATCAATCTAAACCCTAGCCTTCTTCTCGTTAGAAATAGTGACCCATTTATTAAATCAACCTCATTTCACTTCTCAGAGCTTCAACCCGACCGTTTTGACATCCAGTCTTTTCCAAAATCCTCCCGTTGAGGATTCGGCACTAGAGAGAACAGAGGTGATAGCGGAGATGCATTTTTCATCGGAGGACAACAGCTAGGGCAAAATGATTAAGAACCCTCTTATGTGTGTCTCTCTGATAAATGAGATGACATCATAGCAAGCTCACCTCTAGTAAGTGAGACAACACCATAGCAATTGCGGGTAGGCCTCCTTCAGGAGGGTCAGGCTATAACGAACTCAAGCCATGTCACAGAACAGCATTCCAATAGCAAAAGTCCAACAGATAATTATGGTCCAATATCAACAAGGTCTAGTAATCAGAACATAGTCTAATAATATGAGCTTTTATAAAGTTCACATTTTGATGTAATATATATCCTAGCTTTGAACTAATATCAAGCTAGAATCAAGGCTCCTCATATTCCTACAAGTGCATAAAGCCAAGTATCATATTTCTTAATAAAATGTTCAAATATATTTTTGGCATCATACATAAATATATTTCACAAAAAAAACTTTAAGAATATGTTTTATGAAGGAATGTAGGAACCTAGTTACTTTATAATATCATTAATTGATATTATAATTTGTACACCTTTTACTTTCTATAATTTTCTTTTACACATATGAAAAACATATTTCAAGAATTATATTTACCAAAATATTTTTAGTCACAACAAAACCCTATTTTCCAACAGATATAAGTAAGGTCATACATTGACAACCTTCCTTTCATCTTGCAACGGTATGTGGTGATCTTACTCCTTTGGGGGAAGGAGACCATGTGGTTCGCCAAACACATCATAAAACTCATGTAATATTGCCACCAACTAAGGACTATCTTCTAACATCAAGTCTTGGTAGCTCGTGGCCTCTACAGACACCACTATTATTTGCAACAGCATGGCTTGTTGCCCTTTCAAAGCTCTTTCTCCATCTGCCGATTCTCAACCACTTGATTAGGAGGAGTTGTTACTCCTACAAGTTCCACCGAATTTTCGTGGTGTTGAAAAGACAAGCTAAGTGCTAAGAAATCCCAAGAAAGGGGTCCTAGGCTAAACAGCCATTGGGCCCCCAATACTCGTTCTATGCCTTGTAAGGCCAATAAATAAAAGTCTACTGTAAATTCATTTCCCTATAAGGAGAACTTCACGCCACGACATACTCCTGTGTTGGCAATCTTTTCTCCGCTGGCCACCATGACTTCAAAACTTTCATCACTCTCTTGTTGGAGACCAGCTTTTTTAGCAACTTCATGGTGGAGAAAGTTATGAGAACTTCTTGAGTTGAGCAGAAAAATAAATTTACTCCCCTTTGGCTGAACTCGTCCTTTTACCCGTATCGTTTGCGGGCACCGTAAGCCATAAATAGCCCCCAATGAGGTGCAAGATACTTGGGAAGGATCATTAAGTTCCCTCATGTCTTCTCTTTTTTCCTCTTGAACTCCCTCGACTTCCTCATCCATTCTTGGCACCTCTAGAAAAAATAATCGTTTACATTTATGTCCTGGAGCAAAATGCTCATCACAATTATAATAGAGGCCCTTAGTGTGGCACTCTGCCATTTCTCCAGAGGTAAGATGCTTAACCGATACTATTGGCTTCTTGGGAGGATAAGGTGACTCTGTCCCGAAAAATAGGTTTTTGGACCCTACAATGACGAGCCTAAACAATTGCTGAAGTTCAAGACTCATATAATCTAGCCAACCTAATAAAAGCTGACAACGTGAATGGCTTGGCTGCTTGGACATCGATTCGAATGCTCTCTTTTAATCCAGTAATAAAGCAGTTGATTTGCTGCTGGGGAGAGACTTTTCCAAGACGAACCAGTAGCCTAGAAAATTCTTTTTGGTACTCATCTACCGTACCCCTTTGTTAGATGTGAATAAGCTCCCCATAGAAGTCGGTGTACTTGCTAGGACCATGACATTCCAGTAAGTCTGCTATTGACAACGGCCACGAGAGTCCTTCCTCTACATGTTCCTCCTGAAAAAGTTGAAACCAAAAGTTGTGCCTCCCCTTCAAGATTCCAGGAGGCTATCTCAACCTTCTCTGCTTCTAGAGTACAGTAATAACGAAAAAATTGCTTTGCTTTGTAAATCCATTTAGTAGGATCATCAGAGTCGTTGTAGCGGGGAAACTCCAACTTAGCCTTTAGTCACCTATCATTTGTCCCCACATTAATTCCACCCATGTTAGTGTGAGAGGGTGAGCGCCTTCCACCAAAACTACCATTAGGTTCACCATGAGAAGAACCCGCACCTTGGACCTTCTTGTTCAACACCGAAAACATGTGTTGCATTACTTTTGTGAGCTCCCGGAAATGCCGGTCCATTTTGTGGGCTAGGTATTCCTTCATTTGGTCATTCATTCCAGCAGATCTATTTGGAATAGGAACCTACTCTGATGCCACTTTGTTACGTTCAGTTGTGACTGAATGGGTAATTCGGCGCTGCACGTTGAGAAAGAAATCGACGTAGCATTTTTTCTTCCCTTTCTTGATGACAAGAAGGGAAAACCAGAAAATGGGGAACTCTTCGAGGGAGTTCTAACCTCCAGATAACTTGAATTCAAATTACTTGCCAATGTTTACATTAGAGCTCTATTTATATAGAGGTTCCACAAACACGCGTGATAGCCTCTGTTGCTGACAAGCCGGCGAAAAAACGCTACACCGTTTCTACTCTAAATGGAAGATACCTCTTTCAATACCAAAAGGGTGGGCACGCTAGTCCCAAAATCAAAAGAAACAGAGCTGGCTTACACGTTCAGAACCGACTATGGCTGATGTCCTAACTACAGAGACACTGCAAGTAGGAGGCGTAAAGCCTACCTATACAAAATGGCAGTATACTCTTATACTAAAAACAACTCCATAAAAGACAAACCTATGGAATTAAATGGGTCTTACTTCCACATGAGAACCATATCAGCGATGATGTGGCTGACCCGTGGCGTGCCCATAACAGATTTCAATTAGCCAATGGAATTGCTATCAATGGTTATTGTTCAGTGAAATTTTAAATGCAAATAAACATATTGAACAACTAATATAATGATAAGAAAAATATCGTTCCACGAAAATTGGTGAATACTAAACTAATTAAATACTAACGATAAATTAATCCTAAAATTTATCTAGCAAATTAAAAGATTGTGAATGATGAATTAAAATTTAAAACTTCTAAAACGAAAACTTAAAAGTATTTGAAATTGAATCCAAGTAAGAAAAATCAATATAAGAAATATGTTAGAGCTTCTGATTTCACCATAACTACTATATATGAATTTTCATAGTTTATGCTTGCAAGAATAATAATAATTATGTGATGGCAGAATTTCTTAACTTATTTATTATTATATGTCTAGATATAATAAATCTATTTAGTTTATTAATTCACTATATCTCTATATGTCAATTAAAATAAACCAAATGCATTAATATTTGTGAACATTCTTGATTTATAATAAAATTTTCGATCATCATATTACCTAAAGCCACACAAATAATATAATATATGTCTATCCATATTTAATTCATGATTATATATTATAAGAAGCAATTGCATATTATTACCTCTCACTTTCAAACATTTACATTAAATTATTCAAGCGGTGGTCAATCACTTAAAAACATTAAGCATGATAATATATAACTCACATAAATAAAATATCTTGTAAAGCATAAAAACTTATAAAATTCACATCATCATAATTAGGCTACATCTTCATTCTAACAATAAAAGTTCAGAACATAATGAAATAACAAATTAAAGTAATAGTAAAAATTAAACAAAACATTTTAAATAAAAACATGAAAGTTGTTACCAAACTATCTTTTCTTTAAGAATTATTTGTAAAATTCTTACAAATCAAAAATGATATAAAGGAGAAAGAAGCTTTCATTGCTGAATTCTTACAAATCAAGAATGATATAAAATAAAGGGAAGTTTTTGTGTTTCTATTTCTCTTTTTCTTTCTTGATTTTTTCTTTTTTTCTTTGATTTTTCTCCCTTGGTTCTGGCGGCACACACTTTTTCTTCATCTTTTTCTCTTTTCTCTCTCTCTCTTGTGCGGCTCCGATTCACGTTCCTTTTCTCTTTTTATCTCCTCTTGGGCAACGTGCCCTGACCCCTCTTCATAATTCACTTTTTGCTCTTTTACTTTATTTTTTTTTTATTTTATCTTTTTCCTTCTCTTTTACCACTTACCTTTCCTTTCTTCTTTTGACTTTTTGACTTCTTTTTTGTCCTTTTCTTCTTTTTATTCTCTTCCTTTTCTTTTATTATTCACGTGCCTTCTTGTAGCTCTCTTGGGCAACGAGCCCTCTTCATAATTCACTTTTTACTCTTTTACTTTATTTTCTTTTTTTCCATTTTATCTTTTCCTTCTCTTTTACCACTTACCTTTCCTTTCTTCGACTTCTTTTGACTTCTTTTTTGTCCTTTTCTTCTTTTTATTCTCTTCCTTTTTTTTTATTCTTCACGTGCCTTCTTGTAGCTCTCTTTTTCTCTTTTGGGATTTGTTAATACAAATTTACATAAATATATAAAAATTTAAATATTATCTTATAAAATTTATATTATTTATATCTTAAAATAGTCAATATAATTCTATAGAGATATCAGTTAACTATTTAATTTCTCAAGCACGAACTAGATGTTGATGCGGAATCAACCAACGGACTTTCATAGAACACAAGAGAACACATTGATAAAGATCTTTTTTGGTTGTCGCACTTGATCCTAGCCCATGTAACCTAAGTCGGATGTGCTTTGGTTCAAGCCCAACCTAGCCCGTGGTTATTTGTAAGGCGCATGGTGTGGACAGTTGTGCTTGGTTTCATGACACAAGTGTTTGTACTTGTTTTTAATGATGCCAATGGTGTGCAGGTGGTTGAAGCTTGCGGGACGGACAGTTGTACTTTGCCCCGACGAGCGTCGGTGCCTTCTTCACCGCCTTTGACAGATGTGAATTCCTCTTTCGCTTTACAACGTTGTCTTTCTAGTTTCTATGGTGTCTTTGACTTTTCTTGTGTTGACGCGTGATCCAGCATGGCAAGATACTATTGTTTATCAATTTCTAACCTACGTCTGTTCTAATTGTGATAAAAATAGGTTTTTGTAGTTAAAAAAGATAGATGTAAGTGTTAACTAGTGTTCCCATCAGCTAGTTGCCAGAAGCTTGATCCACATGTCCGACATCTTTGTTCGGCAAAACGGCCTAATGAGGGATTCTCGATACAATGGCTGCATTCTTCGTGCAAACACGAATGGATAATGAGGAAAAAAGAAGAAGATAGATCTCCAGTTTGTTTTAGAAGCAAAGATTAATAAAGACTCAATTGATGTTTTTACATCAATAGAAGCTAAAGTCAAATACCTAAGAGAAACAAAACAAATACAAATAAAATTCTCGTATCAATACAAGACATAGCATATTTCCATTAAACTTTAAAGTAGTAAAATAATTAAGTTAAAGTGTATGATTATAGTATCTTATTATAAGCATGGGCATCTATGTTATTGTTAAAATTATGATTTTCCTCTATAAATATATAAAATATTGTAAAAGCTAAAAAGTGAGCCATTTCAGTAAGAGAGCCCCCTTAGGGGGTAAAGGGGTTGGCTAATTGTTTACATGAGCTTTTCTCATGAATTCTTGGCAATAAGAGAATTCCATGAGATGTTACCCATTTAAAAAGAAAGAAAGTAAAAGAAAATCAATTTAAAGAAATTATAATAGATATAGGACATTATGTTAATCTAAACTTCCTTAAATTTATTGTGTTTGAATTTGCATATCTATGTTGTTGTGTTTTTGATCCATATGTGGATGATAATGTAAGATAACAAATTCTCCACCAAGTGTTATATAAAGGAGGTTGATCACGACCAAAAATGATGAATCAAATGTGATGAATTCTTTTGAACACAAATGAAGAATATATTATTGGAGTGATAATAATGTAAGTCAACTAGAATTTATTATTGAAGTGATGGCTTAGGCTCTATAAAGTGTAGATCTATGTTTCTTTATTTAGATTTGAGTATTTGTAAGCTACATTAAAAGATGTAACATTTTAGAGATGATTCATATTTTTCATAGTTGTTGGATTGAAGATTAAATTGGTTAGATTGATTCTAGTGCTTGTATAAATCATTTGGTATAAGGTGTGGCACAAAAAAGATATTGGAACTTAAAGGTGAAGACCAAGATGAATGGTTACGAGTAAAGTTGACTGTGAATTTCAATTTACTTTCATGTGGTGGCAAAAGGAAGGTTTCTGAATTATTTGTGGAAGATTCTAGTTCCAACCTACGTAGAATCATAGCAATAGGCAAAGGCTTTTGGCTAGAAAAGTTGGTTCAGGTTTGCAAACTCTTAAGTGATGTCAAAAACCCAATCATTGGCAACAAATCAATGATAATGTTGTTAAAGACGATAGATTAGGTCATTTTAATTTAGTCTAAGGTAGAAGATCCCAGTGATAGTGGCAAAAGATGATGGATAAGCAATTGGGTTGTAAGTTAGATAAAGGCTAATTCGATAGTAAAGGAGGTACCCTAACTTATAGGAGTCGTGTATGCAATGCATGCTCCATACATAGTGAGTTGCATGCATTGAATAAAAAAAATTGTTTTGGAAAGCTATGAAAGGAGCATTTTGATGATAAAATATTGATGAATTGTTGTTTGAAAGAGTGCTTGTAATTCTCCTATTTTGACATAGATGATAAAGTAAAAATTTGAGTATTTTCAATTTGTTAAGATCAAGATAAAATGTGTAATGCTTTAATAGTAGATTTCGAAGAAATACCAAGAGTTCTAAATGGGAGTTAGATTCTTTAATGGGTGAATTTCCAACAACGACATCATTTGTTGTGAAAGTTTATAATTTTTTACTATTTATGAAGATCTCATGATGGAGGAGGCATTTGTATGCGAGAAACCTATGAAGATGTACAAACACTTAAAAAGGAAAACAAGACCAAAAAGAGGTATAACTAAGAAGTCTGTAATGAAAATGTCTAAAGAGTTATTGGCTTAAGAGAGACATGATCTAATATTGATCATGGAAATAGAAGCATTAGGTGACCGACATCCAAACTTATGAGCAATATTTTTAAGCCATTTAATGTAAAAGTTTTACTATTTTTTTTTACCTAAAAGTGATATTATTGTGGAAACAAAAATATAAGAGGTAGCCGACAATAAAGGACCGACGGACAACGCGGGTCTAGCTTTTAGTCCTTGGCCTGCTCCGACTTTAAAAAAAGCTATCCACGTGTTTACTGATACTAATCTAAAAGCTTAAATCTTTTCCCCAACTACTGCTTTTCCTTAGCACGGTTTTCCTAACGTTGCAAACCATATCTTCAAAAACGCTATCCACGTGTTTACTGATACTAATCTAAAAGCTTAAATCTTTTCCCCAACTACTGCTTTTCCTTAGCACGGTTTTCCTAACGTTGCAAACCATATCTTGTATCCTTTTATCTTAATATGTCTGGTTCTTTCTTTTTAGGAGAATTACAGGATTGTGCAGCAACAATACACTTACATTTATATTATTTGAGGAAAAAAGTCTTCATATTCCCAGTACCGTGTGGATGTTTGTTTTATGGATATAACTATTCCTATTTTGTTTGATGGACACAACATGATCAGCTTCTGTTCTTTTAGAGCGTCATCCGTCATTGCCCCGTGCATTAATCCCCAGAAAACAAAAGCAAATATGATCGAGTGCAAACAAGAATCCC
This sequence comes from Casuarina equisetifolia, assembly GCA_028551475.1. Lineage (NCBI taxonomy): Eukaryota > Viridiplantae > Streptophyta > Magnoliopsida > Fagales > Casuarinaceae > Casuarina > Casuarina equisetifolia. The sequence goes on along the minus strand of CM052362.1, from coordinate 9,179,022 downwards.
ACCATACTTCGCTATCAAGTGAGAAGTGGGTTCCGCGCACTTTTAACAACCACAATAATTTAGTGTCCTTTTCAGCCAGGCTAACAATTAGGCTTTGTGCGGATTGACGTAAGCCTTGATGTCAGCTAAATTTGCGTAAATTTTTAAGATATTCGATACAATATTAAATTCAGAATTGACCCATTACATTTTATTTAATTTTGTGTTATTTAAATATACTTAATGGACAAGAAAACGTTCATTTTATTGTCTAATTTTAAACTCCAAAGTTTAATGAGTGTTAGTGATAAAAATATTATATTAAAAATATAATTTTTATATAATATTTAAATATTTAAATAATCTTTGTAATTTAAAACTTAATTTTTAAATTTAAATTTAAATTTAAATTTGCAATATAAAACAAGACTTTTCCTTTTTATCAAAAAAAAAAAAGAAATGGAACCGAATCTCTTGTTTTATATTATTAAAGCCAAGTTTGATGTGACCACCAAATTTACGCGAAACTTAATTAGTAGTTTTATCAAAGAAGATGGAACTTCTAATCTTAACACATTAGGATTAGGTATACATCTCACCCCATTTAACCTAGTTAGTGAGAAATAAAACAACATATTCTAAAAATCTTTCAGAAATAAATTAGTTTCCCTATCCCCAACCTATTCTGAAAATTAATTTGAAGAAATAAAACAAAATTTGCACCATATGAATTACGTGCCCACATCAGGCATCCTTTCTTTTACTTCGTAAGAAATATTCAGTCTCTCTAGATCTCTCCTCATCTTCATCCATGGCTGCAATATCTCCATTGGTTTCCCAATCCACTCCACCGTCTCCTACCCCATTTTCCAGGACGTCATATGTCAAGAATCTGGCCGAATCACCTGGCTTAACCTCTATTCCTTCGGTTTACACTTTCCCTGCTGATCCTCAAGATCAAGCAGTTTCAGACGACCCAGAAGACCCAATCCCCGTGATTGACTTCTTTCTACTCACCTCCGGCACTCCTGTTCAACGGTCCCAAATCATCGAAAAACTTGGCAAAGCCTGCGAGGACTGGGGTTTCTTCATGGTGAGACATAACCAGAACTACGTGACATACAGTCCGTAGTAATTTTTTTATTTTTTAACTACGTGAAATGTGAATTTTAATTTGCACATTAAATGCATGCTTGTTGCTTTCAGGTGATTAATCATGGTGTGCCGCAGAACCTAATGGAGGCAGTAATAGAGGGGATTAGAGGATTTTTCAATCTGACGGAGGAGGAAAAGAAAGAATTCGAGGGGAAGCAGGTGCTGGATCCGTTCAGGTGCGGAACGAGCTTCAATACATCATTCGACAAGGTTTTCTTCTGGAGGGACTTTCTCAAGGTCCTCATAGTTCCTCCTCACCAGTTTCAGTTCCCCAACAAGCCTGCTGGCTTCAGGTACAGCTCCTTCGTGCATGAGAACAGATCTTGTTCGAAACCACGCTGGCTTAGGAGAATCCCAAGCCAACGTGGTACAGGATTTTATCTCCTAGATGAATTTCTAGATGTAATTTATGATTTTCATGAATGAATATACGTAAAAAAAGAAAAAAAAAAAAAAGTTAGAAAGTCCCACTGCTTTTCAGATCAGGCATATACGTAAAAAAAAAAGCTAAAAAGTCCCACTGCGTGAGAGAATCAGATGGTTGTATTAAAAGGCTTCACATCGTCCACGTCACAACTCACTGCCATATCTAGGAGAAACTCTCGTGTACTCAAAAGGGTCTCACCCTCTCTCATTTATAACTCAATTTCATTCTCGTGTCTTCAACACTCTTCTTCGTAAGCCTATAATGTAGAGTTCTATCTCTAAATTTGATACTTTATTAAAGTATTATGGCTTATCTTAAAATTGCATTAAATAAAAAAATTGTATCACTTATAAACTCAAGAACTCATACATTAAATGAGAAAATATTATTACTTATAAATTTTAAGAATTCATTTTTATACTTCCAACATGGGACAATTCTAACCTTCAATAGTTAGATTCAACTCAATCGAGCCTCTACTCACAGACACATTCGAGCAGACTGAATTCTTTCACCTGGTCGCAAGCCTCCACCGCCTTAAAAGCTAACTCGAAGATGGATTTTACTGTCACACTCATGAACTCCTCATTTTTCCCTGTTTTACCCCGCTAGCCGCATGCCTTCAGGGAACGTTGGCTCTGAAACCCGCGACGGAACTTCGCTGAAGCACGCAATGCCAACTTTACCTGAGAAATGTACAGTATAGGACCATCATATTGGCATAGGATCATCAGTTGTAAGTGGATTATATAGAGGAGTTTCATTGGTTTCAATTATAAGGAAGGAAACAATAATAAATGCCCAATATTTGGTTGTACTTTCTTCGTCTCCTTCCTCCTCTCTGTCTCTTTAGTTTTTCTGTTCCTCCATGTGCCGACGCTTAGTTTTTCGGCATCCTCAGCTTTACCACATTTCTACAGTCTGAGCAGTTAATGGATCACAGGTTTGTAGAGGAAGGATCAGGATCCGTGTAAGACGACCTCATGTTTGATAATGGAAACCGACAAATCATTTAGTTTGCTTTTGACTTTATTTTCATCTTAAAATGATCTAAGGCGTGCTTTTCATTTCCTGAGAATCAGAAGGGAAAATAACGATATGATGTAACTTTTATTACTAGAGGTAAAGATCAATCAGCCGTATGTAATATTTTCCAGTGCTTAATCTATGGCATTCGCACGTCCGATTAATGGCAAACAGGTTATGTTTGATCGACTGATCGCCCATCTCTTCTTGCAGTGAGGTTTCGTTAGAGTATTGTCAAAGAATACGAGGAGTGGCAAGGGAATTGCTTAAAGCAATATCGGAAAGCCTAGGACTGGAACCCTGCTACATTGAGAAGGCCACGAATTTTGAATCAGGTTTACAAGGCTTTGTTGCAAATCTGTACCCGCCTTGTCCGCAGCCAGAACTTGCAATGGGTTTGCCCCCACATTCAGACCACGGCCTCTTGACCTTGGTTACGCAAAATGGAATTGATGGCCTCCAATTGCGACGAAACGGGAACTGGGTCAATGTGAATGCTATTCCCAATTCCCTTTTAGTCAACACTTCAGATCAACTCGAGGTGCGCGCCTCATTACAGGTTATGGGTTCCTCTATTTATTTATTTATTTTCTTTCGTGCATCTTAAACCCTTTACTTGATTGCTAGTCTTGTTGCATTTGGTGTATGTCATTTACGGCCATGTGTTAAAAGTGAGTATTATTTCATATCGGTGGTAAGAGAATAAAGCCTTGAGCTCATAAATATTATGGGTTACAACACTTTATAACATCAAAGTCAAGAGACTAGTCTCTGCTTTGTTACCCCTTTTGCATACCTTAGTTGCGAATTGTTTGCCCATGAATAATACTTGTGTCAACTTGCATATGAGAAAGAATATTAAATGTGGATGGTGTTCAATATTGATAATGAAAAAATAAATTATTAAACTTATAAGCATAGTGAGTGAGGACTTTCTTTTAATGCCATATCTATTTGTTGTTGTGGAAAATATTTGCAGTATTCCTTGAGCGTTCATAATTTCCTTGTAATAGCTACAAACTTCCCTGAAATATTCTTGGTTTCCTGTAATTATTACAACATTATTTTGAAATGCGTTAGGTTCTGAGTAATGGGAAGTACAAGAGTAACGTGCATCGAGCAGTAGTTAACAACAGTGTTACAAGGATATCTCTAGCCATTAACAATGGGCCATCACTCGATGCGATTATCAACCCAGCGCCAGAGTTGCAATTTAAGGAAAGCAGACAACCAGCATATATTGGAGTGACATACAAAGAATACTTGGGACTCCACCAAGGGAACAAGCTGTACGGCAAAGCCAGCTTGGATCAGATACGGGTTCAAAATGTTGTTAACTAAAAGGATTTATGTAATTCATTGAACTTTAGTTCAATGATGTTAAGTGGTGTAACAATTTTTAGCACGATGCATGGATGCATGTTTAATTATTGATGAGTATAATAAGTGGAGCTTGGCCATGCTATGTACAGGAGGACGGGGCACCAAGCACGGTGTATTCAGACTTGTTCTTTTGTACTGCATGGGCTATTAAGGTGAAGTGATGATCTTATGTAGCTGATGTGGTTGAAAGACTTCAATAGAACATATTTTCAATTCAGCTGAAATAATGAATGATGCTGTGCATCTAGTTATACTATTTTTACCTAATACTTTTAAGTTCTTACTTTTTCCTATGGAGGTGCTTTGTCCTTCGTAGAGATGAGACCAGGTACAATAGACAATGCTCCACCATGTTATTGGTAGTGGTGTTGAAGGATCGGGTCAGCCAGAGAAGCAGTCGGCATCGCATTGCTCTACGCATCATTAACTCCTTAAAGCCACCTCAACTGCCAAGTCACACACTCCATGCATATCTTCCAACTCAGATGGCCACATCACAGAACAACAACCTGATTCTTGAACATAGCCACTCTCATCACCATTGTAAACTATAGATAGATTCACGCTAACAAATTAAGAGAATTAGACTATACTTCCCTTCTATAACTATTATAAATCGGACGCATACCTTTGTACATTCTTCAAGTTGCAATATATGAGCACAATTCAAATTATAGAAGGCTTTCTCGTTTTGAGCTTACCTCATTTCTTTTCCATTACGAACCCCTTTTTCTTCTGGTATCGGAGTAGAGCCTTTGACTTTGCTTTGAAGCTTCTCTAAATTGCTGATAAACTAGCTTATCCATCCCCAAATGGCATCAATGTTTCCAATTTCATGAGACGAAATTCTTTAGCTGATGTGTGGCGCATCCTTACTAACCACTTTGCCATTCAAAGCGAAGCTCATGAGTATGAGCTTTATACAAAACTATGTAATATGTAGAAGGATGTTAAGCATATTATAACCTTCCTTGCTGAATTTTAGAGTTTACGCAACTAAATCAACTCCATTGGCAAACCTCTTTTGGATGTGGACAAAATCTTAGCTGAATTTTAGAGTTTACGCAACTAAATCAACTCCATTGGCAAACCTCTTTTGGATGTGGACAAAATCTTCCAATTGCTTTACTACTTGAGGAAGCAATATAAATCTTTTCTTGCAACTATGTTTCAACCTCCACTACCATCTCACTCTAAGGTCATTGCCCAGCTTCAAGCATACGAATCTAGGCATTTTCGCTTTCAACCCATTATCAATCACAACACTACCTATTTCACTCATAGAAACAATCATGGAGGTCATTTTGGCAGCAAAGATAGAGGATCTCAACAACATTCCTCTTCTAGTTCTTTCTCTTCGCAAGGCAAAGGATTCTTGTAGTCTATTCAGAATGGCAAGTTAACTCATTGTAGTACCTCACAAAGATCATCCAACCCTGTTATCTGCCACATTTGTGCCAGAAATGGCACTTTGCAATGGATTGCTTCAAGCTATTTGATCATGCATTTAGTTAAAAGAATTAATTCTACAAAGTAATTAAATTTTTTAGAGAAATTCTTAAATCAAAGTAAAATGCGTAGACAATAGTATTGACACAACATGTGAAAAAGTGTTTGGAATTCAATAATAGAATATGTACAAGACTAGACCTTATATATAGGAGTGAATAATATCTCTAACCTAGGAAAGAAAATAACAACATAAATGATAGTCAACTATTACAAATTAGGAAGACATTTAAAGGTTTGGAAATATAAAGATAATATTCAACTTTTAATTCATTTTCTTGATTTGAATTTAAGTGTGGCGTCATCTAGTGGATCTTATGGTTGGTGGTTGATGCTCTCTTTGGAATATTTGTTTGATGGAGAATCCAAAAATCTTACTTGGTTGACGTGGCAAGATTGTACCTTTAACATTCCCCTACAAGTTAATTGGTCAGTGCAAACAATCAACTTGTTTTGAAAGAGTTTAAATCATGTAAAGGAAAGGCCCTTGGTAAGAATGTTATCTGTCTGATCAATGGAAGAGATGAATTGGACATAATGCTTCTTCATCTTGATTTGTTCCCAAATAAAATGAAAATCAATCTCAACATACTTTGTGCGAGAATGAAAAATGGGATTTGTGGAGAGGTATCATGTTGAGAGATTGTCGCACCAAAGTGTTCATGGTTTGGATAGTTAAACATGAAGATCTTGTAGTAATGCCTCTATCCATATGAGTTTAGTAGTCGTATCCACAAGACTTTTGAATTCAGCTTCAGTACTTAAGTGAGCAACAATTTTTTGTTTTGTAAGATCTCTAAGAGATAAGAAAAATACAATAGCCACCAATAAAGCAACAATCATCATGATTGTAGCCCATCCTACATTAAAATAAGCATTAAGAGAGATTTAGTAAAATGGATGCCATAGCATGGAGTATCAGCGAGGAATCACAAGATACATTTGACAAAGGTCCAATGGACAGTGGTTGGGGCATGCATAAATTGACATGTGGTGTTGACTGCATATGGTATGTTAAGTCTAATAAGTGTTAGATATTGAAGGGATCCTAAATGCTTCGATAATGAATAGGATCAAGATATGGTTCACCATTAGTGAGAGATGGTGGGTAGGATGTAATACATGGAGTGGTAACACCACGAGCTTCAAACATTTTTGCTTATGCAATTTTACTTAGCGTATTAAAAGACCATTAGTGGTATGATGAGCTTTAATGCCAAGAAACTAATGTAAATCACCAAGATCTTTAAAATTAAATTCATTTTTGTAATTGAGATAAAATATGATTCGGAGATGCATTGTCAGTAAAAATGATATCATCAATATAAACTAAGATAAAGATAATGTAAGTAGGTTTATATAGAATAAATAATGATGACTCAACCTTGGAAGGTGTAAAATCAATCTTTTGAAGGAAGGTGCTAAGTATGTGATTCCATACGTGTGGAGTTTGTTTAAGTCCATATAAAGATTTTTGTAAGCAATAGACAAAGTGTGGATGTGTGGAGTCAATGAACCTAGGTTGTTGGACCATGTATACTTCTTCATTTAAATTACCATGAAGGAATGCATTTCTCATATCAAGTTGTTTTATGGTCCAACCTTGTGTCTATGCAAGAAAGATGACAATGTGAACCGTAATAGGTTTGGTGAACAGACTAAAGGTGTTAGTATAGTCAAGGCCAGGGCGTTGGTGAAAGCCTTTGGCAACTAAATGCACCTTGTAGCATTCAAGTGAACCATTAGAGTGGAGTTTGACTTTGCAAACCCATTTGCATCCAATAGGTTTAATGTGATGTGGGGGAAAAGCCAATTTCCATGTTTGATTTTTCAGTAAAGATGTGTATTCATCAGCCATGGCTTTTCACCAATTTGAATCTTTAGAGGCTTCAATATAATTTTATGGTTCAATGCAAGAATGTATTAAAGCAATTAAGGCATATGTTTGTTGTTGCGTAAGGGTAAGATATGGAATTACTCCTCTTCGTAATCTAGTAATCATAGGGTGAGTAGGTTGTTGTTGTGTTATTGTAGTTGGAGGAGGTGGTAAGGTTGAATCTTGGGATTGTATTGTGTTTGATGTCACAATAGATATGTTATTTAAATGTTCTTGTATATTAGAATGATTGTGAAATATCAGAAAAGATAGAAATGAAGGTGGAGTAGATGATGTGGTAAATGTTGAGAAACCTTGAATAATTTGTTTTTGATGAAATGGACATTCATTAAAGAAAGCATCAGATACAATATACAATTTATTTGTAGATGGACAAAGACATCGATAACCTTTGTATCCCATAGGTATCACAAAAAAAAAACGTGGTGTGGATCGTTTTTCCAATTTATGTTTGGAATATGGACATAGATAAGGATAGACCAAACATCCAAAAATTTTGAGAATGGAGATGGGTGGAATAATATTGTGAAGTTGTTCCCATGGTGATTTGTTTTGTATGACAATGCTCAGTAAGTGGTTGGTAACAGTTCATAATATGGAATGTGGTTTTAAATGCATTGTCCCAACATTTAAATGGGACGTGAGCATGGTGGAGCATAAAAAGCCCAGATTCTGTAATGTGTCTATGTTTATGTTCTGCAAGCCCATTTTGGAATAGGGAGTATGGCATAGAGACTTTATGGAATATTCCTTTGTTGACTAGAACCCTTTTAAAAGAATGGGAAATAAATTCTTTTGCCCCATCACTTTGAATACTTTTAATTGTATATTGTAATTGATTTTCAATAAATGTGTAAAATTTGACAAAGATATTTAAAAACTCATCACATGATTACATGTAATATAACCATGTAAATTTGGAATAGTCATCTATAAAGGAGATATAATATCTATTACCATTAGATGAAATAATTAGGGTAAGTCCCTAAATATCAAAGTATATTAGGTCTAAAGGGGCTGTAGCCATATTATTGGTTAAAGTTTGGGCTTAATGTAGGCTTTTAGAAACATGACAAGAATCACAAGATGAAGGAATCTTTCCACATAATGAAATATTATTTATTCTTAGCAACTTTATTACATTACTAAAATGTATATAACCTAAACAATAATGCCAACTAGTAACATCATTTGCTATTACAGTATAGGTTATAGGATTAGGTTGAGGAGACTTCAAGCTAAGTCAATCAATGCCTCAATCAATGGGTCTGTGAAGTAGGATTTTGCCCATTCTTAAACTTTGTACCACATAAAAATTAGGAAAAAATAAAAAGGCATAGTTATTATCCTTTGACAATTTTGAAATGAAAAGTAGCTCCCACCACCCACCCACACCATCCCACAGCTCCCACCTCCTTGATCTCCCCCTCACCCAGTTGTAGCTCCCACCACCCACCTGCAGCTCCCACCACCCACCTATAGCACCCACCGACAGCACCCACCGCATCACCCTCCCATAGCTCCCTCCCAGATCTTCCCTCACCCACCCCCCACTGTAGCACCCATCACAGCTCCCTCCTAGATCTCCCCTCACCCACCCGCAGCACCCACCCCCACTGCAGCACCCATCGCAGCAACCACTACAACACCTATTGACAGCACCCTCCCGCAGCTTCCACCACCCAGATCTCCCCCTCACCCAGTTGTAGCTCCCACCACCCACCTGTAATCATGTGATGATTTTACTAATGGCCTCAAAAATTTTGAAATGAAAAGTAATTTTTTTTTATGGGGAACAACTAAAATAGTTGATAAATTTAAATTTTATTTTATTCAAATATTACTTGTATAGGTTATAGGAAGGCCTACTCCATCTCCAATAGTGAATTCTTAGTCCCTATTATAATTAAGTATGTTATAAGCCCATAAGGATCAAGAGTAATGTAAGTAGTGGCCTCAAAATCAAGAAACCATTCTTGTTCATTGTGGGCCATAATTGTCGAGGTTGGTAGGCCTTAAAGAATAATGTTTACCTCAAGATGTGGAGGGCCCAAATGAAAAGCTATGGAATGGGCATTTGGGTCAATGTAGTTGGAGTTAAAGGGGGCATACATGTAGTGAGACTAGCGAGCAAGATAACTGATTTTCTTGTAAATTTGGCATTAGATATGCAAACAAGCAATCAAAGTTTGTAGCAGGGGTAAAGAAATATTGAAGATTGGAGTTAGTGATTGGCATTAGATGTGGGGTATGTCTACAGTGGTAGTGGGGGCAAGCATTTGTGCTGTTTGGGGCAAATCTAGTAACAAAGGCAATGTTAGAGTATTAGGAGTTGGCTTCCATGGAGAAGGTAGTGTTGGAGTATTGGGAGTTGGCTTCCATGGAGAAGGTAGTGTTTGGAAGAGTCTATTCTACCAGTTCAAGCTAGGCCTTGTGGTTTAGCAACAAACTGCATAGGTCTTCGCAAGTTAGGAAGGTGGTTTTGGTATGCATGGAGATGGTAATTGCAAGAAAGGCAAATGGGTTCACCAATCCATGAAAAATATGGGTCAGATACTCATTATTTGAAACATATTCATGGATGAGTCGAGCTGGTTGACAATGGCATCAAGCTCCTGCTTAAAGTCAATGAATGAACCATCTTTTACAAGAATAGTCTAGATTTCTATAGAGGTGGGGTATTATGCAACAACAGTCATAATGTTGTCATTGCTAGTGTTAGGATCCATCCTCTAGCAATTTGGTCCTAAACAAGCCAATCATTGTAAGTAGGATTGGAGTTAGACATAATGGTTCCATTGTTAGTGGTGTTTGTGATAAATTCAAATGGACAAGGATATGAACCATCGAGGATACTCAAAACTCTAGAAGCATGTAGGTATGGCTCAATTTGTGTTTCCCAAACTAAGTAGTTGTTTCCTTTTAAGCAAACCTTGACAGTAGGGACGATTGGATAACTAGGTATAGGTAAAGGTAAGGCATATGTGGCAGCGTGGATATGGTTGTTTAGGTGGCCATTGGATATGTAGGATCAAAAAAATATATAGAGAGGTAAGTGGTGTTGGCAAATGATACCAAGTTAGAATAATTAATTCTACAAAATAATTAAATTATGTAGAGAAATTCTTAAATCAAAGTAAAATCTATAGACAAGAATGTTGACACAATATGTGAAAAAGTGTTTAGAATTTGATAAGAGAATATGTATAGGACTAAACCTTATATATAAGAATGAGTAAGATATCTATCCTAGGAAAGAAAATAATGACATAAATGATAGTTTTCTATTACAAATTAGGAAGACATTTAAAGGTTTAGAAATATAAGGATAGTATTCAACTTTGAATTCATTGTCTTGATTTGATTTGAATGTTGCGTCATTTTGTGGATCTTCTAGTTAGTGGCTGATGCTCTCTTTGGAATATTTGTTTGATGGAGAATCCAAAATGTAAGGTTTTATAGCTATCCAAGAAGAGGGGGTTGAATTGGATATTTAGAACTTATGAATTAAAAATTCCCTTTTCTGTTTTCTTACTTAAACACACAATGTAGTTAATTATCACAGTGGTGTCAAAGCATATAAATATAAATAAAGATAGAAAAATCAAGCTAAAAAATTACATAGTGGTTCGGCACTTTTCACCTACTTCTACCTTTTTCTCCTTAAACTTAAACTAAGTTGAAGTCTACTTTACTTCAAGCTAGGAGCACTCCTCTCTTACATATCACAACTCCTTAAAAAAAAGTTATACAATTTTTGGTTACAAAGTTAGGTTTATAAAAACCTTAGTACATTAAGCTAATCCTCAAATATGTGATATGGGTGAGGATTTAAGCTTATCAAAGAGCTAATTAAATGTGTAAAGAAATAATTCTAGCTCTAATCACGAAATCTCCAATTTTCACAAATCTAGGGTTTCGGATTTATAAGGATCTTTATGTGCAAATAATGTTTTAGATAATCTAGCACATACAAAGATCAATCTATCAAATGATATTCACAAGATAATGAATTTAGGAAATATCATCAAAGATTTTCTTTTTCTTCAAGGATTGAAGAACATGACAGTGAGAATAAATGACTCAAAGCTTCGATCTCTTTTGATCAAATCAGCAATATATCGATCAACAAGCACAAACATTCACCTGAAGCTCCCTTTTATAGTAGATTTTCAAACCTTGAACATGTTAAGGTTTCAGTTCAAACCTGCTTGAATTTCTTCCATTGAGATTTGATAGATACGACATCACATGGTTGTAGGGATGATGATTTTTGCAGTAGATAGCCATTCTAACACTCCATCGCTTCATTCTTCTTCCCGTTGGAGTCGAAGTCAAGAAAGAAAGTGAGAGGAGGAGGATGTCTTTAGTCGGGTGTGTGGCTAAGGCTTCAGGTTTGTTCAACGTAAAAGCTTAAGCTCTTATCAAACTGAGACACTACCATTTCATTTAAGTGATAGGCATTGTGCTTTAGCTTTACAGGCTCCAGCTTCACAGGCTCCAGCTTCACAGGCTTCAGCTTCACAAGCTTCAGCTTCACAGGCTTTAGATATATATAGTCAGTCCAATAATGATATGTACTCTAATGTAACATGCCTTTGTCCTTCAAATGTACTTATAAGCACACCATTTCCAAGTATCACATTTTCTTAATATAAGCAATAATATGGATTATTCTACTAATTAAAACACACATAAAATAATTCATTTTAACTTCATATTTAATGTTTGATAGTGGAATGTAGGAAACCAGCTACTTTATAATATCATTAATTGATATTATAATTTGCACACGTTTTACTTCCTTTGATGTTTAATATGTGCACACAAGTTCATATATTCAACATAATAAAATTTTTCTCAACAAAACATACAAGCACATGATTTTCAACATTTTCCCCCTTTTTGATGATGACAAAATTTTCATAATGGATCCAACTAATTAGCACATGTTACTACTCAAATAGTATAAAGAGCCATAATCATATATCCAGTAATGTATGAATGCATAACCACAATAAGCATATTCATGTTTACACAGATATTCATTATGGCAAGTACATTCATTAGAGCAAGTATGTTTATGCTTACATACATACATTCATTCTGCACTAAAAGTCAGAAATGGAACATACATGTGCTACAATGTACTCTTTCCCCCTTTTTGACATTAGCAAAAAGAATATCATGCTAAAAGATAATCGAGGAAGATGGATAAAAATGAAGAGTATGAGTTACATGAAAAGATGGAGGGTAGCAGATGAGTAGTAGAGATCTGACCTTATACCGAATGTGCAAGTAGTGCTCCCCTTCAAGATAGGAACCGAATAGAGAATATACTACAAGCAAGGTGTAGAAAAAAAAATTGCTTACAAATTTTAAGCAATATCATCAATTAGACACATACCAAGCTCTCTTAGGAGAGTAGAGAACTTTTCATTATCCAATGGTTTGGTAAAGATATCAGCAAGTTGCTAGTCAGTTCGAAGAAACTCAATGGAAATATCAGATTTTTCAACATGATCTCAAATGAAGTGATGTCTTATTTCTATATGTTTGGTTTTAGAGTGTTGTATTAGATTTTTAGTTAAATTTATTGCACTGGTATTATCACATTTCAATGGAATCTTAGTAAAGAAGATGCCATAATCTTCTAATTGCTGTTTCATCCATAGAATCTGAGCACAACAGCTAGTTGTAGCTATGTATTATGCCTTAGTGGAAGAAAGAACAATGCTATTTTGTTTCTTAGGGTGCCAAGAAACCAGCATGTGTCCTAGAAATTGACATGTACCACTTGTACTTTTCTATCTATTTTACAACCAACATAGTCAAAATCACTAAATGCATATAAATCAAACATAGTGTCTCTTGAGTACCAAAATCCTAATGTAATTGTATCCTTTAGGTACCGAAAGATCCTTTTAACAGCTTTTAGATGTTGTTCCTTGGGATTAGATTGAAATCATGCACACAAACAAACACTAAACATAATGTTTGGCCGAGAAGCAGTTAAATATAGTAAGGAACCAATCATGCCTCTATACATTTTAGAATCAACACTAACTCCAACATTATCATGTGACAAAGATGTAGATGTGCTCATGGGGTGTTGATTGGTTTAGAATCATGCATGTTGTATTTTCCTAAACAACTCTTTTGTATATTTAATTTGACTTATGAATATTCCTTTAAATTTTTGTTTAATTTGTAACCCAAGAAAATAATTTAATTCACCCATCATATTCATTTCAAATTCATGTTTCATAGAATCTACAAATTTTTCACACATAACAAAATTTGTAGAGTTAAATACAATATCATCAACATAGATTTGGACAACCAAAATTTCTTTCCCTTGTGTCTTAACAAACAAAGTATTATCTACCTTGCCTTTTCTAAAATTTGTATTTAGTAGAAAGGTACTTAGCTTGTCATACCAAGCCTGTGGGGCTTGTTTCAAACCATATAAAGCTTTAGAAAGCTTAAATACATGATTTGGACATGTGGGATCTTTAAATCCAGGTGGTTTTTCAACATAAACTTCTTCTTTTACAACACCATTTAAGAAGGCACCCTTTACACCCATTTGAAAGAGTGTAAAGTTCATGTAACAAGCAAAAGCAAGCAGCATTCAAATGGCTTCTAATCTAGCTACGGGTGAAAATGTTTCATCATAGTCAATTCCTTCTTTTTAATTATATCCTTGTGCAACTAATCTAGACAAAGTTATTTTCCAAATTTGATTTTGAAATTATTATAACACAATTGACTTATACTTAATAAATTAAACTTCAATTGATCAACATACAGCACATCATATATGAGAAGAGATTTTGAGTTACCACTGGTGCCTATACCTTTAATTCTTCCCTTAGAGTTATCTCTAAAAGATACGGTACCTTTGGATTTCAACTCAAGTGTTGAGAAGAGCTTCATCATCCCAGTCATATGATGGGAACAGTCGTTGTCCAGAATCCACAATTCTTTGTGCTTCTTCTTGTCTATGTTCATGCTCATATCCTACAGAAACAAAAGTTTGTGTTGGAGATCTTGGTACCCTTTTTTCTTTGGGTCTATGAGTGTTAGTTTCTACTGCATTGTTTATTTTCTTAGGTATCCACACTTTCCTAATCTTGTATGCTCTTCTAAATCTAATAAGACATGTATCAAATGAATGACCAATATAGTTACAATAAGAACATTTATGATGTAGCGGAAATACACAGTCCTTATTATCAAAGAAGTTTGTAGATGTTTTTATGTTCTTCAAAGAGTAATATCCTATACCAACTTTATTGTACACACCTCTTTGTGATTTTAACATATTATTTAACAAGTTGCTACCTTTTGTGAACTTCTGTAACAATATATTAGTGTCATCCAATTTCATTTGAATTTCAAATTTTTCTTTTTCTAGCTTTAGAATTTTCATGTTAAGTGTGGTTATGTCTCGGTTCTCACATACCATTTTTGAGATATCATCATGCTTATTTTCTAGATAAGAATAAGTATTAATCATAGAGCATGTATTAGATTTCATAGAAATGTTCTCAGATACATTAATACTTTCATGCATACAAGTCATATACGATGTCATGACAAGTTTATCAATTTCAGATTTAACTTTTGCATATTTATATTTAGCTTTCATCCTCTTATATTTTTCTTTCATTCTTGTTGCATATTCAACCAAATCAAAGAAAGCAATCTCAATATCACCACTAAGATTTGTTTTGGACGCAGAATCACTTACCTCAAGTTCTTCTTCTATTGTTGCATTGGTGGTTAAGTAAAGGTGGGCAACTTCTTCTTGTTCTTCTTCATCTAATGAAGAGCTTTCATCATCCCAAGCAGCAATCATTGCCTTCTTCTTACCTTTATTGTTCTTCTTCTTAAGTGAAAGACAATCAGCCTTGATATGTCCAAGTTTTCTACACTCATAGCATAAGTTATCCCTAGAATCATATGTTTCATTCTTTCTAGGTTGTCCTCTATTTCTTCCTAGGTCCTTTTTAAGATATTTTCTGAATCTTCTAGCTATAAAAGCAATCTCATCATTTTCGGACTTAATTTCTTCAGTCTTTTCTATTTCTACTTTTAGATTAAGTGACCTTCTATTCTCTTTTTCTCTTACCCTTCTAATTAATTGCATTTCATGAGTCTTTAGTGATCCTAATAGATCATCTAGGGTTAGATTATCAAGATCATGAGCTTCTTCTATGGCCATTTTCTTTGGATCCCAGCTCTTAGGTAAGGACACTAGCATTTTTCTAGCCATTTCTTCATTTGTATAGGTCTTACCTAAAAACTTAAGTTCAGAGACTATTTTTGTGAATCTACCAAACATGTCACTAATAGTTTCAGATTCAAGCATGGTAAATAATTTATAATCATGAGTGAGCATGGTTACCTTGGATGACTTAACCTTTTTAGTACCTTCAAATATAACTTCTAACTTGTCCCGTATTTCCTTGTCGGTGAGCCAAGATGATACTTTGTTGAATTCATGAGCCTTCAGCCCACTATAAATCATATTCATAGCCTTAGCACTTATTTCCATATTTTAGCTTCATTTTTACTCCATTCGTCAGTTTCAAATAAAGTGGTACCCTTTCTGATTATTTGCCAAGCTTCAGGGTCTTGACCGACAATGAAGACTTGCGTAAGTTGCTTCCTATGTCTATAATTTATCCCATCAAATAAAGGCGGTTTATTATACCTTATAACAGCTACTCCTTTCTTCATAGCCATGTGAGTAGATCTACTCTAGGATATTAAGCCTTTAAAATAGAGAATCTAGCTCTAGATGCCAATTGTAAGGTTTTATGGCTATCCAAGAAAAGGGGTTGAATTAGATATTTAGAACTTATGAATTAATAAATTCCCTTTTCTATTTTCTTACTTAAACACATAATGTAGTTAATTATTACAGCAATATTAGAGCATATAAATATAAATAAAGACAGAAAAATCAAGCTAAAAAATTACACGGTGGTTTGTCACTTTTCACCAACTTCCACCCTCTTCTCCTTCAACTTAAACCAAGTTAAAGTCTACTTTACTTCAAGCTAGGAGAACTCCTCTCCTACACTCCACAACTCCTTAAAAAAGAGTTATACAATTTTCGATTACAAAGTTAGGTTTATAAAAACCTTAGTACATTAAGCTAATCCTCAAATATGTGATATGGGTGAGGATTTAAGCTTATCAAAGAGCTAATTAAATGAGTAAAGAAATAATTCAAGCTCTAATCACAAATCCCCAATTTTCACAAATCTAGGGTTTCAGATTTACAAGGATCTTTCTGTGCAAATAATGTTTTAGATAATCTAGCACATGTAAAGATCAATCTATCAAATGATATTCATAAGATAATGAATTTAGGAAATATCACCAAAGATTTTCTTTTTCTTCAAGGATTGAAGAACACAACAGTGAGAACAGATGAGTCAAAGCTTCAATCTCTTTTTATCAAATCAGCAATATATCGATTAGCAAGCAAAAACATTCACCCGAAGTTCCCTTTTATAGTAGATTTTCAAACCTTGAACACGTTAGGGTTTCGGTTCAAACTTGTTTGAATTTCTTCCGTTAAGATTTGATAGATACGACATCACACGGTTGCAAGGATGATGATTTTTGTAGTAGATAGCCATTCTGACACTCAATCGCTTCATTTGTCTTTCCGTTGGAGTCAGTGTCAAGAAAGAAAGTAAGAGGAGGAAGATGGCTTCAGTTGGGTGTGTGGCTAGGGCTTTAGGTTTGTTCAACATAAGAGCTTAGGCTTTTATCAGACCGAGATGCTACCGTTTCATTTAAGTGATAAGCGTTGGGCTTCAGCTTCATGGGCTCCAGCTTCACGGGCTCCAACTTCACAGGCTTCAGCTTCACAGGCTTCAGCTTCACGAGCTTCATATATATATATATATATATGGTCGGTTCAATAATGATATGTACTCTAATGGAACATGTCTTTGTCCTTCAAATGTACCTATAAGCACACCATTTCCAAGTATCACATTTTCTTAATATAAGCAATAATATGAATTATTCTACTAATTAAAACACATATAAAATAATTCATTTTAACTTCATATTTGATGTTTGATAGTGGAATGTAGGAAATTGGCTACTTTATAATATATTAATTGATATTATAATTTACACACATTTTACTTCCTTTGATGTTTAATATGTGCACACAAGTTCATATATTCAACATAATAAAATTTTTCTCAACAAAACATACAAGCACATGATTTTCAACACAAAAATCTTGCTTGGTTGATGTGGTAAGATTGAACCTTTAACATTTTTCAATCCTTAAATATTCCATTTCCTTTATAGCTTTACATCCAAATGAGCCATAGATCAATAGTGATGAATAAGTCCCTGGTGCAAACACTTATATGGTTTCTTCCATTAGTAAGTTACAAAACTTCTCATTTTATAATGGCAAAGATTCTTTCAAGTAGGGAATAATAAGTTTTTAGATGTAACTCATTCTAGTTTTGGCTATTTTCCTCATAAAAAATTGATATTGCAAGATGTTCTTATTGCGCCTCATGTACAAAGAAACTTACTTTCAATTTCAAGACTCACTGATGATGATTTCCTTTGTTATTTTATTTTCACCATAACTTCTTTCTACATTAAGGATTTTAGGACACACCAAAATCTAATAAAAAAGGTTAGATGAAAATGTCTATACTTGCTACAAAAGACACATTTTTAGGTGCTTTTCTCCTCACAACAACAATGGGTTAGCTAGCCTACTTGGCACTATAGACTCAAGCACCTAGGGAACTTTGCTCTGAAACTTCTCTAAGAGTAAAGATAGATTTCTATCCTAGTAAATAAAATTTCTTTTGTAATCATTATCACCTTAGCAAAAGTTACAAGCTACCTTTTTAGTCTTTAAAAGTAAAAAGCAAGCACCCCTTTCAAAAGGTGCATAGTGACCTTTAAAGGCTAGCGTCTATAGCTTGCCATCAAGGATTCATCTACTATATATTGTTTATAAACTATTACACTCATTTCACGTGGATTTTTCCACTTAAATAAAAATTTGATATATTTGTTGTCTTTGTCAAATTCATGAAGTATGTCAAAACCCAATTCAATTCCACCATTAAAGCTTTGCAAACTAAAAATAGTAGAGAGCATTTAAGCATAGTTTTCTAGAATTTTCTTGCTAATAATGGCACTCATCACTTATTATCTTACCCACAAAAACTTAAGCAAAATGGTATGGTTGAGAGAAAACATTGGCATGTAGTAAAGCTCACTCTTGCTATGCTCTAACACACTCACATGCCTAAAACCTTCTAGTTTGAGGCATTCTCCAAATCAATATTCATTATTAATAGGCTTCCCACTCTTATTCTTAAGTAGGCAACACCATTTTCTTTATTTTATTAACAACCTCATGATTATTCCTTTTCAAGGGTCTTCAATTGTTGTTGCTTTCAAAATCTTTGGGATTATGTTGACAATAAATTTGTTAACCACTCAATGCATTGCTTATTTTTAGGGTACAATGAAAGTCACAAAGGCTATTGCTACCTCCACATTCCTATAAGCAGAGTCTACATATCAAGACATGTTCTTTTCAATAAGTAGAGCTTTTCATTTGTTGGTGCAACTTCTTCTAGATAATTTACAACATTCTTTTTCATTAAACCACTTGTGACTTTGGGAACTTTTGATGATCCTAGTACTGTACAATTATCTAGTTCTCTAGTTTTCACCATAAGATATTGCCATACACTTCTTGCAAAAGGAAGACACTCCACAAGGCCTTTATTACAACCAACAATATCTATTTCATCTTGACCATAGTCAACAACTCATTGTTTAACCACCATAGATCCAGCATCTAACCTAACTTCTTTTCTTAAACTTGCACCTAGTGTGGATTTTTCAAGCACCTTACTTTTATGCCTTCTTCACCAACACCACACAACATATTTAATAAGCCAATTATATTAGAGTCACCATCCTCCTCTATCATATTTTCTACCCACACATTCCATGGTAACTAGAGGCAAGTTTAGTATATTTAAAACCAATCCTAAGTATGCCTTAACCATAACTCTAGTAGTCCTACAAGTGCCTATTTCTTTACATGAGCCCTTAATCACAAAGGTTGGCATGCTACCATGACTAACAAGATGGCTACTCTTGCTCAAACTCAAACTTGGACATTGGTCTCTCAATAACCACATATGCATATGATAAGGTGCAAATGGTTTTTTAAACCCAAATTAGCTATTGATGGATCTTTTGGTTAATTGAAAGCTTAATTGGTAGTAAAAGGCTTCCATCAACTTGTTGAAAATAGATTATTTATACATCCTTATCCTCCCTATTGTCATAGTCAAACAATAGCCTATCCTATAATTTGATGTAGCCAATACATTTTTGCATGGCTACTTGGATACTTTTGTTTTTATGGAACAATGACTTAGATTCACAAATCCTTCTTAACCTTCAACAATTTTTCATCTTCATTAGGCCCTTCATGATCTTAAATAAGCTCTTTAAGCCTAATTTGAACAGTTCAACACACATATGCTTAACTATGGGTTTTTCTATTTTATTTATAATCCATCCTTGTTTATTTTTTAGTAAAATGGAGTTGTGCTATGGCTGCTCCTTTATGTTGATGATTTGCTCATCACTAGAAAAGCATTAGCTTCCATTCAACATTTGATGCCACATTTATATTCTACATTTCCTCATGAGTCTCTTAGACCTATTCACTTTCTCTTGGGACTGGAAGTTGTGAAACTCCTAGGTGGTTGCATCCTACCACAATGGTAGTATAGTTTAGACATCCTTCAATTTAGCTCAATGCTCTTTTACAAAACCATTGTCACATTAATGGCAACTAAGCTCTCTATTCTTCATAATGCAACTATACCATGTTTAATCTCATCTTTCTTCTAAAGTCCACTAGGTGCCTTGCAATAGCTGATAATAACTGTTGGAAAATAGGGTTTTGTTGTGACTAAAAATATTTTCTTGTAAATATCAATTCTTAAAATATGTTTTTCTAAGTGTGCAAAAAAAAAACTATAGGAAGTAAAAGGTGTATAAATTATAATATCAATTAATGATATTATAAAGTAACCGGGTTCCTACATTTCCTTATAAAATATATTCTTAAAGTTCTTGTGACATATATTCTAATATATGTTGATTATTTGAATATATCAATTATTTGAATATTTCTTTAAGAAAAATTAAATATATTTGAATATATTTTATTTTAGGAATATGATACTTGGTTTGATGAAATTGCAGGAATGTGAAGGACATCAACTTTATGATAATATTAGTTCAAAATCAATATATGCAACATACCAAAATATGAACTTCGTAAAAGATCATATTTTTAAACCTTGTTGATATTGGACCGTATATACCTACTAAATATGTTATCAATGGACTGGACCCTTGCTGCTAGACTGAGATGATACAGTGCGGCCCAAGTTCACGTCAGCCCAATCTCGTTCCTTGTTACGATGTCGTCTTGATCATAACTGAGGCTTCCTTGTTACAATGTCGTCTTGATCATAACTGAGGCTTCCTTGTTACAGTGTCGTCTTGATCAAGATTGAAGCTTCTTTGTTATGCTTTTGGGCTACGATGTCGTCTCACTTAAGGGCACATAAGAGGCACTTATTCTTCGACGAGTTATGCCCTAGCTACTAGCCACTTCACTTCTCCCCAATGCTACCTTCGCTTCTCTCAAATGCCAAAACCTTAACGTGAGGAATCTGGAGGAGATGGGCTATCAAAATAGTCAGATTTTGAATCAGAAGGCTGAAATGAGGCTGATTTGATAGATAGCCTACTATTCCTAACGGGAAGAAGGCTATGGTTCAAGTTTGATTCAAAGAAAAGCCCTAGATCTGCTTCTATTTAAAGGAGATGTGTGCATGAAGGTTTTGGCTTGATGATTGACATCTATTTGAAGTGTTCTCTTTGTGAAGAAAGTCTATTAAGCTCACTTACCATTTGATCTGAGTTTGTTCATTATTCAGTGATTCACAAGGGTTCGGTGATATTCAATAATCTGCTTTGATCTTTGATTATATCTTCAATCATAGCTTGTATAACATTATTTATGTGTTGATTTCACTTATAAACATTTTCTGCACATAAATTTTGAGGAGAATTCAAAACCCTAATTTTTCCAAATTGGGGATTTTGTGATAGGAGCTTAATATCTTGATATATATGTTTGAATAGCTCTTCTGATTAGCAACATCCCATAAACTAACACATTATTTGGAGATTTGCTATTGTATATAATGTTTTGATCATAACTTGTATTCGGACTTGATAATTCCTTTGAGAAGGAATTATTTGGATTAAGGAAAACGTATTTTCCTAATCAGGTTGAGTAAAGGTGACTTCAATCGGTTGGATTGAAGGAGAAGAGGGTGGATGTAGGACTTTAAGATAGAGTGCCGAACCACCATGGTAAATTAGGTGTTAATTCTCGTACTCTTTACTTAAATAATTCTGTTTGATTACTTATTATCATATAAATTGTTGAATTATTTGATTGAATCATTTATTTAAACAAAAGCATAGTTTTTGGTACAATAACAATTCAACCCCCTTCTTGTTAAGCCATAAAACCCAACAATAACTTGTCCAAAATTGGCCTTTTTATTAAGCAAACTCTGCCAACCCATGCACTCTACAATGAATATGGATCTTCACTACCTTAAGGGACCTCTACATTATTTACATGGTTCCTTCTCACTTTGACTTTGCCTACACTCTTTCTATACACTTTGGTTATGTGAATATAGTGATATTAACTAGGTTGGTTGTTATAAGACATGATGATCAACTTTAGGCCATTGTTTCTTTCTCGGCAACAACTTGATCTCATAAAGGTTAAAGTGCCAATCAACTATATCTCAATCTTCTGTTGAAGCAAAATATTGAGCCCTTGCCTCACTAGTAGCAAAGTCAATATGCCTTTAGTCTTTTTTAACTTGGACAGTTGCTAAAAGAACTTCATTTGTCTCATTGAGCTTTAAAGACCTAAAATTGGCAATGTTGATGCCATTTAGGAATAAATAAGCTACTTTATTAGCCATTTAGAGAAGCTATAGAGCAAAATTGAAGGCTTTGCTCTAATACCCAAAAAAAACTCAAAATGAAAAAAGAGAAAGGAGATGAGCTTAACACAAAAAAACCCTTTATAATTTGAATTATGCTCGTATATTGTAGCTTGAGGAATATATAGAGTTATGAATTATATTTAGGGAAGTTATAAAAAGGTAGCATAGCCTAATTCTCTTAAACTATTAGCATTAATCTAGCTATAATTTACAATAGTGATGAGAAAAAGGCTATGTCTTAGAATTAGGTGGTTGGTTAAACAAGGTTAAAGGAGTTCAAATAGTTTATTCTATCAAATTAATCAAAGCCTTTTGCTACCAATTGGCTTTTAATCAATCAAGAGATCTATCAAATGGATAATATAGGTTTAAAAATCCATTTGCACTACCACATGCATATGTGGTTGTTGTGGAACAAATGTCTAGGTCTAAGTTCAAGCAAGAGTAGCAATCTCGTTAATCATGGTAGCATGCCAACCTTTGTGATTAAGGGCATCATGTAGAGAAGTGGGCATTTATAAAAAAAGTACTAGAGTCATGGTGAAGGCATACTTAGGATTAAACTTAAAGATCCTAAACTTGCCTATAGTTACCATCAAGTTGTGTGGGTAGAGGAGGTGATAAAGAGAATGATGATGACTTTGATACAATTGGCTTGTTAGATATGCTATGTGATGCCTAGAAAAATCCACACTAGGAGAAAAGTTAGTTTGGATGCTAAATCTATGAAAGTTAAACAATAAGTTATTAATTATGGTGAGGATGAAAGAGATATTGATGGTTGCAACGAAGGCAATATGTATTGTATTTCTTATGCAAGATGTGTATGACAATGTCCTATGGTGAAATTTGAAGTGTTGGATAGTTATGCAACACTAAGATTAGCAAAAGTTCCTAGAGTCACAAGTGGTTCAATGAAGGAGAATGCTACACATGATCTAAAAGAAGTTACACCAACAAATGGAAAGCTCTACTCATTGAAGAGAAAATGCCTTAAGATGTAAACTCTACATGTGGAATATAAAGGCAACAATAGTCTTTATGATTATTGTTGTATCTAAAAAAAGGCATTGTAGTGAGTACTCAACAAGCTTCTTGTTAGCATAATCCCAAAGATATAGGAAGCAACAGCAACCAAAGAGCCTAAAAAAGGAATAATCATGAGTTATTGATAAAGTAAAGAAACAATGATGCATGCTTGAGAATAAGAATGGGAAGCTTTTTAAAGAATACTAATGTGGAGAATGCTTCAAACTAGAAGGTTTTGGACATTTAAACATGATAGAGCATAGCAACATTGAGCTCTACTACATGTTAATTTTTTTTCTTGGCCACAATCTTCTATTCAAGTGTATGTGGGCAAGACAACAAGTGACAAGTGCCATTATTAGCAAGAAACATCTAAAAAATGGTGCTTAAAGACTTTCTATTGTTGTTAGTTTGCAAAGCTTTAAAGGTAGAGTTGAATTAGGTTTTCACATACTTCATGAATTTAACAAAGACAAAAAAATATATCATATTTTCATTTTAAGTGGAAAAATCCATGTGAAACAAGTATAATCATCTATAGACTAAAAAGGTAGCTTGCAACTTTTGCTAAGGTGACAAGGATTACAAAAGACATTATTATTTGGTAGAATAGAAATTTATCTTTGCTGTTGGAGAAGTTTTAGAATTAAGTTCCCTAGGTGCATGAGTTTGTAGTGCTAAGTAGCCAAGTCAACCCATTGCTGCCATGAGGAGAAAAACACCTAAAATCATGTCTCTAGTAACAAGCAAAGACCTCTCATCTAACCCCTTTTACTAGAGTTTGGTGTGTCCTTATATCCTTAATGTAGAAATAAGTTTTGGTGAAGATAAAATAACAAGGGAAATCATCAATGAGTCTTGAAATTGAGCATAAGTTTTTTTGTACATAAGGTGTAATAAGAACATCTTGCAATGGCCTTTACCATAAGGAAGATACCTAAAACCAAAATGAGTTACATCTAAAAACTTGCCATTGCCTACTTAAATAGAAATTTGCCATTATAAGGTGAGAAGGTTTACAACTTACCAATGGAGGAAGCCACATGAGTGTTAACACCATAGTCATGGACCCATTCGTCACTAGTGATCTATGGATCATTTAGATGTAGAGCTATAAAGGCTTATGGAATATTTAAGGATTAAAAAACATGATTAAATCATTTGAAGCAATCCATTGTAGAGTGTCTCTTTGTGGCATAAATTTGGTAGATAACAAGTTGGATAATGCTTGTTGTTAGGTATTGCAATGAGCAAACTTGGCATTTTGAGTAGATCATGAGAATCTTGTACCTTGCAAAGAGAAAAATTTGGAAGAGGAATATGTTGAGTTCTTTTCCCTTTATTGTCAAAACAACCTCCATGATTGTTTCTTTGAGTAATATAGGAAGTGTTGTAATTGACAATGGGATGAAAGCAAATATGCCGAGAATCATATGCTTGAAGCTAGATAATGACCTCAAAGTGACATGGTATTGGAGATTGAAACATAGTTGCAATATATGAGCATAGTTCAAATTATAAAGGGCTCTCTTGCTTTAAGCTCATCTCTCTTCTCCTCTTTTGTTTTGAGTTCATTTTTCTTCTAGTAAATGGTAGTGCACCAAACATGGTATGCTTAGACTTATCCATTGGTGTATATTTTTCACAAAAAATGATATTGTAGAGAAATATATTAGTATATTTAAAGTACCATTAGAGCCTTGAAATCTAGAGCTAATGTGTTAAGGCTTTTTTTTTTTAGGCGAGTAGGAAAGGGGTAAGGGGAGGGAGTGCATTTATTTTTATGGCAATATATTTTAAGAATAGGATGCCCACACCTTTATTTTTTTCAAGGTAAAACCCCATTTAGATACTCCAATTTCTTATCAAAGTTTTCTATAATTTTGCTATCACACTAATATTCATTATGATGATAAGTTTGGTCTAATGTCCATTAACTACGTATTATGGGATATCCTCCCTATTAAGAAAATTATGTTTTAGGCTTTGCACACTTGTTTTTGCTTCTACAATTTTTATTATGCTTAAGGTTGCCTCTTTTACTAGATCTAGATATTGTCTTATGCATATTTTTCAAGTTTTTGAATTATTTTGCATGTAATTTAGTGGCTCAAATTCATAGTTATTATGAGAAACTAGTTTTTAGTGTAGTTATCATTTGATCTTTTTCACCACTTGTAAGAACGTTTCTAGTGCAGTTTTCCTTTTGAGCTTTTTTTTTATTTCTTATCAAAGAATTCCTTTCACACAAGCTATCTTTTTAACTATCATCTTGTTGAGTAGTTAGACCACTGACTTGTTCAGCCTTTTCAATTGCACTTTAGGGATGATTTCTAGATGATGGATAATGGTAGTAGTGAAGGAACTAGAGGAATATCAAATCTTTATCTAAGGCCAAGAAAGTCAAGATGGACTTGAGTTTGGGTACCTAATATTAGGTTTCATATTTTTGTTGAGTTTTTTAGACAATTATGTTTAGTTCTATTATTATTTTTAAATAAATTCTATGGCTTGAAATAATTGAAACTTAGACATGTTAATAGTCCAAAAACCTAGTCAATGTAAAAGTCCAAAACTCAGTCTTTTTAGGAATCCACTGTTGACTTTTATGACCTAACAAGAAGGGGGTTGAATTGTTGTTGTACCAGACAATCCATTTCTTTCTAAAATCTAACAATAACTTTAACAATTTGTATAATATTAATAATATGCAAACAGAAATATGTAATCAAGAAAAGGACAAGAAAAGAAACACTCAATTTACCACGGTGGTTCTGCACTCTATCTTAGAGTCCTACGTCCACCCTCTTCTCCTTCAATCAAACTGATTGAAGTCCCTTTTACTCAATCTGATTAGGAGAACACGTTCTCTCTAATCTAACTAATCCCTTCTCAAGGAATTACCACGTCCGAGTACAGATAGTGATTAAAGGATCAGATACAATAGCAAATCCCTAAATAATATGTCAATATATGGGATATTGCTTATCAGAGAAGCTATTTAAACAAATATATCAAGATACAAAGCTCCTAATACGAAATCCCTAAATTGGTGAAATTAGGGTTTCAGATTTTCCTCAAGATTTATGTGCAAAAATGTTTATAAGTGAAATCAGCACATAAATAATGTTATACAAGCTATAATTAATGATATTCTCAAAGATTGAACCAAATAATCAACTATCACCGAAAGCTTGTAAACCACGAAAATGGTGTATGATCTCGAATAAGATGTTAAGCAAGCTGAGCAGATTATCTTCACAAAGAAAAATGCTTCAAATAGATGTTGCTCATCAATCAATCCCTTCACGAACACATCTCCTTTAAATAGAAGCAAATCTAGGGTTTTCTATTTGAGTCAAACCTTAACCATAGCCTTTTATCCGTTGGGAATAGTAGACTGTCCATCAAATCAGCTTCATTTCACCCTTTTGATTCAAAATCCGATCGTTCTGACAACCCATCTCCTCCACATTTGCTCCGTTGGAGCTTTAGCGCTTAAGAGAGACAAAGGCAGCGTCGGGGTGAGAATGATGTGGTTAGGGCTTGACCCCTCGAGAGATAAACGTCTCTTATGTGCCCTTAAGCAAGACGACATCATAGCCAGCAAGCGTACCGAGAAAGGTTCTGGTGTGATCAAGACAACACCATAATGGAGATCTCAGATAATGATCAATGCAACACCGTAGTGGAAACGGGATTAGGCAGGCTGACGTGAACTTGGGCCGCACCTATGTTCTCACAGTCCAATAGCCACAGTCCAGTCCAGTAATACTATATATATTCAGCATGTGTACCCGGTCTAATATCAACATGATCCAATATCAATACATTTGCAATGTATTGCATATATTAAACTTAAGCTCACATATTTTTCTTGCAATTTCACCAACCAAGTATCATATTCCTAAAATATATTAAAGTATACTTCATAGTTCTTGAGAAAATATTTAGATAAACAATATATTTAAATAATCAACATTTATTTGAATATATGTAACAAATACTTTAAAAGTATATTTTATGAGAGAATGTAGGAACCCGGTTACTTTATAATATCATTAATTGATATTATAATTTGTACACCTTTTACTTCCTATAGTTTTGCTTTTTGAACATTTTGAAAAACATATTTTGAGAATTGATATTTTTCAAGAAAATATTTTCAATCACAACAAAACCCTATTTTCCAACAATCTCCCCCTTTTTGATGATGACAAAATATATTTCAATAGTATCGCACGTCATCAAATATCAATTATGTTTTTCAAAAGGAACACAGCTCAACATTGCATCATGGATACATCTTTATGATCAAACACATGTCTCCTATGCATGTGACTAGCAAAGTTTGAAAGTTTGTATAGAACATGCAGAAATTTTGTTAAACATAGGTGATATGTATATGTATCCCACATTCTGCACTGATAGTCAGAAATGAGACTTCACATGTGCACACTATTCTCTCCCCCTTTTTGTCATAAGCAAAAAGAATAATTATGCAAGTGAGTAGAAAAAGATACAGTAAAAAAAAATGAGCAGGCAACAACGGAATGGAGAGAAAAGTAGGGTACTGACCGGAGGCTGTATGAGTGAGATTAGAGCCGCTCCCCCTCAAATCGAGTAGTGTGAAGAATAGTAAAAAAATAGAGAGATAGTAGTAATAAGCAATTTAAAGGTTTTCAGGAAGTAATATGCCAAGTTCTCGTCTAAGAGCATAAAATCCATCCTTTGGTAAAGGTTTGGTTAAAATATCGGCAATTTGATGATCAGTACTCACAAATTCAAGCATAATGTCACCTTTTTAAACATGATCGCGAATAAAATGATGTCTAATTTCTATATGCTTTGTTTTAGAGTGCTGAATAGGATTCCTAGTGAGATTTATAGCACTTGTGTTATCACATTTTAGTGGAACTCTATGTGATAAGATTCCATAGTCTTCCAATTGCTGTTTCATCCATAAAAGTTGAGCACAGCTACTGGCAACAGCAATATATTCGGCTTCAATAGAAGAAAGAGCTACAAAGTTTTGTTTTTTAGAGTGCCAATAAATAAGCATATTTCTAAGATAATGACATCCACCACTCGTACTCTTCCTATCTAGTTTGCAACTAGCATAATCAAAGTCACTAAATGCATGCAAATCTAGAGTGGTGTCTCTAGGGTACCAGATTCCTAGGGAAGCTGTGTCTCTAAGATATCTAAATATCCTCTTAATAGCAACTAGATGCGGTTCTTTAGGATTGATTGATATCTAGCACATAGACACACACTAAACATGATATCAGGCCTGGATGTAGTTAAGTATAATAAAGAGCCGATCATACCACGATACAATTTTGTATCTACACTAATTCCATCTTCATCATTAGATAATGATAAAGAAGTGCTCATTGGTGTGTTCATTGGTTTAGAATCATGCATCTTGTATTTCTTGAGCAATTCATTTGTGTATTTGGTTTGACTTATAAAAGTCCCTTTGTTGGTTTGTTTGATTTGTAACCCAAGAAAGTATGTTAATTCACCTATCATACTCATTTCAAATTCACTTTGCATGCATGCAGCAAATTCTTCACATAATTTTGAGTTAGTAGAGCCAAACACAATATCATCAACATATATTTGAACAATCAAAAAGTTTTTTCCTTTGTTCTTTATAAATAATGTGTTATCCACTTTTCCTTTTCTAAAATCATGATTAATTAAGAATGAACTTAATTTATCATACCAAGCCCGTGGAGCTTGTTTCAAACCATATAAAGCTTTTGATAATCTAAAGACATGGTTTGAATAAATTGGATCTTCAAATCCAGGTGGTTGTTCAACATATACTTCTTCTTTTATAATACCATTCAAAAATGCACTTTTAACATCCATTTGAAATAAGGTAAAGTTCATACTGCAAGCAAATGCAAGTAAGATCCGAATAACTTCCAATCTAGCTACAAGTGCAAATGTTTCATCATAGTCAATTCCTTCTTCTTGACTGTATCCTTGTGCTACTAATCTAGCCTTATTTCTAGTGATGGTACCATTTTCATCTAGTTTGTTCCAAAATACCCATTTTGTACCTATGACCAGATGATCCTTTGGTCTAAGAACTAGGTTCTAGACCTTGCTTCTTTCAAACTGATTCAATTCTTCTTGCATAGCAAGAAGTTAGTTTTCATCCTCAAGAGCTTCATCTACTTTCTTAGGCTCTACTTGAGATAAAAAGGCTTAATGTTCACATATGTTGTGAACCCGAGACCTTATGCTTACTTTAACATTTCGATCACCTATAATGTGATTGTGATCTACTTCATTTCTAACTCTAGGAAGGAGGGTTCTCTAGTTTCGGCCCCCTCCACACTTCAGCCCTATTTGGAACATTTTTAGTTCCATCATTTGCTTCGGTCTCTAGAATACCTTGGCATTCATCCTCAAACTTAACATGAATTGACTCTTCTACAACTAAAGTGTTTATTAAATATTCTATATGCTTTACTTGTGTGAGAGTATCCAAGAAATATTCCTTCATCACTTTTGGAATCAAATTTTCCAAGTGATTCCTTTCCGTGTTTCAAGATAAAACATTTACTTCCAAAAACATGAAAATATGAAATGTTTGGTTTTCTTTCAAAGAATAACTCAAAGGGTGTCTTTTTCAAAATAGGTCTTATTAATGCACGATTTGAGATATAGCAGGCAGTGTTTATAGCTTCTCCCCAAAAGTGTTTTGGAAGATTGTATTCACACATCATAGTTCTAGCCATCTCTTGAAGTGTTCTTTTTTTCTTTCAACAACATCATTTTGTTGTGGTGTTCTAGGAGCTGAAAAGTTGTGTGATATACCATTTTCTGAACAAAATTTTTCAAACAATTGGTTTTCAAATTCTCCACCATGATCAGTCCTTATTTTTACAATTGAAAAACCTTTTTCATTTTGAATCATTTTACAAAATTCAGCAAACTTTTCAAAAGCTTCATCTTTCCTAGCAAGCATATATGTCCATGTGAATCTAGAATAGTCATCTATAATAACTAAGACATATTGTTTACCATTCAATGTTGTTGTTCTCATAGGACAGAAAAGGTCCATGTGTAGTATTTCTAATGGTCTAGATGTGCTCACCACAAGCTTCGATTTGAAGCTGCTTTGTGTGTGTTTGCCCTTAATGCATGCTTCACATATTCTATCATTGTTGAATTCTAGAGAAGGAAGACCTTTTACTAAATTGTACTTATACAATTTTTCTATCAATCTTAGACCCGCATGTCCTAGCTTTCTATGCCACAACCAAGCATCAATATTTCTATTTACAACCAAACATGTTTGTTTAATATTCATCTTGCTCAAATCAAGCACATAGATATTGTCTTTCCTTTTTCCAACAATTTTATGATCAGCATACTCAACAAGACAGCTTTCTTTTCCAAATTTTATTTTGAACCCTTTATCACACAATTGACTTATGCTAAGTAAGTTAAATTTTAGCTCATCTACAAGCAATACTTCGGATATGAGTAGGGTGTTAGAGTTACCTATTGTTCCCATTCCTCTTATTCTTCCTTTGGAGTTATCTCCAAAAGATACTGTACCTCCATTTTTCAACTCAAGTGTTGAGAAGAGATCCCTCATCCCAGTCATGTGTCGAGAGCATCCGTTGTCCAGAATCCACATGTTCTTAAGCTTTTCTTTCCTTATCCATGCCTTCATTTCCTGCAGAAACAAATTTAATTATTGGAGTGCTTGGTACCCTTTTTACTTTGGGTCCATGAGTGTTAGTTCGACTTAGATTCTTGTCATTCTTAGGCAACCAAAGTTTCTTTACTTTGTAGGCCTTTCTAAGTCTTATGGGACATTTATCAAAATCATGACCAAAATAACTGCAGAAGGAGCATTTATTTTTATGCAGCGGAATTGAACCTTCTCTTTCCTTAAAGAATTGAGTAAATGATTTTGATTTATCATTCAATTTATACCCTAGTCCCGCCTTATCATATATACCTCTTTGAGAATTTAGAATTCTGTCTAACATGCAACTACCATTTGTGAATTTCTGTAACAGCAAGTTACTTGCATCAAGTTTTGATTTTAAATCACAGTTTTCTTTTTCCAGTTCACGGATTCTATTTTTAAGATTTTTAGCACACACATGTGAATTCTTTTTTTCATGTATTTCAATATCAGAAGATGCACTAATAGCACATAAGGTTTCTGTTCCTAATTGCATGTTTTCAGATTTTTCTTGTTTTTCATACATATCATTCATACGCATCATACTTCATATATGCATTGGCAGAAATAACAATGTCATCATTCAAAGAGATCATGGCATTTTTCTTTTCAGTTTGATCTCCATATGCAATAGGTTCTGAACTCTGTTCGTCAATACAATCAATTTTTTTTTGTATAGAATACAAATGTTCCTATTTTTCAAATTTATTTTTTGCTTTTAACTTTTTGTATTTATCTTTTAATTTATTTGTATATTCAACTAGATCAGAGAATGCAGTTTCTAATCCAGAATTTATTTGAAGAGACAGTTCAGAATCATTTACCTCATGATCTTCTTCCTTAAGAGTTGCTGTTGCGGTTAGACATAGATGTGCAACCTCTTCTTGAGTTTCTTCATCAGATGAAGAGTTCTCATCATCCCAGGCAGCAATCATTGCTTTCTTTTTGTTCTTTGTTTCTCTTCTTGATTGTCGACAATCAATCTTGATATGTCCTGGTTTCCTGCATTCATAGCACACATTCTCCCTAGGTTCATTTAATTCTTTTCTCCTATTTTCCCTATGTTTTTGTTTAAGCCTCTTCTTAGAAATTTTCTAAACCTTCTAGCTATAAGGGCTACTTCATCATTTTCTGACTCTTCTTCTTCAACTTTTCAACCTCTACTTTAAGTGCAAGTGATCTTCTATTTTCTTTTTCTTTCTCTCTTCTCATAAGTTGCATTTCATGAGTCTTAAAGAACCTAGTAGATCATCTAAGGTCAGCACCTCTAGATCATGAGCTTCTTCTATGGCCATCTTTTTAGGATCCCAACTCTCGGTAGGGATACTAACATTTTTCTCACCATTTCCTCATTTGTATAGGTTTTTCCTAATAATTTCAGTTCAAAATAATTTCAGTAGACCTACCAAACATATCACTAATAGTTTCAGAATCTTTCATAATGAATAGTTCATAGTCATGTGTAAGCATATTGACCTTAGAAGACTTTACCTTTTTAGTTCCTTCATAAATGACCTCTAACTTGTTCCAAATTTCTTTACCAGTAATGCAAGAGGACACTTTGTTAAACTCATGTGCTCTAAGACCACTATAGATCATATTCATGGACTTAGCATTTAACCCCATCAATTTAGCTTCATTTTTTGACCATTCATTAGTTTTGGGTAATGTAATACCCTTCTTGATTACTTGCCAAGCTTCTGGATCTTGACCTATTATAAAGACTTGCATTAATTGTTTCCAATGCCTAAAATTAATACCATCAAACAAGGGAGGTTTATTAAACCCCGTAACAGCTAACCTTTTTTCAGAGGCCATAATGTGGATCTACTTTAGGATGTTAGTCCTTTCAATCAAAGAACCTGGCTTCGATGCCAATTGTTGTTTTATGACCTAACAAGAAGGGGGGTTGAATTGTTGTTGTACCGAACAATCCTTTTCTTTCTAAAATCTAACAATAACTTTAACAATTTGTATAATATAATAATATGCAAACAAATATGTAATCAAGGAAAGGACAAGAAAAGAAACACCCAATTTACCACGGTGGTTGGCACTCTATCTTAGAGTCCTACGTCCACCCTCTTCTCCTTCAATCAAACTGATTGAAGTCCCCTTTACTCAATCTGATTAGGAGAACACGTTCTCCCTAATCCAACTAATCCCTTCTCAAGGAATTACCACGTCGAGTACAGATAATGATCAAAGGATCATATACAATAGCAAATCCCCAAATAATATGTCAATATATGGGATATTGCTGATCAGAGGAGCTATTTAAACAAATATATCAAGATACAAAGCTCCTAATACGAAATCCCCAAATTGGTGAAATTAGGGTTTCGATTTTCCTCAAGATTTATGTGCAAAAATGTTTATAAGTGAAATCAGCACATAAATAATGTTATACAAGCTATAATTGATGATATTCTCAAAGATTGAACCAAATAATCAACTATCACGAAAGCTTGTAAACCACGAAAATGTGTATGATCTCGAATCAGATGTTAAGCAAGCTGAGCAGATTATCTTCACAAAGAAAAATGCTTCAAATAGATGTTGCTCATCAATCAATCCCTTCACGAACACATCTCCTTTAAATAGAAGCAAATCTAGGGTTTTCTATTTGAGTCAAACCTGAACCATAGCCTTCTATCCGTTGGGAATAGTAGACTGTCCATCAAATCAGCTTCATTTCACCCTTTTGATTCAAAATCCGACCGTTCTGACAACCCATCTCCTCCATTTGTTCCGTTGGAGCTTCGGCGCTTGAGAGAGACGAAGGCAGCGTCGGGTGAGAATGACGGTTAGGGCTTGACCCTCGAGAGATAAGCGTCTCTTATGTGCCCTTAAGTGAGACGACGTCGTAGCCACAAGCGTACCGAGAAGGGTTCTGGTGTGATCAAGACACACCGTAATGGAGATCTCAGATAATGATCAATGCGACACCGTAGTGGAAACGGATCAGGCAGGCTGACGTGAACTTGGGCCGCACCTATGTTCTCACAAGTCCAAACCACAGTCCAGTCCAGTAATACTATATTATTCAGCATGTGTACCGGTCCAATATCAACATGATCCATAATACATTTGTAATGTATTGCATATATTGAACTTAAGCTCACATATTTTTCCTGCAATTTCACCAACCAAGTATCATATTCCTAAAATATATTAATATATTCTTGAACTAATCTACATTGATGTCCATGAACCCTTTCAAACACTCACACATGATGGTGCACATTATTTTTTAGAAATTATATATGATTTTTCTTAGACAACATGGACATTTCTTCTTCATTTTAAAGTTAAGTTTTTCTTGAAATTCAATATTTTCTTTCCATTGTTTATACTCAATTTTCTTATGTGAAGTCCATGATCATAAGCAACTAGATTGTTTTGAAAACTCACTTCTTAAGGCTTGAACTAGTCCACAAAAATGTTTAAGGACCCAATTTGACACCAAAAAATGATGCTATGCATTATTTTTTTAAAATTATATATGATTTTTTCCAAGTAGCATAGACATTTCTCTTTCATTTTAAAAGTCAAGTTTTTCCTAAATTTTGACATTTGCATTCCATGGTCCACACTTAATATGCATGTGAAGTCCATGATCATAAGTAGTTGGCTTGTTTAGATAACTCACTTCTTAGGGTTTTTCTTCTATACAAGCATACTATCTGAGGCTTTTCCAAATAGTAAGACCGTTTGGTCATGCTTTTCTTTTTCAGTCTTCTTTTTTGTTCTACTTCAGCTTCTATTGTGTCTCTTAATTTTTCTAATGGACTAAAAAAAGTGACTAAAGACATGGTGCATGTTTGTGAAAAAAAATTTCTTGTCTGCTTGAAGCTAGTAGTTTCCTTGATAATGTTAGAGAAATTTGAAAGCATGGCATAATTTCTAGACAAAAAAAAACTCTTTCTCGTATCCTAAGAGAAAGAAAAATCAAAATACCAAATGTTTATAAAGGAGCCAATATGATTTGAAGCAAACTACATTGTATAAAAGTTCTTATCATTTTTTATGATGTGGACAAAGTAGACCAATTAGAGGCTTTAGGCAAAAGCATGTGATTGATTTGGCCAAGGAAGTAAAAAATCATAATGACCACAAGAATGAATTACTCATAAGCTATGCAAGTTTTTAATAGACAAGCCTACAAGAATGACCAACACCTAGAAAATTTTGAGAAGTTCTCCAATGATTTTTAAATTATGATTAAGGTCATCCCTTGGCTTTTGAAGCTTTGGAAAAGTATGCTAAGTAAAGAAAAAAAAAGCCTTGATAATAAAATCCAAGATAGACTTTGAATGAGTTTTTATAAAGTACCACAAATAGAGAAAATAGTTTTTTTAAAAAAATATTACTTGTTTCTTTTAAGGCAATGAAAGTGTCCTATTAAATATATAGTAGAAAGTTGTGATTATCACCTAAACATCAATATAGATCTCACTCATAAATAGCTTATAATAACTTGAGGAAAAAAAATTATATATGCATAATTTTTTATAAGATACAAGTCAAGAGATACTTCATCTTTAATCTTCTAAATAGCCTACCATGCATAATAGATATGATTGAGTAAAGATATTCATTATGTATTGAAGAATAATACAATTAGTACCAAGTAAAGACTAAGCTTATTGGTTATGTATATGTTTTCCTAGTCAAATTTTTTATATTTCTTTCATTATCTTGATTTTTTCTCCATGATTACTAGGGAATAGAAAAAGTTATAGTTATAGTCCTAAACTATGCACCACAAGAAGAATTGCACTTTAATACAAAAGCCTTCTCCAATTTGCAAAACTTAAGATTGCTAAAATTTCAAAATGTGCACCTTTTTCAAGGTTTTGGTCCCTTTTCCAATAAGGTTAAGGTTTTAGAATAGAATCAATATCTTTAAAGTCCTTACAAAAGAGTTTCACACTTGATAATCTTGTTGAACTCATTATGTCTTATAGCAACATTTAGAAGATATGGAAAGTGTTACAGAAATTTAACAAGATTGCATTACCCATATATAGATTAAAGCCACAATTATAGGAACCAAATACAATAGATTTAAAAGGTTTAAATAAGCATAATATCCTATGTCTTTACAATCTCTCTTCATTAGATTTTCTTTTCCTTTCTCTCTCATGAAACATACACCTCATGGATTTTTTTCATCATTTAAAATCCATAAGAGACGCTCTTTCAAAAACTTACTAGCCCCCAAGGGAGCCCTCTTACTAAAATGGCTCACTTATTAGGTTTTTTTTATATTTTTGTTATTTATAGAAAAACTCTAATTTACACAATTACATAAATAACCCTCACCATACAAGGATATTAAAAATGTGTCATCAACTAATTGTTTCACCAATCCTAATAGAAAAGGAGAAAGGTATGATCATCACTTATGCAACTATTAGAGTGTTTGTGTATGTGTGTCTATGCATTTGTTGTGTGTGTGTGTGTGCACATCCATATGTGTGTTTCTTTTATAATTATACTGATGATTTCTTTCTTTTCACTTAATGTATACAAAGTTGAAGATCATTAACCTTTGTAACTTTTAAAAGTTAACAAAGACCTCAAACATTATTAAACTCTTAAAGTTGAAGATCATTGACTTTTGTAACTCTTAAACTTAACAAAAACCTCAAATATTGTTGAACTCCAACTCTTAAGAAGTTAAATCTTTAGATTTGTGTGAAATTAGTTAAGGTCCATCCTTCCATTAGGAATCTTCTTGACTTGCCTTACTAAATTTGACAGATTGCATATCCTTACTAGTCTTCCATGTGACATTAGCTTGGATTTTCTTGAAATTATTTTTTTCTTTTTTTTTTTCTTTTTTTTTTTTTTCTTTTTTTCTTTTTTTTCTTTTTTTCTTTTTTTTTTTCTTTTCTGGTTGTTTGAAGTTCAATAATTTAAAAAAGCAATTGTGGGAGATATGAAGCATTTTCACAACTTTATTTTAAATGAACTAGAATAGTGGAGCCTCCTTTATTGATGGAGTTTTTAAATGCCTTACTTTCTTGAATATAGAAAATTATAAAGCCTCGTTGACACCTCTCAAAACTGCCAATCTATCCAACTTTTCTATACTCAATAAAATGTCAAAGGATTAAAGAATATCTAGAAGACTTGATAGCCTTGGAAGCTCTAGCAAAAGCAGACTTCCATGTACTAAATGGAAGCTACTCGCATCAATACTCTTGTGTCGTTGGTCATTGCAAAACCATGATATGGCTTAGTATTGGCTACTTTATTCTCAAGTTTACACTCTTTCATAGCCTTAGACTTGATTTATTTCTAATTTATCAGACAAAGCAGTCCTCAATGATTTAAGCTGTCATAATTGAGAAAGCTACATCCAATTGGAAATAAGTTTGGAAATTCCTGAAAGAATTTCTTCACTTTCTAAGCTTAAAAGTTTTTCAGGAGTATAGAAGCAGGCTACTGTCGTCGACAAAATTAGCATCAAGTGCTCAATATGTAGAGGAAACAATGTTACCTCGTTGGTGTAAAT